>CM057813.1:48007847-48420347 GCA_030067965.1 Latrodectus elegans | reverse complement strand
GAATTATGAAAATTTCACGAATGATAATGTCAAAACATTTATTTTGCAGTATGTATTTCCTTTTTTATTTATGCTCTAAATTCATTAAGAACACAATATTATTTGATAAAATTATTCAAACTAGTATAAATATTATTTGAAAAGTTGGAATATTTATAATTGCATGGAATATAACTATAAATCTTTTTACTGTCTTCAAAAGTTAATTGTAAGCATTAGAAAAATATTACACTTATGATTATCTTTAACATTTAAATTGTCTAAAAATGGCATTCAAGTTTTTAATTAATGTTTGAGATTAATATATAATTCCTAAATATTTCATTTTTAAATAATAGTTAGTAAAAATTTAAAATTTTAATGCATTTTTAATAAAATTATTAAAAAACTATTAATAAAATATTTATAATAATTCCAAAATCACTAAGCCAAATTTTAGGCTAAAAGGTTGAGAATAGTGTATTTATTGGCTTTAAATATTGAAAAAAAATGAACTTGAATGATTGTCTTATCACACCCTTAAAGAATGATGTTTGAATTATAATTAAAAAAAATCCCAGTTTAATATGTCGATGGAAATGATTTAAAAATTTCAGTAAACATATATATCCATTTTGTTTTTACAATGTTTTTTTTTAAAAATAGTTAAAGAAAAAAAAATTAAAATTGCAATTATTAAAAAAATGTAGAATTTACTGAATCCCAAAAGAACAGTTACCCAAAGTATACAATTCTTTGTTAAAGAAAAAATAACACGAAAAGAAATTTCTAGAATAATTTTTTTTTGCCATAAAAATCAGCATGTCTGTAAAATAAACAAATTGAATGTGTGAGTTTATTTAATACATAATACTATAAATCTAAAGAATGATATACCCTGTGAGAAATGTAGCACATACGAAGATACGTAAATAATTGTGGGTATGGTCTACATTATTAATAAATAATAAAAAAAAAATACTAAATCTACTGTAAAAAAGGATTGTTTTTGTGAAGAAAATGTAATTGTGACTATATCAGTTATATGTTTCTTTGAAAGCGTCCTAATCATGCTCCTTAAGATACTGGCTCTTAGTTATGGTGAAAATAAGCATCCTCGATGCCAGTCTTTTAATGTGCTGCATTGCCTTCCTGTGACAGAAAATCATGATGCAGCTATCTGTCATAAACATCACGCATGTCATGTTTATAAATATGAGCATTCCTAATTCAACGAAGATACTGTGGATTTTCCATATGTTCTTCTTCACTGATATGTGGAGAATAATGATAGGTTCTAGATTCTCTCAAAATCAAAAAGAACTTACTGTTACTTTTGCATTCAAACCGAAATCTTGTATAAAATGGAAGACTTTACATTTATTGTTAGCTGTCTAGTAGATATCTTAATTTGTCCATCCCTAACGTTCCCTCCTACTGCGCAACGTGTATGGGACTCAAATCATTGTTATTTGCTTTTTGAGTTCTTAAAGACTTTTGGTTCTTCAGCTTATTGTGCAAAACGATAGAGATTGACCATTATCTCCAGCCATCCGAGCACATATATCTGACATAAACTTTCCTTTAATCTTCTAGTAATACTCCACTGAATTCTCCGGGAAAATGATCTCTGGATTGTTACGAAGTAAAATTCTCAGATTTTTTACCTCACAGAGTAATTCGATTTCAAATAATGTTTTATGCTTCTCCCCGAGAACGTAATCCATTTTTTTATCAGCTTTTAATATGTTACACAATATTCAAATGCTACATAATTTGGCTTATTTTTGTAGGAGGAATTTTCTTAATTTTAATTCTTAAAAACAGTTTTGGGTATTTTTTTAATTTTGGCTCTATATTTGGGAATGAATGCTTATTACAAAAAATGTGCAGAAAATTATTTCTTGAGAAAACTATAATGATACCTTTGTTAACCTAGATGACACTTCTTCGTTTAGAAATTAAAGAAATTAAATCATATTGTATGAATATTAACAGAAATATTAATTAAAAATATTAATGAGAACGCTTTAATTAATATAACTAAATAACCAAATGCAACATTTTTCATGATTGGAAAGTGCTCAGTAAAATAAAATTTAATAAATGCATACTGATGATAATACTAAGTATTGATGATAATACTAAGTACTGATGATAATATTAAGTACTAATTATAAATGCATACCCAGTAATTATAAACGATACAGAAAGCATTACTTGATAGATTTTGAACCATGTGTTTCTTAAAATGTTCAGACAAATTTCTTGATGTTTTAAAAATCTATATAATAAAGTTTCTTAGTTATTGTAATTCTTTTGAAAAAGTTAATGACTAGTAATACTATAACGCTCATGTAAACATCATTGGTTTACTTTTTTTATTAGGATAGTCAAAGTTGTAAAAATCCTAAGACATTTTGATGAAACATTATACTATTATCATTTCATGAATTAAAAAAAATTTCAATGAAAAATGCACAAAAATTAATATTTAATGAAAATGACAAAAATAAATTAAAAAAAAAAACAACTTTTTGCAATATGACGCCATTTGTCTTTCTTTTTCCCTCAAAACAAGAAATAGTATTTTTAAGTAAAAAGCTGCTTTTAGATTGTGGAGTAAGAAAATTTACTTTTTCTAGAAATACAAAAGTACAAATAAGAAACTCATTAGTAAAGGTATGATTTTTACCTCTGATGGACAATAAAAAAGTTTTTTCTTGAACAATAAAGAGTAAGTAAAGGAAACGTTAAATAAATTATCATCAAAAATGTAATTTTTTGCTATTGAAAATATTACGATTTTGAATCTCTTGTTGCATATTTTATACTTACTACTGTATTCAGGTTCATTCTTAAATATCGAGAATATATTAAAATATCCTTTAAAAAAAGAAGAATACAAAATGAATAATGCATCGAGAGGAAACATTGCTTTCAAGTATGAAATCTTCTGTTTCGCTACCAAGACATTCACCCGCAGTCCCATTGGGACCAAAACATTGAACAAAAGAATAACGAATAAACGCTTAGGACATCCTAAAACATGAATTAGTGGGGTAAAGAAAGAGAGGAAAAAAAAAAGAGAGAAACAAATCTAAAGCGCCGCCTTATATCCTCCATTGATTTAATGATTTCCACACACAGCCACACATACATGCCGAGTACAAAATGCTAACGGTGGGACGCATTAGCTGATGCAATCAATCCTCTCCAATGGGGGATTAAAGTTGCAATGCCACTTCATTTAGCAGGATCACGTAGTACGTACAACTCCAAGTCGCCAGTAGTCTAGAAAATATATATTGGATAGGGGCATTTTTTTACTATTTTTTTCAGTCAAGCTAGGAATTCTTTTTCATCTTGGCCTCAGAATTGCTGCTTGCCGAAGAAGGAATAAATGTGCAGAAGGGAGATTCCGACTGGTCTTTCACGAAATGGAGATTAAACGGAATGAACGAGGGGAGGGATACCAGTCAGGATACGAATGACCGAGAATATGGGAGAGAGTAGAAATATAGATGTAAGTGGCGAAACATAAATCTACTAGAATATTACATGGCTATCCACTTAAAGTGGGTATTCCTGTACCGATTTGTGGTTGAGGTATTGGCATCTATCTTCGTATTATTGGCGTTGTGATTGATTCTCGTCTTTTATTCGAGCATTTCTTTTCTGTAAGGACTTAATACTTTGAGTATAAGAGATTTTTTCCCTCACTCCGTTTTTTAATACAAATATATGATTTGTTTCTTCTATTTTCGTGAAGTGGATTGTGAAATCTGCTGTAATCTCAACCTTGCTATATGAGTATAATTGTCTTAAAATTGTATTATTTACTTAAGTAATTTGTTAAATGTTTTGATGATATACATTGACAAATATTATTTCAATCAAAATATTTTCTATTTATTTGTAACTTAATTGTATCAAATGAACTATTAGGTTTATAAGAAATTAAATAAAAGCTGCATAAAGTGGAATCACTAACATTGAAATAAATTCATCAATACTTTCTTAGATTCACAGTGCATTACACAGTAGAAATAGTATAAAACATTAAGAAATGCCTTATAATTAGAAATAACATATAATACTAGTTCTACTAAATTATGTAAGTATTATATAAGTAAAAATAAAATAGGTATGTTCAGTTATATTATCTAAGTAACAATATAATAAGATGTACTGAGTTCAAATATTGTAACATACCTTCTTGTTCCTTAAAATAAAAAAAACTGTTTTCACCAGAACTGAACGTCGTTATTTTTTACTTGCCAACAATAGATCAATTGTGAAAAATGAAAACATCAATTACTTTGACTTTATATTTTGTCATAGTAAAAAATTTACAATTTATTTATTCACAAAATGTTAAAAATTTGTTCGGAAAAATTTAACAAATAAAATATCAAATATGGGTTACAAAAATTTAATAAAGTTTTACAATTTCTATTGCTGATCAGAGTACTCATTTAGAAAGATTTGTTCTTGAGAACAAAATTTTATTGAAAAGTCACGATCATAAAATGAAATATTAATGGATTTAATTATTTGTCCAAAGCTACCACATTTAATTAATATAAGAATATTTCATTACATCCAAAAATACGGTACTAAGAAGTGAAAAACTTTTCAATTTTGAAGCAGTTTACAAAAGTAATAAATATTGATTTTTATTTATTATATTATTCAAAAATGATTACATTGTATTGATTATGTTAGACATGGAATTTACAATTTTTTCTACGTTCAATATTCGATCCATTGCTAAATAATGGATAATGTTCTTTGATTTCCTATCTTATCAATAAACACTGTGTGTCTAGTGATTATTTGTAAATTATTATTCAATAATTAATATCTAAATAATTTAAGCAATCTGAAAGCTGAAAATTAAAACTGAAAATGAACGTTAATAAATTTTAAGCTATACTCACAATAAATATGCACACAGTTATTAAATTTGCAATAAAAATATTATTATTGGAAATGAAAATAATATGTCGATGTGTGATTAGAATTTCATAACAAATCTTATTTCAGGAAACAATTTCAAGTGTGAAAATTTGAGGAAATAATAAATATGATAGTACAATCTTAAGATTATATAAAATGTTTTTTAATAAAAAATACAGATTTATATCTCCATTCAACACTGCATTTTATACTTTTCATATTTTATTTTTTAAGTTAATTCGATGATTTTTAAACTGATTATTTTAATTACATTTAGAATTTTATATTTTTAGAACATTTTAAAATAAATATATTTCAAAAACCAATTGATATCTAGAAACTTTAATTTTAAGGGCCATAATGAAGTGGAATGTTGTATAAATTTTGTAAAATAATATATTCTGTTTTTTTATTTTTTATTTTAGAATAGTAACATAGCAAACACACGATTTAGAGCAGAAATCAATATGAAAGAAATTCTTGGAAAATACTCAGTATATAAGTGTATGTACACATAGCTTTAGAAACTAATAATAAACTTATCAACTAATCTCTCTATTCATAATTTTAACACCTTGAATTTTACATGTTCTTGCAGTAATTTAATGAGCCTGAATTTTCTTCATTTTATAATTTTTTTAAATTTAGCTCTCTGTTTTATAATGAAAATAATCTTATCATGCACTGAATCTTAAACAGCTCAATTCATAACCAAATTAAATATCAAGAAAAGTAAAAAGAGAATTTTATACTTGCATCCTGAATTTTAAATGGAAGAAAGCGTAACCAATTAACGGATTTAGTTAATTAAAATAATAGTAAAATTTATAGTTAACTTTTTTATAAGTAAACTGTAATTTCTTCAAGAATTTTTTTTTCTTTTTTTAAAAACGAGAATTTATAAATCTTAATTAAGGAAAATATAATAAAAAAAAATTGTGCATTGCTTAAAACTTTAGTTTATAATATTTTTAAACTCAAATATACATTTTTCCTTAACTCATTTATATATATATATATATATTATTTTTGTTTATAGATATTAATAAAATACTTGAGATAATCGTTAGTTAATGGATGAATATTTTGAGCCTAAATATTTTGAACATACTTCTAGAATCTATTCAAACATTTAACTATATTTTAACTAATAAAGATTATAAGATATTCTACATGTATATTGAATATAACTCTTCTTATTATTAAACAGTAATTTATTATAATACTTGAATAAAATAACAGCATTGCAATGACGGTCAGCTTTAAAATAGATTTCTTTTCAAGTTTGAGTTATATTTTGTATACATGAATATGAATTTAAATCGAGTTAATGAAATTAAAGTTGTAATATTTTAACTAATATTTCATGGCACTAAAATTCTTTGAAGCAAAATAAAAACTTTATTGCACCACTCATCATTCAGTATTTCCCAAATTTAATGCACACTCACACAGGTATATATATATATATATATATATATATATATATATATATATATATATATATATATATATATATATATATATATATGTATATCAAACATAATATGCATTAAATATTATTGTAAATGCAGCAACGTGAGACAAAATTTATACTTTTATTCATTTATTTCATAAATTATTTTAAAGATTTCTTAATCTGTAATAAGTTTAATAGTTAATAAATTTAATACTTATTTTTGTTTTCTAATATTTCATATCTTGTAATTTACTATTTTTGTGTACTTAGCAAATCAGAAAATATCAATAAAGTAAAAAAAAGGGTCTTTTATATATTTGTTACATTTTAAATTAAAACTTTTAATTTTTAATAAATAATGCTGCATACAAATCAGTTGTCAGCTAATAAGGTATTTGGAGTCAGTTGCCATTTGACAATAGTGAGAAAAAGTGATTAAAATTTTTTTGTATTCCATATGCTGAATTTTATATGTCAATCATGACATCTACAGTGAAGGTCATCCAAGAGAACATTTTATATATTTTCATGTATTAATACAGAAAAATTATCATGTGCACACAAAATTAAGTTTTTCCGTCATTTCCTTTGTTTTCATTAAATTCTGAAAAATCTCTGGTTTTTTTTATCCAATAACGTTGTAACATTTGCTATTGTACACTGTTGACAAGGATTAGAATAGTGCATTCATGGATTAAACATTCGGGATGTATAAAATTGTGAATAAACTCTACCTGCTTTCTTTTTAAATAACAAAGTGCTAAATATATTTGTAGGTAACAGAAATCTTTTGAGATACTAAGAAAGTGGAAACCTGAAAAATCTCATGAGAAGTTAACTATTAATTAAACTCATACAAACCATAACCATATAATTACAGTCTGTTAAAATGATGTTTTCTTTTTTTATAACATTTACTTAAAAAAATTTACAGTAAATAGAGTTTTTTGTAAATTATTTGATTTAAAAATATTTTAATGAAATAATACATACACTCATACGTAAACACATAATGACTTCAATTTAATTGCATTACTACCAGTTTTTTTCTATTAAAATTTATAGTTTCTCAAAGAATATAAAAAAATAATTTTCTTTATTTTGAATTTCTCTATTAAGTTTATTCTGTTTTAAGTGGATACATTATTGTAATTATGAAAATTAAACTATGTAAAGTACTTTTATATGTAAAATTTGCAGATTTAATGAAATATTTTAAAATTCTTAAAACGAGTTTAGATTTCACTGTCTCTAAGGCTTAGAAAAATATTATAAATAATATAGTGCAGTAAAATAATGGAAGAATATAAGAAAATTTATTTTGGAAGTCCAAAATACAGAAGGATTTTATAAATAATATTATATAACAAATTAACAATCATATATATGTTCTTACTTGATAAATTTGAAATTGTTATTTTTCTCACTAACGGGTATGAATATTTGAAGTTCCTCCTAGTAACAACTTTATTTTTTAACGGGTATTATTTTTTAACGGGTTGTTATTTTTCTCACTAACGGGTATGAATATTTGAAGTTCCTCCTAGTAACAACTTTATTTTTTAACGGGTATTATTTTTTAACGGGTTGTTATTTTTCTCACTAACGGGTATGAATATTTGAAGTTCCTCCTAGTAACAACTTTATTTTTTAAATCCGTTTTAAATTATATTCATTTAACCAATTTACTTCTTCTCTGCGAAATTTTACTTTAGAGTAACATACCGAGATTAGTCAAAAAATAAATAAATAAATAAATAGATAAATTTCTTTTTCAAATGCTTTTGACTTTTATTTCAAGAAAAAATATAAGAAAAAGTTTCCTTAAAAATAAGAGAATGGAATTTATTTTTGTGTGCAGGGAAACTACTAAATAATATCTATCATTTTATTTTTCACTTCATATTAATACGATATATATTTACATATAAACAGCTATTAGTAAATAAAATAGATACAATCATTTAAGTATTAATCTTATCCTTTGTAAAAAATATTTAAGCCTTCGTTTAATATGTTCAGTTTAGTTTATTTATATGTGATGTAAATAAATAAGATCTTTCGGAGATTTTACAGAATTATTTTAAGTACTATTATATATATAGATTTTTTTCTCATCTAATATTTATTTACGTTTTCTATCGATTGAGGAATTTAAAGCAAATCGTCACTGGGAAAAGAAAATCAGACAATAACTGATTTAATCTTTCGATTGTTTCTCCAGCTCTGATTCGTCAATCTGATAAATGATGATGATGAGCCTATCGATTTACGAAAAAGTGAAACGATGAAATGCCCCACTTGCATTCCAATTTGTAAGTTCAATTCAAGAATAGGATAGTTTTAATAGAAGTATTTTCACAGATGCGTCGAAATTAAGCCTCGTACTTCCGGAGTTCTCCTCTTATCAGAGCTTGTGCCTTGTAAAACGTGAGGTAAATAGAAGATTAGTGTGTAAAGTGCATTGATCCATTACAGAATGCTTTTTGTTGATTAGTTTTAAACTGATGTGTTACGGGAAGAATCAATATTGTGAACCTCTTTAAATATCATGGGCAATTTATTTCGAGCTGTAACTATAGATTGATTTTTAAAAGCATTAAAATACTTGCAAAACATTTCAAACGAGAAAATTTTAGAATTACAATAATGACGCGATACTTTGATCTCTCATTAACGAATGTTTATTTAAATGTCTGAAGTTTTCTGTAACATTTAAAAACTCCATTTTGTAATTTGTAATGAGCTTTTACTGATGTGCATGAATGAGAATTGAAAATAAGGCCTGTTGTTTTCAGCTCTCCTAAATGAGTCATTTAATGTTTAATATTACTGGTAACATGTAGAAATTCTACTTAGCGATTCGGAAACGCTTTAAATGTTAATAACAGTCCAAAACAAAGCATTTTTGATATGCTATTGCTTGTTAAGACGCTGAAATTTTATTTATAATGATTTATTATAAGCTATACTTGAATCATTTTATATGCATGAAAAAGTAATCTTAAAACGTAAATCTTGAAATTAACGTCTCTTTTCAGTATATTTCATTGATGTTTTAAGTAAATTTCAAAATATTTTATAATAGTGAAATAAGCTTGATAAAGTTTATTTTATCTGATAGTTAAGAAACTTAGTATCAGATAAAATTTAATATCT
The DNA here is from genome assembly GCA_030067965.1 of Latrodectus elegans. NCBI lineage: Eukaryota > Metazoa > Arthropoda > Arachnida > Araneae > Theridiidae > Latrodectus > Latrodectus elegans. The sequence continues at coordinate 48,410,788 of CM057813.1, read as the reverse complement.
GTATTGTCTTAAACAGGATTAACTTATGAGGGATCTCTAAAAAGATATTACACTTAAAGCCCATGAATTACTGAAAAGAAATTTCATCGTTTCCCCAGTGAATAATGGATACAATATCAGATCTAGCCGATGACCATCACTATGAAAGAGCTTCAAATTCAATAGATTCGAGAATCACTTGGCTTGTTAGACATGGAGACGAAAATAGCATATCTTTATTGATGTTGTCATGGGACCAGGATTACACATTACATGGATGTTGAGAGCAAATGGTCTTGGGTTGGCACGATAGAAACCGGTATCATGTCGTAACAACCTAATCAATATATGTCAAATATAAAAGAAACATGATTATCTAAAAAAACTAAAATATTAAATTTACTTAAATGGTTAAAAACAATTGATTTTAAAATTTAAAATTGTGAAACACGATAGCAAATATTTAAATTCTTGTGGATAATTCATAAATTTTGCAAAATTATAAACACATTTATAAGGACATATAAGTAAAACTTCTTAGAAATATTTAATACGAGGGTTACTGTGAAATTTTTGAGATACGCGCAGACGAAAATTTACAAAATAAAAATAATGGTTTAATTTTAAAATGCAAAGCATTTTAACACAGAAGACGATTTTTTACTGACTTACTTCAAATTGTTTAGCGTAGAATAAATTTTAAACAGAAGAGAAAATGGAGTAGACGCGAGAACATTTTCGCGTATGAATTTTTACGATTTTAAAGCAGGATTAATCAAGAAGAATGCGTTCAACGTTTGCAATTCGCATTTGGTGATGAATCTCCAGCTCGTGCTACTGTATTCAGATGGTTTAGAGAATTTAGAAGATGTCGCAATTTTCTTCACGATGAAGAACACACAGGAAGCCCGCCGTCGGCAGTAATCTCTGATAATGTGTCTGCCATACAAAAAATGTTAATGGATAATAATCGCTGTACCTATCAAGTGATACAGGATGAACTTAACATTGGATCCACAGCCATACACAAAATCATTTGTGAAGAAAAACATATGAAAAAAGTAGTTTGCCGTTGGGTTCCCCAAAATCTAACTGAGTACCAAAAAGAGGAACGTGTCAGAATCAGTAAAAAAAATCTTAAATTGCTAAATGATGGTGGCCACCGCATCATTTCTAAAATTGTAACAGGTGATGAAATGTACATACAGTTTTCTTTGAAGATGATCCCACGCCGACAATGGTGAAAAACAGCGCACTGAAAAAAGTGATGTATGCCATTTTCTTCAGAAGTACGAAATTGGTCAAAGCCATCAAGTTGGAAGGATAGAAGACAGTAACAGCAAACTGGTATACCACTAAATGTCTTCCAGATATTCAACAAGAACTGAATGTTAGGGGACTAATGCTTCACAATGACAATGCATCGTCACATACAGCCAGATTAACAGTTGATTTTCTTAAGCAAAAACAAATTAAAGTGATAGAACAACCACGTATTCACCTGATCCAGCTATGTGCGACTTTTGATTATTCTTTAATCTAAAAAAGAGCTTACGTGGACGTCGTTTCCATTCAGCTTTCTGTATGACGTTTATCATGAAAGGTGCATAAAGAATTTTCCTTATTTTTACAAGTGTGAATGAGTCTCATTATTTATATTATATCCTCAAGGATGGTAACTTAACAAATTGGAATTAAAATGCTTACAACTGCTATAAGCTGTTAGACTGTCTCTTACACGGTTTAAAGTGTCGAAATATTTTTAATATTAATTTGGTTAATCAATGTATTTTAAGTTCAAATACAATTTGAAGTAAAGGTAGAATTAGTATCGTAGCAATTATAAAATCGTAAATTTTTGATAAGAATTACGTCACTTCCATGATATGTAAAATACTTCCGTTATATGTAATTCTTACAATATTTGATAAGAATTACATATGATGGAAGTATTTTTTGAAAACTTTCAAATATAATCTAACTTAAGAAAATTATGTATAAATCTTAAAATTATTAATGACGTTAACTGCTCAAAAAGAAAAGTATTAACCTAGTAACACAGAGAAAGTATTAAGAAATATAAATCCATAAAGAATCAGAATACATTTAATGTGTATTGAAAATACAGTTTTGAAAGTAAAACGTAGTTTAGTTACTTTTCTAAGTCTGGAATGATAATTTTGACAGATTTATATTGCTATTCTACGTTTTATTTTTTGAATTATTGTAATTTAATTTATCTTTCTTTGATTTTTAGGAATCAATGTTAATTATTTAATAAATGTTATATATTTTTCATAAAATGAATGAAAATTTAGGATTTATTTTAGATTATTTTGTGTATACTTTTTTTTTATTTTACATAAAGTTGTCTCTTTTATCACATTTATACATTAAATTGGAATATGATTTTTGAAAATAAAAACTATCTAAATAAAATATTACACGATAAACTCCAGTGTGTTTTTTAAGCATTTGAAGCCAAAGTCAATTGTAGACATTGGAATCGGCTTTAATCCACAATATATAGTCTAAGTAATTGAATTACTCGTCATGGAATAAAAATGTATTCAAAAATATGATCTTGATATGATGATATGATCTTGATATGAAAAAAATATGTATACATTCAATAATATGATCTCTTCCATGAGGAGCTCCTAACAACAGTGACAAAAAAACTCAGTGATTCCGTCTGTCGTTAAACAACTGACACTCGAAACAATCCATAATGTCCCCCCATGTTCTTTGAAAATTTACACAGATGGTAGTAAAGATGTGGGGGAGTCTCGGGCAGAGGAGTGTACATAAACACAGTCTCCGGAGATCTAAAATTTAAAATAAGAAATCCAGATAATTATTCCGTGTTTAGATCATAGCTAATTTCCATTAGAAGAGGTTTACAGTATGCAGCAGAGGTGAGGGATCAATTAGAGGATATCTGGATGTTGACTGACAGTCGTGTTTCAGTTCAGATTCTTTTAAATTGGAGCACTTGTTGGAGATCAAACTAGCCTGGACATATTAAATCTTCTTGAGAGACTATCGCCCGAGCACACAGTGCATTTCCAAGGGATCCCTTCACACGTGGGAGTACAGGGGAATGAAAGAGCTGATTTCTTGGCCAGATTGGCGTCAGAGAAGGGAGTAAACCCAGGTAGAGAGCTCACATAAAGTGAGATTTCTTCCCTGGCAAAAACTGAATTGAATAAGCTTATGAAAATTCCTCCCAACCATCCATGGTACATTACCAAAAGATCGAGTGAGACCTTCAAATTGAGACCATGATCTTATCAAATTGCCTTTTCCCGCTATCTGAGTGGGCACACGAGAGGAATCACCTTTCATCAGGGGCAAAAGACATTTCCAGACTGTCCTTGGTGATCCATAAGTATGGCCTCCCCTGGAACATTTTAACATGTTTAAATTTGAAAAAAGACGATGTTCTTCGGGACCTATCTTATTTTTTAGACATTTTAGATATGTTTGGTTTTATGGGGGTTGTCTAGCTTAGCTAGACAACCTGAGATAAGTAACAACAACAGAATATGATCATGGTTTTCTTATTAAATAGAAGAACACAAAACATATTGAGCTATCAATAAAATATTTCAAAATTTTGATTGAGAGTTTGATAATTAAATTGTTATTGTTGTTGCTTATATCTAAGTGTCTGACGGAGTTAGACCAAATCTAGGAATCCGTTGACTTAGAGAATATCGATGACAAGGAGGGGAAAAGTGTAGATTTCGTCCCATAATATATTTACACAATTCAGGATATGCTCAGGAGAAGCTTGGTGTCCATGACATTTAGGACAGAGGGGAAAATCTTGTTACCCGCCACAAAAGAGAGGCATTTCAAGTGGACAGAGGTGAGATGTGCAAGGCATTTCCTATCACAGGAAAGAACCAGAGAAAGTCCCAGCTTTCTACTCTTGTAGAAGTAGTGAGTCAAATGTATCTGCCAATCGTTTTCAAACTGGGCTTTTCTGAGTGAAAATAGTTCAAGGTAGGTAATTGCGGAAGAGGAAGGAGCAGGATGACCTGAGCCCTCCTTTGCTAAATTGTCCGCTATTTCATTGCCCTCAATATACACGTGAGACGAGATACATTGAAAATAGATATTATGCCGAAGGGAGACAATTTTAAGCTTGTGTAGAATAGAATGGCTTGTTCATTTGTCAACTGATTCATAGGGAAAAAAATACAGCCTCTGTAGTCCGAAGACTGGAGCACTGTGAGGAAGAAGACTGTCTTGGCTCCATGCCTGTTAGTATTAGCTGGGAATTATGGAGAGTCCTTCACGCCTTGGGTGACCCTACCAGGAGTAGATATTTCCGACGTACATCACCCACTCCTCTCAGGAACACCCCTTTGCCACGGTGAGGCCACTAATAGGACTAAGGGGGAATTAAGCTGTTCATACAATCATTATGAATTGAATAAAATTATTTTAATGGGTGTGATTTTTTTAATATATTCTAATTGTATCCTTCAATCATAACAGAAAATTTCTGATGTTAAAACAAGAAAAATATTCGATGAAGAAAATTATTAAAATAGTACATACAAACTTTAAAAAAATAGTATATCTTTCCCAGCATTTAAAAAAAATTTGGGAATTGTAAAGCATAATAACAATGGATACTGAATCATAAATATTATATTTTTATAGTTCACATTAGGGGACATTTGTTGATTTGATTATAAAAAGAAAACATAATTAAACATGAAAGACTTTTAAGAATAATGTTAAATGATATTCGTATGCGTAAATTTATTGACTTTACATTAATGTTTTTTTATACTATAGAAAAGGTTTCAAATAGAAATATGCGAAAATATTACAAACTCACTACAAAAAAAGTTTTAGCAAACATTTAATAAAGTAAAATTCTCTTTGATTTGATATTGCTAAGATTTAATATGCAGAGAAAGATTAAATGTAATTTTTAGGTTTGATATCAATTGAATCACAAGATATTTAGATAAACACAGAAAACAAAAACAATTTCAAGGAAATTTTTGTCTCTTCATTTATTACTTAAGTAACAATATTTTTTGAACGTACTCCAAATTGTATTATTTTCTCCATAAACTATTTTGTCCTTGGTAAATATGTTATCATTACTCTCGCAAACCATAAAAATATAATTCTGTTTACTTTTTATTTGTTATGTTAGTCATAATTATTTATATTTTGAAAACAGTTTTCTTAAAATTACTTGAGATTACCAGTAATCTAACACAGCTTTTTACCAATTTAATTCTATAATTTATTATAGAATGACGTGTAAATAAAAATATTTGAAATCTTTCAAATTTCTTAATGTTTTTAACTTAAAACCATAGGAAAATAAATTATTATAATAAATATTGAGATTTTTATCAACATTCCTTGAATTAATTTCAGTTATATTCATGAAAATGCTTTTTGGTAGCCAAAAATTAAGTTTTTGTAATGAAATTTCGTAAAGTTTCTGTCACAATTTTGGCAGCAGGATCACAATATTTACAGATTTGAATTATTTATTAGACTGATATTTCAATTTAAGAGTGCTTATCAATTCTATTACATAATAAGGGCTTTTTGTTATGCTTTAATTTAAAGGTATTCCAAATAAGTGCACTATTAATTCTATTTACTCACATTTTATCGGATTTTTTTACTAAACTTTACTTTAAAATACGAGTGACATAAAGCGGATATGAATCAAGTGTTTTATGTCAGTTTTATTTTAAAATTTTGGTATATTTTTAAATCAAAAAAATTTTTTTCTATATTGAAATATATATAAATTGTATCAGTAATAGTTCATTAATAAACAACCATAGTTAACAAAAAGAATTTTTATTTGGTTTTAATTTTGAGTCTTTTTATAATTTTCTTTTAAGAATTTCATTTTTAAATAATTATTAAATTAGTATACAGTGTTATAGTTATTAAATTTTATATCTTAATAAGAATATTATTAATATTTTATAGCCAGAAAAAATTTTAACGGTTATAATTTATTCGGTCAAACGAGTAATTATCATTAACGTCTTTTGTATTTATTTCCTTTTTGAGTTAAATTTCGAATCTCAGTTTGAAATTATACAAATGGATATTATATAACTTCTTTTGATTGAGTTGGAAAATTTTCAAGAGATATTTTCCTTGACTTCCTTTAGTTTTTTAGAAATGCATTTTGTATCTTGTGTGAAATATTTAAGAAAATAAAAATATATTTATGCATAAACTTATTTAATAAATACTTAGAATTAAATATTGAATATAACTTATTCTCCCATTTTAATAGGTTATATATTGTAGGTTGTTGCTTGTTCTCTACTTTTATAATTTATTTTTATCAATATCTTTTATAATTTATTTTTATCAATATATAAAATAGTAAATTATTTAATATTTTCCATTCTTAAAATGCAATTCATGTTTAACTGACCAAAACTAAACATTCTACCGTAATGACTTTCATCAAACAAATAATTAGAAAATGTTACAAATGAGGAAGATAATGACTTTTCAGTAAATTTGGAATTGAAAAAGCGGATGAAAACAATGTACTTTTTTATAATAGGAAGAAGATTTTAAAATAAAAAAATTAAAAATTTCATCATCATAATAAAAAAGTGATGCTTAAAGTTAAAATCAGATTATTTTACTATAATGATTGCTATAAATGAATATATTTGGAATGTTAAAAACTAAAATCACATAATATAAAGGATTATAATATGTGGAAAATAATGCAGAATAGAGCTTGCAAGACGATTCTTAATTAAAAGACTGCTATACGACACATCAAATTACAGTGAAGGTTTGTTATGACCAGATTTATTATTATTATCTAGTAAGGTGGATGGGTGTTATATCTCTATGGACTTATAAGATGTTGTAACTATGTCTCTCATGCTAAGTCAGGTAAGGATATATTAGCAGGAAAATGTTAGCATAAATAACTCGATAATGTTATAAGCAGCGTAAATTGTCAACATGGTCTTCATTGCTTTCGCTGTCATAAAAGTCGACCTCAACTGCTGAGCATTGACAGATAGATGTTGTTTTATGATTTATAAATACTGCTCTGAAGGTCTGTTGACAGGAAGTCATCGAGAGCTCTTTCCTTAAAAAATTCTAATAGCTCAAATGTTTGTTATTAAAATGCCAACAATGGTATACCAATTATAATATTAAAAATTAACTACTGTGAAGATGTCACAATCCTAATTATCTTTTTTTAGTGGTTAGAAATGATTTCCTTAAGGTGATTATAATATAATATAAAATAAATTATATATTTAATGTATAGTGACATAGTTAGAGTTCAAAGTATTACATATTGGAAAAAATATCTATAGCTTACAATATGTCATATTTTTCCTAATAGTGTATAATTTTAAAATTCCTGGGTATAATACTTTTATAAAGTATTGTTAAATTTTATTGATTTTACTTGCTTAACAAAAAAGTGAAATATGTTTGGGCCGAATATTCTTTAAATAAATAAAACTATTCTTTACTGATGTAATTTGTTCATGGAGAATAAATTAGTTAATGGTAAATTTCAAGAATGTAGGAAAAAATCACAGTAATGTTAGATCTGAAATTTGATTCTTCTGTTTTTGAAAAATTTTTGCTAACTTTAAGTTTCTTTATTGTTAAAGTAAAAAATAAATAACTTCCAACTCAAGAATCTTTTGAATTAGGTTTTAGTCATCGATATTACCTTTCTAAAAAAGTTAAGTATCAATATTCTATTGACACTGATTTTTGCGAAAAGAATTTTAAGTGGAAGAATTTTAAGTTTTATATTTTCCATATTCATTAGCTGCATTAATTTGCAGCTTTTTAATGTTTTACAGATTCAGTGTTAAATTGTGTATTGTCTACAACAAAAATAAATCATGTAGGATATTATTATTATTATAATATAATAAAAGGTTTAATTAATATAATTTTTATTACAATCTAATTAAAATGAACTATCTTTTATATATGAATTATATTATAGCTAGTTTGAAAGCAGCACAATTGCATCTTAATGAAAGGAATTTTGTAAGAAATTGCGAACAAATTATGAGAAAAAATAATTAACATTTAAACAAGTTTTTAATTTATATATTATATTTATTAGATTACTTCTTTTTATAATTATAAACTTCTGAAATCATAATCATTTTCAATATAATAAGATTTGAATAAATATTCGATTAAATTAGAATTAGGGGATTCGTCGAAAAAGTAGCAATAGTGAAATAAAAGTTTAAATAAAGCTTCAAATAAATAATTTTCTGACAAAATGTTAATTATCCGCTAAAAAATTATAAAATTTGATATAAGTTAATAAAATAAGGTCTTAACGGAATGTTACCATATTGTGACATTCAGTGGTCTTTCTGCTGTAATAAGGAAGATAATTATCTTCCTTATTACATTAGTAATAAGGAAGATAATCATTGAAAAATAAATTTCTTATACATCATAAGATAAGTGCCACCTTATTTTTTAACTCTTTTTTACTATACACTGAAATATAACTTAGAAACAATCATTTTTTTAATAAATAATTCCTCTTTAATGCCAGATGAAAATTTTTTCAGCTTTAAAAATATCATATGAAATTTCAATTTTAATGTTCTTTTTTTTCTAAATGTATGATGATACATTTCAGTATTTTTCCCATGATAAATCATATCAGAAATCCAATGAAATTCCTAAAAATAATCATACAGCTTATATTTAAGGTAAGTTGAAATTTAAAAAAAATTTAATGTCACCTACACAAAGAATGAAGGAGTAGAATTTAAGAGAAATTTTTAATTATTTTCTGAATAATAATTGTTTTCATTTACTTTGAACAGAAAAATGTATATTTGAAATGAAAATTCATTAAACTTTTTCTGAATATTTCTTTTAATATTTCTAGTTATAAAATGCTATAAAATTATGCAAATTATCATTTGAATCCAGGTACTTTTTAAATGGCAATTTGCTTAGAATGAAACTTGGAAAATTATATTTGTCCTTGTGATTCTATTATTATTGTGTAGCATTCTTTTTCCGAATTCATAAGTTAAAGAAGATTTTGTTTAACCTTGGATATAAAAAATTACTTTTTCAAAAATTATAGAAAATATTTGAAATAATTATTCTTAGAACAATTATTTTTCTTCTTTTACGTTTCATTATTTAATACTGACTTATTACAGATTTTTTATATAGAAACATTTGCTCTCTAAAAGTATTCTTGAATAATAAAAATATATGAACCGCTCGAATTTCTTTGATAAATAATTTTAAGGAATAAATGAATTCATGATATTTTAACTGTATATTTGTAAAACAAATACAATTATAATTACTTCTTCAAACATTGTACAGTCAAAATCTTATTTCCGCTTTCTTATTTTTAATACAAAAGAGTAAATTTAATTATGAATACTTAGGATACTTCCACATTTTTTATTTTCTTCATTTAATGTTGGAAGAAAAGCTGTAAATATATTTATTCCCAAATATGCGATTTTTTAAAATATTCCGTAATTAGTATAATTACGTCCTCATACATATTCTTTTATTTATATTTGTAATTATTCTTATATTCATTATCATTCTCAACGTCAAAGAAAATTTATATAAGGAAATGCGGAATAGTTATCATTTTCCAATATATTTTATTAAAGCATTTTAAGTGAGCGTGAAATATTTTAAAAATCTGAATGTGTAAATTGTAATATACATGCAAAATTTAAAAAAGGTAAAATATAAATTTTTCACTTGCTTATTAAGGTTGATATTTATAACAGTGAAAAAAGATAGAAAAATGAATTTACATTAATTAGTTGTAATTAAGTGAGTTCTAAGATTTTTAGAGTTTAGTTTTCATATAAGTTAGACTTTTAATTATAATTCTATGAATTTGGAACAGCATAATATTTCTCTTTTATTTCTGGTAGGAAAAATATTTGGTAGATAGACATTCTCTCTTTTATTTTCTTCATAAATGTATAGCTAAATGCAATAGTTTTACCTTTCATTACACTTTAGATTTCCTTAGAAACATTTTTTATCTTGTGCTATAAGAATACAAAGAATATTTTTATACTTTTTTATCATATTGTTTCAATGCATTTTAGATTTTTATTTATAAGGTTTAATACATTACTTTAAAGTTCAATCACACACTTTTTTATATATTTATTGATTATTCTCTTGTAGATATCTTTGTGACTCTTATTTGAAGAAGATAATATTTAAACTTTAATATTATTTAAATAAAATATTGAAATATGTGAAATGTTAAATAATTGGAAATATCCAAATAAAAAACCAGCTTTTGATTAAATTTTCCCAGTGCGTTTTACAACAAATTGACATTATTTACAGCAAGCAATATCTTATTCATAATTTTAGTTTAGTTGAAATTCAATATATCTTACAGTACTTTTTATTTTTTATAAAATAAATGTGTTTGGGAAAAAATTATAAAAAAGCTCTTACAAGTATTTATTAAAAAATAATAAATTTTAACTGTGCAATTCAGTTTGTTTTAATTGAAGAAATTTTTGTGTTTGTAAAATAATTTGCTTCAACTAATAAAAATGAAAACACCTGTGTTCGATAATAATTAATTAACATTTATTTTATATTTTAATATTATTATTAAATTATTAATAGAATAATTCCAGTGCTGTAAATGAACTTATTTGTTAAATGATTTTGTATAATATGTTTTTGTTCATTGATGAAAATTATACTGGTTTCCAAAAGTTAAGGAGCAACATGTTTTTTGCTGTTCACCCCACAAATATGACACTAACAATAAAATTTATAGTTTGTATAAACGAAAAACAAATTTGACGTTCACGACAAAAAATGACACTAACATTCTGAAGCATTATTTGCGGTGGGCAGTGATTGGAATGTGATAACGCTCCTACTCTCCTTATTGGGTTGCTGGAGCTCAAGTGGACCGAGGGCGTATCCACGTTAATATGTGACAGCAAGTCTTTCCACTGGTGTGGTGTGGATGTCGAGAGGAGGGTGCCAGCTCAAATGGGATCTTGTCACGTGACCGCAGTTCAAAGTTACGAGGCGCTTTGTGATGAGCTAGTATTCCAAACATGTTAACCCAAAGGTACAGTTCGGGACTCACCTGCACCTCTATGTTTATATAAAGGAATTTAAGAAGTTCTGATATGAAAAATAAAAAATTTTTTTCTGTAAAATAAGATTTGTCACCGAAACGAATCAAAACTAAAATCAATACAGAATTTGTCACCTGAAATTCAACACTCTGAGAGAAGCATGCAAATAGAATAAAATTTGCAACAGGCCACTGCGAAAATGAGATTGCAAATTATAGCATTGTAGAGGATAAAACATTACAGGCAACTATAATGTCATTTTTAGGTGCTATATAAACGGAAAAGAGAGAGAGAGACATTTCTGAATCAATGTACGATTATAATTTTTTTTGTGCCTTTTTGTGTAAACTATTTAACTACACTTTGTAGAAGACACCGAATGTTTTTCGATCAATTTTCAAAGGTCCATCGAGAAAGAATAGTAGCCTATATGGATTTCGGTTACCCTCTAGAGAAACAATGATCATGTTGGGCGAAACCATGCAATTTTGAACCAGATCTGTATAACTGAATGCAGGTATAATGTGAGCATACTAGTGATGGATCACTCAACAACATAAAAAAAACATATCACTACAGATTCAGTCTCTTAAGCATCATTTGGCTAGTACCGTTTGAAATCACAGCTGAATTAAATGCCCATAAGTCCTTCATCGCTTCACTATGGATGTCTTTCCTTGAATCAAAACATATGTGTTTATCTTATTTATCTGTCAATAATAGGAGGAATGCGATTATAGGCAACAAAATCTAACGACATGCTTTTTACTGAAGAAATCTGCTTCTGTCTGCAATCCTTTGATGTTTTTATTTGAGCCTGGATGTGCAATTAGGAGAGACTGCTAAACTGCTGTGTTATATATCACCACATTAGTGTTGCACTCGGTATTACAATATGGGGTGGTATTTATTGTTATACTCGATCAACTTTGATAATATATAAAATACTCATAGACCATTTTCCCCAAGGGTACGTTCAAAACATTTTGACTCTATGCAGAGGCGTGTAGCAGCAGTTATATACAATAGTAGAGGCTGCTTTAACTCTACTGATATTTCCATGGTCTACACTTCCCAAGAGAGAATCATTCATTCATTGTATAAAGTGTTAATTACCACATAAATTTTGTTATAATATCTTTCATCTTCCTTGATGTTGCATTTTGGTTGGACAGCAATGCCTTATTCCCGAGATAAAGAAAATAAAATATTAGAGTTAATCCTGATGTCCTTAATTATTTTAAAATTTATTATTTTTTTATAATTTTTCTAATGCAGTGATTCATCTTCTTTCTAGAGAAATTTTATAATTACAAATAATGTATACTCTAGAGTGCAACATTTCTAGCAAAGTCTTTGTGTAAAGTCAATTTCTCAGGAAAAATATTATTTTACTTAATTTTCTTGGATGGTAATATATAATTTGTTATGCTTACCTGTAATATATTTTTTGCTCGTAAGATTATATTTATTGTAAAAAGCCATTCATATTTTTTGAAGAAATATTTTTCCTTTAAGTTTTACATTAAAATAGTGTTTCTTATCCATGAAAAAGTTCTTCTGCTTTAATGTTATTAAATGGAAATTTACGAGATTAAATTTATTTTTATTTCAGCCATATAATTTTTTATGAAAGAATTGTTTTTACATATGCATTAAAATATTCTCTATAAGTAATAAATAAAATATTTTTAAAATTGTAGTATTTTCTAATTGGAAAAATGTAACATTTACAAATAGAAATTTAAGTTATTTCATTTAAATATTTACTTATCGCTATTTAGACTCATTTAAAAAGTACTACGTTCTTATGATTGATGAGGTTTGTTTCCAAAATATCCTAGCCTACGTTTTACAAAATATCTTTTATGAATGTATCGCTATTGATATTTTTTTATCTTATAGTAATGAGAAAACTACTGTGTATCACTATAATTAAAAAAAAATGATTAATTTAATATGTGTTTATATATGTAAATCTCTCTTTTCACAAATAAAACTTTTGAAAAATTTGCATTTCATTTACGTTGCAATTAAAATATTTCCAATAGAATAAATATTGAATATAATATTTGAAAAATCAATTTTTCTCTTTCCTCCCGTTTGCTATATAATCAAAGAAATTCTTTCTTACTCATTAAATTCTATGCAAAATCAATAACGGTCACTTTAAAATCTGATGAATTTATTTAAATTCAGTTCATCGATCCATTTCAAAGAAATGAATTTTGGAGATAAATATTAAAAAATATTGAACCTGGAACACTTTAAAACACCTGTAACGTATTTTATGAAAAAGAAAGAAGATATTTTTCAACCACAACTGAGACGAGAAACCCGTCACTATTGATCAGGACTTAGAGTTTGTTGGGTTGATGTTATTCTTGTGGGTGGAGGGGGTGGAAATATTTGAGTCAATAGTTTGTTCAGTTTTCTTTCCCCCTACCCTCAAGTGCCGCAATTTTTTTTCTGCTGTGTTCAGACAATTTTTATCCAACTTTGAAGAGAGTTTCCTTACTTGTTCTTCGGATTTGTCTACTTTGTTTCCAACCTTCTTTAAGTGGACAGTGTATATATATATATATGTATATCATTTTTTCTCTCGTCGCTCTTTGCCCAACAGCAGTTTTTGGGAATTTTGAGTGAGTTTATTCTTCAGAAGTGCCTACAATGCTCTTTTCTTTCTCGAGAAAAGCATGGATGTTAGGATTCAAAAAAGAGTCTTCTTGAAAGTATTATTTTTACTTGTAACTTCATGTCTTGTGAATATGTAGGTTAAAGTTTAAGATCTTTCATATATCAAGCAGATGAGAAATAAAAAACAAAACATATTAAAATTTTCGATAGAGTACCTTAAACTATTGTTATTTTTTGAATTGCAAAAAATATTTCTGCATGAAATTCAAAAGTAACAAATAAATCAATTTTTTTTAAATCTATAATAATATTTAAGTATATAATTAGTATTATGAAATTTTTTCAATAAAAATTTATTTAATATTTCTTAACAATTAAAATTATAATCTTAATGCATTAGATACTTTAAAAAGCATTGAACAAAATTAATAGTTTGGAAAAATCAAGAGAAATAATCAAAAGTAATAATTTAAGCATTTAAAATAAATCGATATAAATTTAGAAGGTACTCCTCAATTTTTCAAATGCATGTTGATAAAAATATATCTAAACACTTGAGCTTCTTATTTTATTTTTGATAACTATTTATCAGCAAAATATATTTTCAAAAAAGTGATTTTTGTATAAATATTACTACTTTAGTTGAATAAGCATTTAATTTATATTTGATTAAGCAAAATATGAATTGAAATATATAAAAAGCTGATATTTTTCATCATTGGAAGTAATAATGAATACCTGAGTTAAGCAATTTGATTGCATTTTATTTTTTAGGAAAAAAAAAGTATATAAACATATTACTCATGGAAGAAAAACTTATAAATATAAATGGCAGTAGAGTTTGTATCGAATAAATTTTGACGTTTAACACGCAGTTTAATTGATAAATCACATACTTCTACTAAATAATAATACAATACTTGCAGTTCAGAAACTTATCAAAAATAAGATATCAACTACTTTTGACTAATTCAGAATGAGAAAGAGTGAAGTGTAAAGCATCTTTCAGTTTTTAATAAGAATAAAATATATTTTTGATAAGTAATGCCACACTTTATTATAGTGTTAATACTTCTCTGGAGAAACTCTTATAAAAAGTGACATTTTCTCTGACATTAAGAGATGCCTTCACATTTCTTCTCATTGTTGACAGATTAAGATGTAAGATATGGTTTAATAGAAGGCTGAAAAAACAACTAATTTTTTTTCATTAAAAGTCGGGACCAATATCACACTTAATTCTTCAGTTAACAAAGAATGATTTTTGGTCCAGTCAACCTTTGAATTAACTCAAAAAAATAAAAAAAAAAGTAATTTATATTCTTTTTTTCGTAAAAAAAGAAAAAAAAATTGGTTATAAAAAATAACAGATTTTTTTTAGATGATGAATCTGACATATAAAGACGTAAAATCTCTTATTATAACATTTAGAATTTATTGCTAAATAGGAAAAATATTTATAAGTAATATTGATAAGCTTTTTTAAATATGTATAGTTATTAAATTACTAATTTGAAATATAATTCAAAATGCGATAAAATACTTATTTAAAAGCTTCGTATTTAATTTATGTTTCTCATTATTATAACTAGAATTATTTTAATTCAATTGAATGTTTTATTTTGAAATAACATTTAAATTAAATAAGGTCTCTATGATTATGATAGCACTTGATATGAACTATTGAATTATTCAGAAAATATAAATTTCATCTAGAACCAGAAAAAAAGGTTAATTCATTAACTCGTATATTCCGAAATATTGTACATGGTTCATGATTCATTATGATTCATACATGATACACATGATTCATACATGATACACATGATTCGTACATGATACATATGATTCATACATGATACACATGATTCATTAAGAGAAATGACATTCAGCAAATCGAAATTTCGGATTACAAATAAATATCAAAAAGAGTGATTTGAAGCAACATTTAGAGATTTCCCCCTTTATGATTCTAACTGAAAATTGCAAAAATGAGTTATATATTATGTGAAGTCAGGAAAAGTAATTTATAATAATATATGAATTATTCACATATTTACGCTAAAGTAATGGTTTTGATTTTTACATTACCACATCTAATGCAATTTATAAATTAAATAGTTTGAGATTATAAATTATATATATATATATATATATATATATATATATATATATATATATATATATATATATATATATATATATATATATATATATATATATATATATATATATATATATATATATATATATATATATATAAAAGACTAAAATTTCGAAATTAAATAGTTATTATTAGTATAATGTATAATAAATAATTCAAAATGTATGATTCAATGTAAACTAACTTATTAAAATCATACATTCATTCAAAAAATATTATGAAAATAAAAAATCTTATTGAAAGATCTTTGAAAACAAATGAAATTCTTTTGAAGTAATATAAATTGCTACCATGATAATATAATATATATACATAGCATATATATATATGCGAAAACATCCCTTTATGAATTCCTATCTGAAGACATATTTAAGACTCATAATTTACAATCAAGACACGTTTGCTTTTTTGGAGTTACTTTTCAAGAGTACTAAAAATATTTTGCATGGAAACGTAAGATATTTCGATTCATAT
The DNA here is from genome assembly GCA_030067965.1 of Latrodectus elegans. Taxonomy (NCBI): domain Eukaryota; kingdom Metazoa; phylum Arthropoda; class Arachnida; order Araneae; family Theridiidae; genus Latrodectus; species Latrodectus elegans. The sequence continues at coordinate 48,394,381 of CM057813.1, read as the reverse complement.
TATTTTCTTTAATAATCTAAAGTATGAGGAAAGCTCTTTTCATAGAATATACTGATGTTTCTATAAATTGAATTAATCATGAACAAAATGTGTCGAGAATATTTATTGGATTTTATGAAAATGAATAGAAAGTTTTGATGTCTAATTGTGGAAAAACATATTTCAGTATAGAAAAATATAATGCATTTCTGCATCCGTATATATGAAATAAATATTGAGTTCCATTTATTTATTATCCCTTTTATCCATTGTGGGTTGATAAACTGAGTACCAAATATGTTTGGGAGCTAAATACTGGGGGTTTGGATTTAGATTGACTGCCTAAACAGGACTATGCTCACCCTAGATTCCTTGGTTAGCAAAACAAATATGGGCATTGTAGGACTTAGTTCGCATGTGGGCTGTCATGCCACAAGTTTTTTTTAGTTTCTTATATAATGTTTCCATGCAAAAATCTTATGTTTTATTTAAATAAATTGATAAAAATAACAATAATGGTAAAATAAATAACCATGTTTTATATTAAAAATCCTGTTTGACCTGAAATAAGTGCATTTTTAATAAAATATCTAAATTTATAAAAATCAATTTTTACCATGTTCTATAATTATTTATACAGATTATAAAAACGAGAAAAAAGGACTGAACATATCTTATATTATTTATATATTGAAGATTCTTTCTTCCAGTTGAATATTTTAATTAAAAATTTAATTCATTTTTATCTTACTTGCTTAACGGCTTCACTGGAATGTTTTTGCTGGTTGATGAGCACGTTATTCTATATTAATTAACTAACAAAAATAGTGTGTTAAATTACGGTAGTCTCAGATTAAGTCCCTTGAAATTTAGACGTGGATGACTCTAAGAAAAATCTCTTTTAGAGAGAGTTTTATTTTTTTATTTGACTCTGAGACAGCCAACACGTGGGAATTGAGGGAAGTACTTACATTCAAATTATTTAAATTATTCAAGGAAGGAATGCGAAAGTACAGAAGTAGTCGCAATGAAGAAGAAAAAAAAAAAAAAAAAAAGAAAGGAAAGAAACATTCGACTGCGCCAAAAATTTTTCAAATCGTCTAACGATCTGTGACACGCAAAGATTTCGCATATTAGGGACCATCCTTTTGAAATGTTTCCATCTATTTATTTTTTATACCCTTCTCCGTCCAGATTCTGCACTGAACTTGGAACTGTTTTTCATTTAAGAAATGATGTGTGGAGTAGCTGTAGCTGAAGATTTCCGCCACAATTTGCATGGATTGGGTACAAGTGTTTCCTTCTGCCAGTTTCCAATCCGAGCAATAAAATATGCATTAGTTTGAAGGAAGGAACGACCCCGTCTCATTCCCTTGTTTTATTTCCGGCGTTATTACGCTACATTGGATGTTAGGTAATCGTTCGATGGCTGTTAGTTCGTTACGAGGAAAACATTTAAGGAACTAAAAAACCAATTTTCTCATACGAATTGATCCACAAACATGTATTCGGAAAATTATTTCCTTTTCTCTGATAATGCATGTTGCTTTGTTTTAGAGCCAGGTTTGAAGCTTGTTACTAATGACGTTTTGTGCTGTAAGAGCATCAGAATGCAGAGCGTATCATTTTTATTCGGAGTTCAAATGAATGGGGTGAAACAAAAAAACGGATATTAAACGGTTTCGTTTCCTTTTTTTTCTAGTTGTTGCTCTTTCAAGTTAAATATTCTATTATCGGAATCAATTGCTGAATAACCTTATATGAGACAATCAGAGAGGCGTTTTGGGTTTAATTTATTTTAATGATTGCTTTATTTTTGAATACTGTGCTTTTCAAGTCTTATGAATCTTTTGGTATTATTAAATCGAATACGAAAAGAATAAATTCTGTAAACAATTGTATAGAAATGAAACCTAATCTTTTTTAAAATCGATTACATATGTTTGATTTATGAATTGATTTATTTATGTAATTAACATAAAATTACTTATATAATTAATAAAAAATTAAATTAAAATTTATAATAATTAAATTAATATTTTTATTTTAAATGTTAATGAATCTTTTACTAAAATTACTTGATAGATATACTAAATACCAGCTAAAATATGTTATTTGATATTGTTCAATATATATAAAATGTGTATAAATGTAATTCTGCTTAGTTTAATATACAGAAAATATGTTACTTTACTAATAAAACGTTTATTTCATAAAAATGTGTTTTTGATTTCTCTAAGTAATTTTATTATATTATCTTTGAACTTTATCATATTAAACAAAAATTATATATCAAGTGTATTAAAAGTTATTCTCAATGCTAATCTGAAGCATTAAATATTATTCTGTTTTTCGACTATGCTATATATCAGAAAAAAATTTAATTTTATATATATAATCAATATGCTTTTTAATATTGCCAATATTTTAATGAAATTTATAGATCACTATATTGATTTTCAATGTAGATAAACTTGTTTTACATTTTTTAATGTTAGTTTTGAATATTGAGTAGCTTATATATTATGAAGGAAAAAGAAAAAAAAATCGGTCACTATAGTTTTAAAGAAGTAAACAATTCTAGGAGTTTTGAATAGTTGTTTCATGTTGCAGATTATGCTCATAATTGAATACCTAGAGTTTTTATCAATTAAATGGATTAATATAATTTGTAGAGTGAAAATGTAAGCGAATTAATAAACTACATCTAAATTAGCTATATTTATCTAACAAAATTTTTATTTAAAATCTAATTTAATTTTGTATTACACTTTATTTTATTGAGCTTCAGCTTCGAAGTGAAAGTAATATATTCTTAGGAAACAAAAAATAATGAACATCATTAATTATATTGCATTTTTTAATCTGCTAAAATTTGAAATAATTGTAAAACTATTGAGATACATTTTTGATTATATTCCACAATTTAATTACATAAAATATGGACAGCAAACTTGAAGAAGTCTTAAGAAAATGCTATACGAAATTTTTTTCTACTCATTGTGACAGGTCTTTTTATATTGGACAATTACTTTTTTTATATAGCATACTTTTAGTAACAAAAGAATTAAATTTTTATTAGCCATTTTTCTGTTTCAACAGATTAGCGAGTTTTTCAATTTTGTGAGATATAAATATTTGCATTAGCAAATTTTAATTTTGAGAATTGTAATAAATATTTCCTAATATTTTGAAACGTTTGCGTTAGATAACAAACTTTCAATTACTGATAAAAATGGCAATTAAATATTTTTGTAATGAAGTGTGTTATAAATTATTTACAATGAAGTGTGTTATATAGTGTTTCTTATGAATTGTGTAATAAATATATATTAGCAAAGTTTTATTTCCTTTAAATCTAAGAAGAACATTCCTTCACTTGAATAGATTAAATGTTTTCAATTGTTGTGAAATGTTTAATAATTAAAAAAAATCCTATTCAAAATTCCTTCCTAGAATTTAATCTATATAGGTCATTAACGTCTTATATATTCGCAAATTTCATCAAACTTTTTCTTTTTATTATAAATACTAAAGTATCTTAAGAGTGCGCTATTTATGACGAACAACAATTATCTATAATATTTGACCTTTTAATGAAACATATCGCCAAAAGCATACTTGCTTGACAAATTTAAACATTTATTAAATTAAAAGCAATACTCAAGGAAATGTGGAAAGAGATGATTTCAAGACAGGACATTTTCAGTTAAGTATTTTTTCAGATCTTTCATTGCTCTCGAACTCTCATAATATTTTCACATCCGAATGTTGTGGAGAATCTTGAAGGGAGGAAATTAAAAAATCGATTTGTAATGAAAAGTATAGCAATTTCTCTAAGGCTTTATCGGTAAAATATCTTTACATTTGAAATTGTTACCGTAATCTACGCTCTTTCTATATTAGTTCTCTCGAATTAAATTCCAATCTGGTACTCGAAATATCGATTATGTTAGGGGCGCGTCAACAACTCTTTATTACTTTCTCATTTTTGTAAAAGGAAGGAAGAATCAGAAGTAACTGGTCTCAGACCTCTTGTTTCCCTTTCGATACAACATTAGGATTGAAGATTGAAATCGAAATGATAAGCGATCTCGAGTTATCGCCATTGAGAATTACCAAGATTAATTACATTCTTCTTGCTTGCTCTTGAAGCGGATGGTGGAGATGGGGGGCTTTAATATAATGGGAATCCGGGTGATATTGTCGCGGAATAGTAATGAGTGCCTGGGCAATTGTAATGGATTAAAATATTTAGCTGGAAAATATTTATGAATGCAAATTTATTTACAAGTTGAAGTGGGTAATTTGGAATTTTTGCCATTCTATTTTCCCACATTTTGCAATTTGATTACTAAAAATTGATTTTGTAAATTTTTGTTCAGAAAGAATCTGTTGCAATTGGCATTTTTTTCCAATCTTTCGTATCATTTATCTAATCATTTGATATTTTGATTATGAATTCATTTATTAAACTAATGCACATTGCCAATTTATATTAAATAGGAATGAATAATTCATTAGTGTAATTGATATCAAACATCTAAAATTTTACAGCGACATTCTATTTTACACTTTAACTTAGTTTTAGCACTTCAAAATAGTTTAAAATTGAAATATTTAAATTCAATCATGCATAAATAATAAAATTTGTATTTAAATATCTCTCTCTTTATATATATATATATATATATATATATATATATATATATATATATATATATATATATATATATATATATATATATATATATATATATATATATATATATATATATATATATATATATATATATATATATTACAGATCGAATGTTGAAAACGTGATTGGTTTTAGAATGTTGCATGTAATTGTTAGGATGTAACCATTTATCATGTAACCATTTATCATGTAACCATTTAGGACCAATGACCTTAATGGAATTTTGTAGTTACCAATAAACAATATAATTTTTTATAACACCAGAGAAATATATATTAAATGTTCTCTATGTCCTAATGCTGATAAAAAATGGAACTATAAAATTATAAGATTTGACATTACCATATTCAATTACAGAAGGAAATAAGACATTATTAGGAATAGAAATACCAATTATTAAATTTCTTTTATTTTGTATCTACATTTAATTTAATTAAATTAGTTATTGAAAAAATGCTATTAGTAAGTTCTAGCCTTAAGATAAATATGTTTTATAATTATTATCACAAAATGTTTTGAGTTAAAATTTCACACATATTTAATTATTCTAATTTTAGTAAAAAAAGAATATGTAATCTAAAAAGAATCTCAATTGCATATCTATACGTACTTGCGTACAATAATTTAAATATACACTAAAAATTAAATATTTATTTTTGAAATAAGTTATTTTTCAATAATTTACACTTCAAACAGTGAAAAATTAGTCAATCTTCCTATTCATTTTAATAATATTTATTTTACAGGAACAACATAAATCTCATACTTCCATCATATTTGCTTAAGCATTTGGTAACATTGTATAATGTAAATGTATGTAAGAAATAAAAGTAAGAAATGGGAAAATTCATATGGAAACTGCACTGACTTGTGCGTGTGTATGTAAAAAATAAAAACTAGGATCAATACAATTAATAAGCAAATAAAATAATATGTAATAGTTGAGTTATGATGGAATATTCATATGCTCAAAGTGGGTCGTTAAACTGGGATTTTAAAAATCTTGTGTAATAATTGTTAAACACAATTTCATAAAAAAATGAGTAATGACATAATGAGAGGAATTTTATAGAAAATATATAGGTATAAACACAAAGTCACCAGCTGTTATTCTTTACACTTCCTTTCACCAGTCACAGAAAAAAACTATAATAAATCTGTAATATGCAGATCTTGATTGACGTGAACAGAAACATAAGTGAGGTAAAATTGGTTGAAATAGTCAAAGTCATGTGTCTCTTTAATTTAAGACAAATAACGTTAATTATGAAAGAACATGATGTACTCCTGAATATATTAAAGAAATTGTGAACCTGTCATTGTATCTATATTAAAATTTAGTCTTTTAAGCTTTTGTGAAAAGAATTATTTCCTACACATGGTCTGCAAGACATGATGGAAAAATTTAAACAACAATAACTGTAACCATTAAGCCAAGAAGATGAAAAAAGCTTGATACAAATCATGACGAATAGTATCAATAGAAATTAAAAATACAATATGTTGCAATTTACGATCAATATTAGTGTTCAAAATTATGCAGCAACTTTTAATAAACACCTGTTTCCGTCACTTGTTCATAAGATCTTATCAATTTACGAAAGGCACAGAGAAACCTTTGTATTGCGATTTCTTGCTCTCTATGACTTAAACTGACTGAGCATGGAGGACTGTGGGAAAGGACGAAATCTCATTTCTATATTTATAGCGCGGTCAACACGCACAACTGGCGATTTGGGCAGTAGAAAATCCACATAAGTTTAAGTATAATTATGTATTCTAAGAATATAACTATAAAATGGATATACTGTTCGTGCTTTCTACTTCCATGTATTTTTAAATAGCCCAATGATCCAGCTTCCTTGAAAAGTTCTGCCAACCACCCAAGATATGCATCTTTATAAAAACAATCTTATGCTATAAAATAAAGCACAGTGACCATTAATTGTTGCGTCTTGCAAAATGATGAACCACTCAATGTTCTAGTGAAATATTATTGGCTGAAATTAATAAGCAATGTGTTAGAGTAATACGCCGTATTATAATGACCAGACAAAAATTTTTACCCATTATATTCATCAAAATAACTCTTAAAATGTTTAAAAGTAAGAAAGGCTGTTACTTGTGGGTAAATTTATACGCTCTTATGTTCCTAAATGCTATAATTTTTATAACTTTTAAGATTTCAAAATTATTGTCAAAGTTCAAGATAAATGCTCAAAGAAAATCCTCAATAATAAGATAATAGATAGTTGTAATCATCCCTTAAAAGGAAGAACTGTCTAAATATTTAATCTGATTACTGAAAACGTAGTCCACTGTATATTAAAGGGAAAGAGAGAGAGAAAAATTGTTAATTATATTAAATAAAATATTTATTTTCAAGTTGTTTCAGAATGTGTTTTGTTGTTTTAGCAGATAATATTATGTTTATCGAATAAAAGACAAAAGAGTAGAAACAATGCATTTCAATAAATTGCTCTCATTCCAATTTAAATCAATATATAACCATCGTTTAATTCATGTGTTGTTCACAATGGAAGTTGCCGATTGAAGTTTATGTTTTTCTAAGTCGACTAAAAGAAGAACTTCACCGTTGATTTTTAAACTTAATGTCACCGGAAGCATTGGAGATGATCGAGGTATTACATGTACTACAATTTTCATTAGCATATTGGATGATAATGCTAAAATTTCATTCAGTAGTTTGGAAGTCATTCTATCGAATTGGATTTCTTTAAACTCATTCGGGGAACATTCGAAAACTCCCTGACCTCCTAATATAGCAAAGAAATCTTGATTGTCCACATAATTTTTTGTCGTGACATCTGTTGATGTAAATGGATCAGAAACATTACTGAGTCTTTTTTTTCTAAAATTATAAATTCCACGCATCAACAAAGATGGTACATAAAGACCATCATCATCCATAATTAAGATATTATCTGCTTTTTTTATCATTAATCTTTAATATTTTATCTACATAATATTTACTGATCACATTCTCCATATGTTGAGGAAGTGGAACATTTGTAACTCTAATATTTTTTTAATCAACAATTCCATTCGTTTAATTACTCAGTTGGAGTCTACATAATTTTTATTGACACCATCATGCTCACCAACTGGATCCGCAAGATTTGCAATTTGTCTGTTTTTAGCATTGTAAACCTCTCCATGGATTACTAAAGCATTATTTTAATAAATATCGTAATAAATATAAATTTATAAAATATCGGCTATTCACGACATTTTTCTTAGATTCTGGATCGTTTACATTATTTATCGTTTTACCTTTCATCCAAATTCTCTCGAGGTGAGTGCAGTAAACTTTTGCTTTGTAACAGATCAACCACTGTATCTACATAATCCCACCTGCAGAATCAGAATTGTCAACTGTATTTAAAAGATTGATAATTCTTTTCCCTTTTGCGTCATACTTCTGATCATTTTCTGAAAGAACTGAACTTTTCTTGGACAAATGTAGAATGGATGACTTCAGATTCTTCCTACATCTGTCTATATAAGATTTTGTAGTTACGTCATTATTTTCCAAAGGTTCTTCAGCATTTCTTAATATCTTTTCTTCCATATCATAATTACCATCATGTGTCAGCTTAAACCCTATTCCTGGAAAATCAGGTCGTCGATCTTAGAGTTCTTCCTCAAAAAGTGGATAATATGCTGCCATTTCTTTATTTTCATATGAATAATTTCAATAGTCTTTCGACTATTAAAATTAAAATTCAGTACCGTTATATCTTTAATGTTTTGATCATGGTAATATCTTGATTCTTTATGTTTAAGTAGCATTTCTTGCGTTTTCGTAAGATGAAATAGAAGACATAATTCTTGGTGGTGTTGTTTCTTAATCTCCAGTTGAACTCTATAGTCAAGTTATTAGTGACTGTATAATTTTCATGGTGAGCTAGGTTGAAGTAAATGATTAGATATAATTTACCGAAATTGGAATAATTGACCATGCACCCTGTTTCTGGTGTAATGGTGTTGAGTCCAGATTCCAAAATAGCTGTGTATAGCCGATTGTAATCATCGTTCTCAAAAACATCATATAACTAATAGTTGGAGCCCTTACATTTTTAACCATCAGCCAACACTCCAACATATCTAAGTTGTCGAGGAACATGTTGTTATATTTTGCATTTACATATATTTTAGTGTATTGTGGTATGAAATACAAGGAAGATACTTCGTCTGAAGTAACATTTATGGAATGAGACCAGCTTGAATTCTGTAAGGAAATATTCGACTTGACAATTCTGTGTTGGTTCCAGTTTATTTCCACAGGTTTATGTGATAATCATTATTCATTACATTTTGCAGCTGCTGAACTGTTAAATGTAACATAAGGAAGCCAAAGTGATAAATTATCTACAATAACTTTGTAATCCCTATTTTGTTCATCTGTCTGCAGCATATTCTGACTGTGATTTCTCTGAAACTCAAACTTAACGCTGTTATAAACTTTTTATATTCATTGAGGAAATCAAATATGTATTTTAATGGGATCCATATGGTGACAGTTTTGCTATTTTGAATAAGTTTGCATCTTTCTTTCAATCCTTGATTATACTCGTCGTTAGTTCCAAATTTTTTCGAAAAATTTAATTATCTTAGTTGCGTCTACCAAAGTCCCATCATACTTCAAGGTCTCTATCTTCTTATAATCTGTTTCTGACGCATCAACGTAGACGAGCATATTAGTAGCATCCGAAGTAGAATAATCTGGTGTGAGATGACTTAGACCTAACATATGTCGCATGAGAGTAGAATATTTAATATTGGTTAACGATTTCAGGGTTGCCTAATGTAAATCTGTTGGCGTTTATTAAACCACTTGCATTCACGAGAGCTACATTATCATCCTCTATTGTTGTTCCATTACTGTTAACAATTTTTAGCTATTGTTGCAAATATCCATTAGAATAAAAGATATTGGAGTTAGTGTCTTGTATAAGGAAATGGTAATTGGCATTCTCAGTAGAACTATCGGTATTTTCATGCCTCACTTTTCTATACTCATAACTTTCAGTGTCATCATCGTAATAATAATTGGTGTTGTTTAAATCAAATATTTTATTCATTTATTATAGGATTAATTTTTTTACTCTTCTTAATTTAATACCTATATTGCTATTGAATCTAATTTAAAGAAACTTCAGTTCAGCTCCATGTTTTTTCTTCTTTGAAATTATTTCGCTCAACTTATCGTGTAAAAACTGTTTGGCTTTACCTTCTAATACAGAGTGATCCTGTAAAAATGTAAGGGCATCTGAAAAGAACCCTCCTCCTTGTATTTTCTTACTCTTCCTTTGAGGTCTATGTTTATTCATTTCCTTATTTAGAGGGCAATACAATTGTATTGTACTCCTTGCTTATTAAGGGGAATTAAATCACCTATGTGGTTCGTTATTCTCATTCTTTTTCTGTGAACACTCTCACTACAAACAGGAAAGAATAGAGGTTTTTCAAATAATTTTATGATTTGAGTGCCTGGATGATTAATGTTCGAAAAGGAATAGACTACATTTCAGGAGTGAAAGCCGTTAATGTTGGCTCCCTCAGCGACATCGCAATGTATATAAATGTTATCATTCCCACCGGATAAGTCAGCAATACACTTTCAAATCTGTTCAGACTCTTCATATATTTTGGGTTCGAATCCTAACAGTTTATGCAGGTTTTTACATTTTGTTTAATCGGTCTTATACATATCCTTCACTTTGATGTCAATTATTTGTTATTCCTTAACTATACCAAATAGAATTGGCGGTTCGTTTCCAAACATTTCAGCATGCAATGTTTAAGCCCTTTAACAGTGTAATTTCCATCTGGGAGTGATAGATCTAACCACTGATGGCCATCATAGTATAAAAACTTCTCATTTTTTATATTATCCAAAGAAACGTACATTGAAAAGGCTGAAGGGCGATCTGTTTAAACCTAAATGGTCTGGAATATTCAATTGTAAAGTCTTCTGATTTTTCAGAGTTTTTCAAATCCAATATTAACAGTAAAATTTATTTATAGAGAATATTTTTTTCATTATACTCACTAGGGTTTTGGGTAAAGGAATACAAGATATCTCCAACAGATTTACCTTTGTTTCCTTCACTAATATACTTCATACAAAAGTAGCTATATTTGACAGAGGCTGGGTGTTGCAAAAAGCTTGAGTTATACACTATTTTTCCCAGACCTTAGCTTACCATAACTTTTCCCAGAATGCCTTAGCTCCGGCAATTAATGCAGGCAAAAAAGGGGCTAGAAATCTGCATGTTTTCTTGAGTTGTGTCTTGCTGATAATAATTCTCTTTCCCTTCCCTATTTGAGCTATTTGTGTTTGAGTTAAGTACATGTCATAGTTTCATGGGTTTTTTTTTCCTGTCTATTTGTAGGGAAACTTCTTTTTCTTTCTGGTATGCAGATTTTAATTTAGCAATCTCGTGATCGCTTAGATGTATTTTGGTTTTTACGTACTCATTTATTTAATAAGAGATTTTTATAGTATTCTTTTATTTTTCGTTGCTTAGAGTTCATTCTCTTAATAATGACTCCAGTAAATCAACAATTTGAGCGTGTAACTTTTTACTCTTGAATCCATTCCATACTTTATCGATGAATCAACCCAAAATTTCCAGTTTATCTTACACTCCTTTACCAATGTATATTTCGTTCTTTGTTAGTCCCTCAGTTGCTCTCGATAATCCTCTAATGTAATCATATATTCCTTTAAATAATCAGCCTTAGATAATTATCTTTCTTCATCTTTTTTTAATCATTCGAGCAATCTGACTCATAACGTTTCCTTTATGACTAGCAAATTTTAAATGAGTACTCTTTACTTCATTGATAACTTCTTGCAAAGCATCCTTGGGTTCATCGTATAACTTTGAGGTTCTTGGAAAATTATTTTTCACTAAAAACTCTACATCCAAATCTTTAACAAAATAGAAGGTATCTGGAGTGACTGGAGGTGGTTCAGTCGCAAAAGGACTCTTATCAACAACATCATTTATAGCCTTAAAATGTTCGTTTCTAGTAACATCTTGTTGTTGAAGTCGCTCTGTTACAGGCTTGTGAAAGTCAGACAATGTTTTCTGCAGACCTAATTTTTCTTCAAAATCTCGTTCGTTGTTTCTTCTAATCTCAAACACTTTCAGGACTTTTTTAACTTCTTCTCTTAGCTTCTTATTTCGCTCTTTTGTTAAAGGATTCCTTTATTAATAAGCAAATTATTTTTTACGGGAAGCAAATTAAGTTTTTACTGAGAGCACATTATGTTTTTACTGGAAGCAAATAAGCCGTCCCCCACTGGAACTTTCTAAATTTAATTCAACTTCAAAAAGCCACAGTCGGGATCTCAACCTCGGCTTTTACGAGAGGAAATTAACAGTGATGGCTAAAGCAGTGCAACTTAAAAAGCTGAGGTCGGATAAAAAGCTGAGGTTGCTAACCTCAGCCTTAAAAAAATTTATGCGTCGTCTTTCACGAGATGATGCAAACATTATTCATATTAAATAAAGATGATTCCAATTAAAGACTACATGGAGTTGAAAGAGTTTATTGACTCTAAATAACGTTATTTGGTGCCAAAACATCCTTTCAGACTTTTGATCGCTGGAAATCCAGGTGCTGGCAAAACGAATCTGCTGCTGAACTTCATATACGACTATCTCAAATTCGACAACTTGTTCGTTTGTGCAAAAGATATGTTTGAACCCAAGTATGCTAAACTTAAAGAGAACTACGCTATATTTGATAGAATGGATATTGATAAGATGTTAGTGAAGTATCCTAAAGAGAAGAAAAATATTATGCTTGAATTATTCGAAAAATTCGGCAAGAAGGGAACACTTTTCTCCTCCAATACAAATAAGTTCATAACAGTGGATGACTTGGATCCGTCTTGCAAAAATGTGGTTGTATTTGATGACTGCATGACTGACAAGGATCAAAAGAGCATCAGAGATAGAAAGAAAAACGCTTCGATCATATACCTTTCTCAATCATATTATAGAGTGGGTAGTTTGTCCAAAGAAGAATTTAGTAGGCTTTACGAAAAAAGCATGCAGCAGCCATATGATTTTTTATGCTTGATTTTGTCAATCCGGCTTTGAGATACCAAAAAAAAATATTTAACCCCTACAAATAAATTTGGAAGAGTAATTACGGAAGAAAATTTACGTGTATAGAAAGAGCTACCACCAGTATCATGAGATAAATGCTTCGCTATCCATTACAAAGTTCCTCTGCAATGCATTGGATTTATCCGCTTTTGCGATGGTACCCTTAGCCATTTTGAGCTTAAGTGCTTGTATAGTTGAAGTTATCGAAAAATCTATGAACAATGGAAATGAATGAAGAGTATATGCAATCATACAAGTTTTATAAGCAGCTGTTGAATTCATTCAAATTAAATGCATTATCAGAAGAAGAGGTGTACAGTAGAGAGAATGATTTTATCAAAAATTCAGCCTATTTACCCAGAGAAAAATATATGAAACAAACCCAGCTGAATTGCAGTGAATATGTGAATAAATAATTTTTTGCATATAAATAAATGAACCGTTGAAAGAAAGAAAAAGGAGTTATTAAATTGGCAATAAATAATTTACCTCGCGAAAAGCATGTGCCTGGTCACCAATTTACAGGACCAGGTACTCAATTGCTCAGAGGAAAAACTAGGTTAAATCTCGATTTAACATACAAAGAATGGAGTAAGCCCATTAATAGAGTCGATGAAGCTGCTTATAAACATGATGTGTTTCATCTAATAAATAAAGATTTTGAAACAAGAAATAAGGTGTGTGACTCAGACATGATAAAAGAACTTGTGGATATTCCTAATCCAGCTCTACTTGAAAGGTTTGATAAAGCTGTTGTGAAGCCAATTATCAAAGCAAAGAAGACATTTGGAATGTGCTCATAAATATACTGTCTAAAATTTAAAATCCACACTGAGACTACAGATGTATGCCTCTAAAAACGGCACACCTATGATGAAAGGAATCTGCATGGATTGTGGTTCTTAAAAGAGACATCTTTTACCGCTAAAAGGGTAACTGAGGACCCCAAAAATGTTTAGTACGATCCAGCGACACGGGATATTATGGTATAAGCGAACTCAGTACAAAAACAGGTTTAAATCGAAAAGAAGTATCAGATTTCTTACATCAACACGCTGTTTACACAAAGCATAATCCACTCATCAGTAATTTTAAAAGAAGGGGAACTTATGTGTCACACGTTGATCATCAATGGCAAGCATATTTGTTATTTTTAAAGCCATTTTCAAAATCTAATTGCGGCTAAACTACTTCTTAACAATCATAGACATTTTTAGCAAATATGGGTGGGCTGCGCCCATTCGTTGAAAAACAGGAAAAGAAGTGACTAAGGCATTTAAGAAGATATTTAAAGCGAGAGTTCCACTTAAAATTCAGACTGAGTAGGGAACCGAGTTCATTAGCAAAGAGACACAGCTTCTGTTCAAATAGAACAATATCCACTGGTTCACTACTGTAAACGTTAAAATCAAATGCTCCGTGGTGTAACGATTCAATAGAACTCTAAACGGTAAAATTCGGAAACATTTAGCGGCTAACACTACCAATAGATATATAGATGTATTGGATCAGTTAATGAAAAATTATAACAAATGTTACCACAGAAGTATAAAGATGACGCCGGTTGAGTTCAATCTAGAAGAAAACAGTGGTGAAGTCTACCATAATTTCTTTTAAGAAAAGGTCAAACATAAATCCAAATAACAAATAGGAGATAAAGTCAGAATATCAATATATAAAACAACTTTCAGAAGAGGTTGTCAAGCAATCTTTACAGAAGAAATATTTATAATCTCTGAAGTATTAGAAACGAATCCATTCACTTATAGAATAAAGGACTGAAACAATGAATATGTAAAAGGAATCTTTTATGAAAATGAGCTGGTAAGGTATGATAAGAAGGACAATGTGTACAAAATCGAAAAAATTCTCAAAAAGGTGGGAAATTAATATCTGGTAAAGTGGATAGGTAATCCAGAGAATAGCTGGTGTAGATAAGAAAAATTTAGTTCATTTTTAATAGCTGACAAAAGTTATTAAAAATTTCAGTTTAAAGCTTCGAAGATGGTTCGACACATTTCTTTATTGTGATTAAAAGTTTTCTTCATTTTAGGTAACTTAAGCGATACCTGTAAATCTTTTTCCGCAACAGATAAAATAAAATGTATTATTTGCTGATTAAGTTTTTTTGGTCTGGAAACAATTCTTCCTATTTTTAGATAAAAGTAAAAAATTTCACCTAAAATCACATCTTCTAAGGAGATATTAAGCTCATTTAAGCATTTAGTAAGATTTTTCACTCTGCTTTTTTCACTCCTCTGTTGCATCTTTAAACTTCAAATATAATTGCTTTCTATTGAAAGGACGTTTATTAGGATTGTATATCAGCTCTTCATGGCTTGTCATACGTATATAAAATTCATAATCGTCTTTGTCATACTCTTGAGATTTATTTGATTTGTTTTGACCAAAGAATCCTATTATTTCTGTCATTTCCGACCTTTACTATTGCAGATCTTCTCTTTAAAGAAAAAAAAATTCGCTTTTAAAATTAAATGAGCGCCCTCAATATTTTAAGCATTTTAAGAGGTGCATTTAGTTTATAAAGATGGAATCTAAAAGAGTGAAGAAGTTGAAAAACTATTGTCGAGAAAATAATATTCCAGGATATTCGAAGCTTAAAAAGTCGGAACTGATTGAGCTCATTCAATATCATAATGGCTTTTCCAGTTTCCATAATGACTTGTTCAGCAAGCCGAGAAAGAATAGGATGCTTAAAATAACGTGCTGTGGTAAGTTAATTAATGAATCTAGCATAAATAAGCACATGCACAACTTAAGCTCATCAAAACTATCAGCCTAAGAAAGCAACCACCAACCAAGAGGATGATTTTGACAATATGCAGAGCCTGCATCACAGGACCATTAACCCATTGCGTGAATTTTGTCGGACGGATAGTATTAAAGGCTATTTCAAATTGGGAAGGAAGGCAGACACCATAGTATACATTGAGAGCACATAGTTCACACATCACTTCAAATTCGATTATAGCCTGTTTTCAAATTAACGGGAGAGAAGGCTATATACCCTCATGAAATTGAGATGGCTTATAAATCTCATTTGAAGATGTATGACATCCAAAGCGAGCATAATCTGATGCTTACTAAAGACTTTTTGAAATATATTTCATCACAAGTCTAAGGGGTCTTATCACAAAACATCTGAAGAGGCTACGTGGTTTGAAGGTTAATTTCCAATTTCTCTGTAACTATTAAAAAGGAAAAGATGAATCATTGATAGAAATGGAGAAAAACTTCAAAATAGAAAATGAAGTTATCTTAGAATTAACTGAATTGGTAGCTTATTACAGATCGGTTATTCAAAAGCTTTTGACAGAAATGGAGAAGTTTGTAGCAAGGGGTTCCGGTTGGACGCTTGTGGGAATTAAAAGCCTTGAGATAAGGATCAATAAATACAAACCACTGAGAGGATCATCCAACATTAATTTATCGAAAGTGGTTAAAGCTAAAAAAGTAGTCTTAAACATACAAAAGGAGGATAAGAAGTGTTTATTGTGGGCAATGCTCTCCGCATTACACCCTGTGGAAAAATATGCCCAAAGAGTCACTAAACATAAACAATACAAAAATGAGTTAAAGTTCGAAGGCATTGAATTTCCAGTAAAAATGGAAAATAGGGTACTCGAAAATGGTTTGAAAAGATGAATAGTATATTAGTGAATGTATATTCATACGAGACTAAAACCAAGGACATATACTCCTTAAGAATAACTAAAAATAAGGGTGAGAGGCATGTTAATTTGCTTTACATAAAAATCAAAGAAGGGGGCAGCCATTTCTGTTGGATAAAGGACTTGTCAAAATTAATAAGTGCTCAATTAAGTAAACATGATAAAAGAGTATATCCCTGTGAAAGTTGCCTGTTATTTTATAGCTCTGAGGTAGATCAGCAAAAACATGTAAGAAAAATAAGGCTGTTAAAATAGCAATGCCTAAAGAAGGTGATTCCTTAAAATTAAAAAAAAAATTATCATAAATCATTACAAGTACCTTTTACGATAAATGCAGATTTTGAATGTTTATCGAATAAGAGAGATACCTGTCAACTTGATGGAAGCGCATCGTACATGCAAAAATATAAAAATCATGAACCTATGATTTTTTGTCTTTATATCAAATATAAACATGAAGACTACAAAGCACCCTTCATTTATAGAGGCCCTGACGTCACAAACGTATTTTATGATACATTAAATACAGGGGCCCTAACAATAAAGGAAATTTATGACATGAAATAACGAATGAAGATGACCGCTGAAGATGAAGAACACTTTCAGAGAACTGATGTATGTCATATCTGTGAGTTGAAGATCAGAACAGAACCATCACCCTATTCAAAAGAGGAAAATCCAGACCATGAAAAAGTTAGAGATCATGACCCTTTTTCTCAACCTATCAAAGTATGAAACAAACTACAGAGGTAATGCAATTTAATGTATCGAAACCCTTCATTTATCCCAGTCTTCCTCCATAATTTATTCGGATATGATGCACTCATATTCATTAAAAAACTGGGAGGGATAATTTAGACACTGACATCATACAGTACACCAAAGAAAAATACATCTCATTCAGCAAAGAGGTGGGAGCAAAAATGATAGAAGTTGATAAAGGAAAGAAAGTCAATCTTCCAGGAATAAAATTGTGGTTTATTGATTCATTTCGATTCATGGCCAGTAGTCTTGACAGTTTAGCAAAGAATGCAAAGAACAGTTTAGCAAAGAATGTCAGAGAGGCGGCCATATACTTCCCCAATTACATGCTAGATCTTGTCACCAGAAAAGGTGTATATCCATACGATTATATGGACTCCTGGAAAAATGTGAAGAAACAAAGCTACCATCAGAAAAATCACTTTTACGATAGAATGACTGAGTCACATAAATCACATGAGGACTGTAAACACGCCAAGAAAGTCTGGAAGGCATTCAATGTCAAAAAGTTAGGCGAGTATTCTGATTTATACGTGAAGACTGATGTACTGATCTTGACTGATATTATAGAACATTTTAGGGATGTCTGTATAAAGACGTACAAACGGGATCTTGCATGGTTCTTCACCGCACCTGGACTGTCCTGGATGCCATGTTAAAGTCTACTCGAGTAGAGTAAAAACTATTAAGCAATTATGATATGGTACTTATACTAGAAAAAGGCACAAGAGAAGGTGTATCTCAGTTCTCTAACATATATGTGAGAGCTAATAATAAACACATGAAGGTTTTGATAAAACAAAAGGACCTAATTATGTATCTCGACGCTGATAACCTATATGGATGGGCAATAAGCCAATTCTTGTCATATGGCGGTTTCAAGTGGGGGAATGCTGATATTGATGTGATTAAAATAGCGGAGGATTCAGATAAAGGGTTCATTCTAGAGTGTGACTTACAATATCCCGAATACTTGCATAATCTCCACTCGGACTTACCATAAGCCTCTGAGAACAGAATACTCGATGGTTCGAGGCAGTCTTAATTTCTAACAAACCTGTATGACAAAAAGCAATACGTCACCCATTACAGGGTTCTAAAACCATACTTGCAGATGGGGCTAAAGTTGAAGAAGGTTCACTGAGTAATGGAGTTCAACCAGTCCAATTGGTTTCAGAAGTATATAGGCTTAAACATTCAGATGAGGTCCAGGGTAACTAATGATTTTGAAAAGAACTTTAACAAATTCTTGAACAACTCCGTGTTCGGAAAAACGATGGAGAATATCAGGAAACGCTTCGATATCAGACTTCTGTGGGATTCCAAGAGAGCGGAAAAACTTATAGCTAAACCAAATTTTAAAGGTAGAACTATATTTGAGGAAAATTTGGTTGCTATACACATGAACAAAACTAAAGTACTCTTTGATAAACCCATCTATGTTGGGGTGAGTATATTGGATCTATACAAGCATTTAATGTACGACTGTCATTATAATGTGATGAAGCCGAAGTATGGGGAGTATGTGAAACTGTTATATTTGGAAACGGAAAGCTTCATATACGATGTAAAAACGGAGGACGTTTATGAAGATATAAAAGGAATGATTGACTGTACTTTGATGCATCGGATTACCCAGAAAATAATAAATATGAAATGCCATGGGTAAATAAAAGGGTTCAGAGGAAAATGGAGGATGACCATGTTGGAAAAATTATGGAAGAATTCGTCGGATTAAGATAAAAAAAATGTATGCCTGTCAGACAGAAACAAAGTGGGTGAAAAAGTTGAAAAGTGTAAAGAAGTGCGTCGTGAAAAATAGGATAACCTTCGAGGACTACAAGAATTGCCTTTTCAAGCTCGAAGTACAGCACAGAACTATGAATCTAATCAGAAGCACAAAACATGAGATTCCTTCCATACGTGTTAATAATATCACTCTCTCCGGGGAAGATGACAAGCGTCATATATTGGAAGATGGTATTAACACTTTAGCTCGCGGTCACTAGACAATAGCAAAATGAGAAATGAAGTGAAATATGTAATGAACCATGTGGGGAAAGAAGAAATCACTTTTTTTAATAGTTTTTGAACTATTAAAACATAAAGACTTAGAATTCTTCTGTTTTGTATTCATAAAACAATATTTTTCTTCAGCTCTCATCAAGACTCTCAATTATGTTTGAACTTTTCTTCTAAACTTCCTAAGCATTCGATTAATACGTCCCTTTCAGATGGTGAAAGCATCATTGATTGAAGTTTCTGAAATTCTGCTCGAAAGCTATAAATTAATGAGATGCGTGTGCATACCTTAATCAAATGGGTTTTTTATTCATTTCTATTTGTTTTTTTATATATTTGTTGTCTTTAAATACTTAAAATATCTCTATAGTATATACATTTGTTTAGTTTTATAGAGGTTCTGAAACCATTGTTTTATAAGCCTCTCAACTGAGGAAAAGGGGCTGCTCACCAAAAGGGGTACCTTTTCGTCTCAGCGACTTTTCGGGACCACCGTTTTATAAAAATTGTTATGGTCGCTTTTTGAAAAGTGAGTAGAGTGGTGAGTATTAAACAATTGTCTTATAGAATTGGTTTGGTTGAAATAGAGCCATTACTTTTTGGAGATTGGGTACAATTTTAATGGGGGCTAATAAGAGCCATTGTTTTTAAAAAGGGGTGGAAAAATTATGGTGTTTTTTACACCATTGTTTTGTAAAAAGTGGGTCTGATTTTATGGATGTTTGTGACTTTTATTTTTTAAAAGTGGGTGGAAAAAATTATGGGTAAAGGATATCATTATTTTCTAAAGGTGGGTGGGATTTTAGTGGATAGAATAGAGTCATTACCTTCCAAAAGTGGGTGGAGTTTTTATGGGGTTTGAGAGCTATTGTTTTTAAAAGTAAGTAGGGATATCAATTGAAGAGTTGAGAGCCATTGACAGTCACTGCGCCAGCTCCGGCAGTGCACACTACTAATACTAAGAGATGAAGGCATAACAAGGATAAAAAATAAATATTTTTATACAATTTTTGAAAATTAATACCATGAAGTTTTTATTTGCGTATGGATTTTTATTATATAAAAATTAGATGCGATTGCTTATTCAATAAGCACCTTTCTAATTCGTCCCACAAATAACATAGAGAACTTAGTTCAAGACTCTCAATAGGCCTTTAATGGCATTGCTCTTCAATCACTTTTTGAAAGTGATCGCAGAATTACGCATGTAATTTCAATCAAGGAAATCAAATTCGATAATACCAATGAATAAGATGAGCCCTATTGTCAAAATTGTTCATGCAGGCGTAGGTGACTTCAGTTTACTAGTAACAACAGACAACATTCTCGAGCTATATCACAATAAATGCCCCAAAACAAGTGCATCACTACATTGTAATTGACAACGTGAATTTATAATCAAGTAAAAGACTTTCATCGACACACTTAAGTTCTCCTATATGATTAGAGGAGAAAGCAGCTTTACTAAGACTTCCTAAAACAATTTTCCTATGATTGGTTACATAGTTGTAAGTGGTAAAGACCAGGTGAATCTGACTGTTCTGTTGAATGGGCTGATGTTTGATTTGAATGTCACTACACTTAATCTGAAATAGATGACTTGTAGTTTTACAATGTACCAGGATGCACTAAAACAATATAAAATAAGAAATCACTTAAAAATTAATTTTAAAGATTTAGAGGGAATTTCTGTGGTTTCTCTGAGAATCATATATTTCAAAATACATCGATACGTATCTATCTTTTATGGAAAAGATCAAATTGTGGTTATGGTATCCCAACTTTCGTGATATTGAAAAGATTCTATTATAATTCTTTGTAAGACTATTAGCACTTGATCATAGTTGTGATAGTGATAATATAGATATATCACTATTTGGAATTAATACAAGTTAGTGCAATTAAAGATTCAAAAAACAAAACAAGCATGAACATTCATTCACATAAATCTTTCTGATGAAACAAAAGAAACAAAGTACAAAAATGATAGCATTCATTTAAATTTAGCAATTGCATCATGAGCACACACCTGGAAAATTTATCCTTGTTTTTTGTTTATTTTTACAATGATCATGAAAGAGAAACACTTTAGTTTAAACACTAACGTATAATATATCCTGTCAGTTATGGAACCAGTGAAAATATGAAATAATTTTTTTTAGCATTCAGCAGTTAAATTAGGTAATATTTTGTATGAACGAGAAATACACATACGAATTTCATAGAAATGCAAAATATCCAAAGGAACTTGATTTTCTTGCCACTTCAATTTTATGTACTTTTAATTGTTTCTATAAATTAAATATAGCATACGGCATTTTTTTTACTTATTAAGTGCTTTTTATAAGTAAACAGCTTTTTGTGTAATGCTAAATTTAAAAGAAATTTAGCTGTGTTTAAATTTCGCATTGTCTTTTCGCTTCTTAAGTCAGTTAAATATTTAGGTTTATTCCTTATGCATTATATTTGTTGTTCCCAAAAGGACCATTGTAATTTCAAGTGCTTAGAGGAATATTTATACCAAAAATTTATAAAGTTACTTAAGGCAGAGAAATTGTTTAGCTCTTGAGAATAATTTTGTTTTCTTTAGAAAACACAAGTAGTGCTTGCTATAACACTCCACTTTAATGAATTAAGCACTCAGTATAGCGCCAGGAGTAAATAGAATGCTACTACTTTATATTTAATTCAGAAATTATTACATTGAATTTATAACTATTAAAAGAATATTCATAGCTTATATGTTAACAAGATTATGTATTCCGCTTTTATTTAATGAGCTAACATATTTAATGAGTTTATTCTTGTAAACTGTAAATATTGTATGCTAAAAAATCTCCAAAGAATTTTTAAATGTTATGAAGTGGACATTATATGAAACGAATTGCTAATGCATGAAAGTTTTGATGGATATAAAATTTAATTACCATATTTATAAATATTTAGAAACATTATATTTATTATAATAGTTGTTATTTTAATAAAAATATAAAAGTTTGAAATACAGTAAAATTAAGTCAACAGTGATAAAATGTAATCATTTCGTTTAGTGTATGGTGATGCATAACTTTGGTGAAATAAAATGAAAGTTATATATATATATATATATATATATATATATATATATATATATATATATATATATATATATATATATATATATATATATATATATATATATATTTAAATTAATAGAAATACTGAGTAGGCATAAAATTGACAAACGAAAATGAAATAAATTATCTGTCTGAAATGACAAACTATTGAATATGAAGGAATAAATGTTAAACATAGTGATGGCCTTTCAAAATTTTATTTATAACTCAATGCTTTTGATTTTTTAAATACATAACAGAGTTATTTCGATTAACAATATTGGGAAAAACTGGATTCCTAAAATAAAATAAAAGGATCGTACGAGAAAAAAATGCTTAGTGGTTCTATTATAATGAAAAGGATTCATTTATATTTATGTCATGCTCTATTTTAATGTTTAAATAAGTTTAGAAAATAACTATTCTTGTAATAATAAATTGGTCAAAAAATGGTAAAAAGAAATAAATTTCTATTAGATTAATTGCTAAAAGTGTCACCAAGATAAAATTAAAATAAAAAGCATTTAAAAATGTCAATTTTATGATTTTTAAAAGTAGAAAAGAATCATCAGTTATTGAGGCAAAAAAGTAGAAGACATGATATTATTATTATTCAAAAGAAAGACATGATTCTTAGTTTTTTAACAGTGAAACCTGTGTTATTTGTTACTTATTGTTTCTCCAGAATTATTTAATAAGAATAAATTCAGGCTAAAGAAAATTTTTAGAAATTAATTTTAAATGAATAAGTGGGGAAAATTATTAATAATTTATCCAAATTTAATATTATTTGAAATCACTTCTATTTCTAATTATTTTAGCTGATGCATTAAAATTCTGATAAAATATATAGATCTGCGGTGAATAATTTTAAGTATATACATGCTGTTACGGGGTAAAATGAAAATAACTAATAACTTAGATTATGGTAATAATGAAGAATATTGTAGGAATATCAACATTGTCATATTTTCCTTTGAGATATAAATTATTCTTTACCTTATCAACTCAAAATAATTTCCATTAAAATGATTTTTCTAGTGATTTATATTCACTGAAACGCTTAAAATTTGTGTTAGTCTGTATACTTTTTACCAACCAATTTGAAGTACTGTGTGTCTTCCTGCATTGCAGTTTCAAAGATTGCAGTTACTGGGTGAATATTTCCAGACAACTTTAAAGATATGCATCTTAACATACAAATAATTATATCATTGGAAATATAAACGGGATGATGATTCTCTACGGAAAATTTGTTCTGAAGAGGAAAATATCCCTGATGTCAAAATCAGAAAGAATAATGTACACAGCCAGAAAGAGTTTTCGGAAAAATAACCTTTAAAGAACGAGAGTTATTCTCGCATGCATATCTGAAGTGTTTTTCCAATATTAATTTCCTTGATAACTCTAAATTACTCAATGATTTTAACAACAAAAAATTAACAAATTCATGCCATTTCATTTTAAAAAAGGCCGCAATTAAGGGTAAATCAATGTTTGATTAAAATTTGGCTATATTATTAAATAAAAAATGAAACATTTTTAAAATTTTACAAAATTTGAGAAACATTTCTGCCTTTATTTATGCGGATTGCATTTTTTTAATATTCGAATTTATATGAATGTTAATTTAATGAAATTGGAAAAAGGTGATTTTTATTTATCTTACTAAAACTATTCGTTGTATTTTTTGTAAAATGTTCCAAAACTATAAAGCGAACTTTTTTTACATTAAAATCTTAAAACTGAAACAATTTTTTTGAAAACACTATTTGAATTTTACATTTAAAATAATATTAATTATTATGTAATTCCAGGACCAATTTTGTATTAAAATGCTTTTATATTATTAAACCTTAACTTCAAAGCAAGAATGAAGAATTTATGAAACTGAATACTTTTTGGAGGTGCAAAGAGTAAATTGGAAAGAATAGGTAAGATTTTCAATTTTAGTAAATATTATATTAACATCATAAAATATTAAGTATTTTGCAGAAAGATGATTAAATTATTCCCTCAGAAAATTCATCTTCCGAAATATTACTATGCTTCTCCTCTTATTGTGCTTTTAATGCATAAAACTTGGTGTATATTACAATGCAGTATTTGATAATGTATATTTTAAACTGTTTTGTAAAAAAGATTCAAGTAAGAGAGACTTTTATTAAAATTAGAATATTATTATAAAGAATATTATCTTCTAATTATTATTTTAAATTGTCTTATGAATTATAAAATGCCAACATATATTTCTTTTCTTATAAAGATTATTGTATAACACTTTTGTTCAACACACTTTTCTATATTTCGTTGAACAAAGTGTTTACTTTTTAATATGAGTTCAATTAATTGTATTCAAATTCTATATTAAATTTATTATACAATACTTTTCATCAAATTAAAAAATATGGAAATGAAAATATATTAAAGGAAAATTTCTAATTTTAGTATCAAAACAAGATTATTTGTTTATAGAAATTAACTGTTTTACAAAAAAAAGTTTTAAAATTCTTAGGGGTTATGAAACACATCCTTTTCAAGAAATTTTACTAAATTTATTTCATATTTAAAATATTAAGTTCCCATTTTTCATATGAAAGATTCTATTTTAACATAAAAAGGAAAAATCAGTTGTAGGAATAAGGGAATTTTGTAAATTTTTGAGGATTAATACAAAGAGTATGAATTTTCTATCGTGTAATTAATTTTGGGCTGTATTGGTGACTGAAAATACAATCAAAGTCTTATAATATATTACGTATTTTACTTTATAATTAATCTGTGTAGGTTAATATTATCTAATTCCAAGTGGATGCAATATATACAATGTCCTTTAAATATTTAATAAATTTAGCTATTTATTATAGTCTTTAGTTCAAAAATACAAATGTTTTAAAACAACAAAACTGGAGTTAAATTAATACTTAACTTCTGTGAAAAATTGGTGCATTTTAATACGTTAACACTTGTATTGAATCAAATCAAAATATAAATTTTATTAAGTATCAAATGCATTTTGCTTGCAATACATGAAGTATATGATTTTATGAATATGAAAGAATTTCTTTTGAAATACATAAGAGTAGTCTCTGTGAGATCATACTTTTACTGTACTAGTAAGGAATATTTTATCTACTATCTTGTCTTTTTCTCGTGTTTCCGTCTGTTGTATATGAGAAAGGACAACATGCAGAAATAGAGGCCATTCACTGGCGAGGATGAGGACTCAACACAGGAACAAAAGGCTGTGCAAATTTCTTTTGAAACGGAGATCCATTACTTGCAGAAAGTCCGACTTCTTTTCAAATTTTACATCCAAGCCTTATTCGGGATTCGAACTCAAGCAGACTCAATTAGTGAATCATTCTTAAAATGGAAGGATACATCATTTATCACAATGAAGCAAGAAATTTAAATTAAGAACAATAAAAACAAAATATTAGTTTTTGCATTATGAAAGATAAACTATAGTATTGTTCTCAAGATTCTAAAAATAAGTAATTATATTTTAACATTCCATGTAGAAAAAATAGACAGTCATATCTATTGAATTGGTTTAATACTTATTGTAATAAAAATTATTTATTTGTTAACCTAGCCATAAAAAATCACTAGTTTTTAATTCTTAAAAATAGATACTTTAAGTTAATTTGTGACTATAATAAGTGAAATATAAATTAATAAGACTACGACTATATAGAATAATACTTTGTGTCTCCATTCATTTTTCAAAAAAATTTAGAAGCTTATTTATTGCTCTTATTTTTGCTTATGTAAATTTTTGTTCTGTTTCTTGAATTATTAAATGCTTTTATGTCAACTAAAATAATTATAACTTATATACAGTAATATTTAACAATGAAAGCAGTTATTGATTTAACAACAATTTACTGCATTAGTGATAGTGCAATTTACTGCACTATCTTTTGTCAGAGTGTGCGTTATTGAAAGCAGGTAAATTATTATATTATGCTACTATATATTTATATATAATATATTGCCATATATTTTGAGTTTCACCAGGGCATAATTTTCCTTACATTATTTTGAACATGATTACAAATTAATCCATTGAGGACATTCTGCTCAAATATATATTGCTTTTGCATACAAAATCGTGTGAAATATTCCCATTAGCAGCAGCAATCGTAATAATTTACTTTTATTGCATGACTATCTTAGCGAATTTGCATCAACATACTTTAAATGCATAATTTACTTGCTAGAGTGACTTTCTTTATTTGCATATCTTCCTGAAAAATATATGTTTTATAAAAACATTTTTAAACGCTGAAAATTTTCCTCCATTTAAGAAAATGGATTAGGTAGTTACCTATTTATATGTTTTAAAAACAAATTCTTTTTTGAAAAAAAATTATTATTTATGCACACGAAGCTCTAATCACAATCTTAAATTTGCTTAAATTATCTTCAATTATATAAATGTCGTTTAAACCAGAAAAAATTATTATTTATCCGCACGAAGCTCTAATCACAATCTTAAATTTGCTTAAATTATCTTCAATTATATAAATGTCGTTTAAACCAGAAAAATTTATTATTTATCCGCACGAAGCTCTAATCACAATCTTAAATTTGCTTAAAGTATCTTCAATTATATAAATGTCGTTTAAACCAGAATTTTCACCTCCCCCACACACACATGTATATAAATAAAAAATTTAAGCATTTACCATTTATTAAGTAAAACTATTTTGCGCATGCCTAATTATATAACGTAATATAATACATATATATGAACTTTTTTTATCATAACTTCATTTTACTATAATTTAAGTATTTATAGATTCTAATGAATACCAATGCTCTATATATATATATAACCCAAATGCATAAAACCATTTCTCTATATATTTTATAGATGAATAAAATACTTATTAATTGATGTTAAGAATTACATATATTTACTTGAAATCAGCATCTATAACTCTTATTTTTAATGACAATTGATTAATGTAATAGTTATAAATAAAATATATTGACTGCAAAAGTGACATACCAATTATTTGGATCTTGAGAAAATTATTTTATCTCGGTATCATCAAAGACAGGGATTAAGGATACATCAGATGTCAAAGTGTCAGGTGATGAAGACACCAAGTAAATAGCCAAGCAATTTATGGAAGGACATTTGTACTCTAAAACATGTCTTTGTGCATCCTATAATCTGATGGAGTTTACTCTCATAATAATCCTCCCTGGTCAATTGAGTTGTGGATTTAGTTCTGGTACACGTGAGAATGTTTATTGTACCAGTTCTGCGTGATTAGATTCTAATTTAAATATTTGCAACAAATAAGTAGAAATTATTGATTTACTTACTGATTCTGCTGCTACAGTGGCAAAAAACTTATTATAAAACATAATTAAAAGGCTGTTTTCATCATTTTTATTAAGATGAATTTAATTTTTCTTGTTATTATTTTCACTTAATAAATGAAAACATAATGCTGTTGCACCAAGGTTAAAATCCTGGAATCAGAATATTTGTTAATAATATACAAATTTAAGTGATTCATGATACTTTGATATCATTGTGGATGAAATTTGTTTTAACAGAATATCCTTATTTCATAATGATATAAATGGTATTTTTGTTAAAAATAATAGTTTGAACAATTTTCTTCTTTAATTTTGCAGAAACTGTTTCATTTTTCATAATATTATTTCATAAAATTACGCACGTGAAACTGTTATTATTACTGCAAATTATTAAACATTATTGCAAGAATTACTTTAAAGTATAATAGTTTTAAGCTTATTGAAATATCCTGACTTTTTTACACATTTTAGTACTTTTTTATTTTGAAGTTCATTTAATCAATAACGATGAACAATGAAGTTCAAGTAATCATTATTGTGAGATAGTACTAAAAAGTAATTAACATTTATTTTTAATGATTTTAATCAGTGAGCTGTTTGTACCTTTCAGAAAAAAAGGTATAAAACTCTTTATTATTCCTCACAAATATCTAGCAAAGTCGTGCCAGCAATTTTGCTGTTTATAATAAAGCTTGAAATGATGGAAGGAAATTGAGTGCGATTTCAAAATTAATTTTGGCGCATTTAATCAGAACAATTGAAAAAACAAGTCAGAGAAGGTTATGCTTTGTGCAAAACCAAGAATATTAAATACACACTTGATGATATTTTTGAGACATTTCATTCATTTTCCACTAATAATATTTATATATTTTTCATCTTTTCAACAGTGAGCTATCAAAAGCAATTGTGTGACTGACTGGATAAGTTTAATTAAATGTTTTATTTAATGAATCACTTAAATGTAATACCATCATGGTAATAGAGACTTAAAATAAAATGCTAAATTTGGTTTTTTATGACATTTAAAAGTATGTTATGAAGAATCAGAATTTGTATGTAGTCAGGCAGAATAATAATAGCGTATAATTATTTTCATTTGTGTTACAAATACTTTAGTGAATTTCTAAATATGAAATGTAAACAGTGAACGCACATATTATCATATTTTTTATTCGTTTAAAATAATAAAAAAAAATATTTCCCATTTACGTATTGCTTATTAGAAGTCCATAAGTTTAATAATATATATATATATAAATGTATACACACACTCAAGTCCACAAATTAAGAATAATTCAGAGTCACACAGAAATTAAACACAAAAATAAAAATTTCCCGTTTATATTTATCACACACATATTGAAGAATCATATGCCAATTCTAAAAAACCACAGATGGCACCGATAGTACCTCACAACGATGAGAACGTAGTAAAGGGTTGCAAAAAAATAAAATTGTTTACACGCGCTTTAAAAGCTTTTCAATTATCGCATTAATATGGCACAAAAGAAGCATTTGGATGATGTTTTATCTGGTAGAATTATTGATTGTCTGCAATGCGATGTGCCCAGTTGGAAGTATCCGAGGAACTTGGAATCACCTAGAGTGTCAACTCCAATCTTTGGCAACTGTTCCAAGAAGATGGTAATGTGAATAGACGTTACAGAACAGGTAGCCATCAAGTTAAAGCACTGACTGAGGAGCGTTATTTGGCTGTGACTGCCAAAAGAAACCGATGTAGCACAGTATTAGACCTGTCTCGTCAGATCTCTTCAGCTATAGGTATGACTGTTTCGAGCAGACAGTATACAGAAGCTTACTGTTCATTGGTCTAGATACTTGTAGACCTGTGAGATGTGTTCCCCTAACTACGACTCACTATCACCAGCAGTTAGTCAAGAGTAGAAAGCAGCATGCATTGTGGACACTGCAACAATGGTTTTGTGTGATGTTTTCCTAAGACTCGAGGTTTTGCTTTCAGTCTGAGTTTCACCAGAATTTCATATGGAGAAGGCCAGGTACCAGTTACCACCAAGAGAACATCATTGAACGACATTGTTACAGTAATACAGGATTGCTCGCTTGGAGAGGAATTATTCTGAGTTCCAGGAATAACATGCATGTTCAGAATATAACCATGATAGACCACATCTATCGAAATGTCATTCTGGAAACACATGTATGTTTGTTTCGGCCATAGGTGCAGAATTTATGTTTATGGATGACAAAACCCGTCCTCACCATGCAAAAATTGTAGACGAATTGATTCAATCCGAGAATATCACCTGTATGAACTGGCTAGAATATTCACCGGAATTGAATTCAATAAAGCATGTGTGGGGCATGCTTGACTGACGAATAGCAGCCCGTCAATTCCCTTCCACATGTCTACGGGATATTCAGAGATCTTTGCTTGATGAGTGGTGTAATATTCCCTAAAACTAGATCGATATTTTAATACTCAGCAGGCCTAGGTGTTGCACAGACTGCATTACATTGTCTGGGGAGCATACTATGTATTAACCATCATACCAACCATGTTATACTGGATTTTGTAAATAGGTTCTTTATTAAAATTTGCTCCAAAGAGTAAAAATCACTATTTTTATTAATGGTTTAAACATATAGCATCTTTTTTGCTTTTTATCTTTCGTAGACTTTACAAATAAATCACATTTGTTTTGCTTCTGTCTCTTTCTTTGCCTTAACTTACCTTATCCTTATTTTATGGACACGAGTGAATATATACATATATATAAATTTCGTTAGTATGCGTTTCCAGCTGACTATTTCTACCAACCTAACTTTGATAAACACAGTCAATCATATAGTAATTTTGAATTACAATAAAATGACAAGTGTGTCTACTAAAGTGGCACATTCTCCTTTATACCCCACTGCACCAACATCAGTATATGGTGAACATGGCACATTTTACGTACCTCCGGGGCCATTAGGGAACACGATGGATCTTCGATGGTCAAGTATAAAACCCAGTCCATCCCTATTACAAAGTTAGTGGTTTTCACTACCAATCTACCGTAGAATCAAATACATATTAGAAATTAAGACTAGAAAAATATGATTGAATAAAAAATGGAAATATCTTGCATTACTAATTTATAAACATATATTTTTTATTACTATTTAGAGTTATTTTCAAACTGATTTCAATTTTTTCATCTAGTGTTCATATAATGTTGAATAGTGTTGAAACACATCATTGAAAATCATACTGATTTTTTTTCTTAAGCCAAAGTAATATTCAAAGTTGAATATAAAACTTTTTCTTGAACTGTCAAATCTGTGTGTGATATTTCACTTTTTTTTAAAAATAAATTATCGCAGCTCTCATGTTACATGAAAAATTGATAAGTGGAATGACGTATACGAGGAACTGGAGTAACGAGTGGAAAACACTAGAAAACTTTAATGAATTTTCAAATATGAATTGTACACAGTGAATGCACATATTATCATATTATTTTATTCCTTTCACACACACAATACTAAAAAAATGTTGCATATTTACCTATTAATTATCTGTGACAATTTCATAAATGTAATAAGATAAAATAACATATATATGTCGTGACAAATATTTTTAGCAAATGATGAGTTTATCATTAAAATATGCAGAAATTTAAATTTTAGAGACAATATATTTCAACTATTGTTATTTAAAAATTGAATTTCAGTATTGTATATTGTTTTCAATAATTGAGAGAATAAGAAACCGCATTATATAATATAACTCACTATGTTATAACTCAAGTAGTTATCACAGTTATAAGTTTTAAAATTCTAACCTGATTTGATGAATCGTATTAAAACAATTATAAAGTTTTTCTAAATGAGATTATTTTAAAATATAATAAATAGTTGCAGAAAATTTATATTTTGAAAACTTCAGTATCCCATAATGTGAAGTTATTTAATTATTTTTATATTAAAGTATTTTTTAGAAAATAAGGATCTTATGATAGTTGATAGAATTGAATTATGTAATTAATAACATTTAAACTGCCAAACTGATAACACATCAGTTTTTTATATATTTGAACCAGTTGATAAAAAGTAGTGAAATATCTTGTAATAATACTTTAAATCGGTTATAAAATATCTTATTTAAAATCATAACTAGCTTAATATTATTTTAAAAATTAATATTTTTACAAATATTTCTTTTGATTTTTAAAAATACATAACAACATAAATAGAAAGCTAATTTAACTCTTTACAAGTTAATTAATATATTATAAAATAAATTTTTAAAGTCATTGAACTACAGTAACTTTTTTGAATTTTCACAAACGTTAATCTATCCATGGAAAAATTATGCGATCCATGTAGAGAACTTTTTTTCCTTGTTTGTTTATTAGAATCAAATATTGCAACAAAATATAACATGCAGGTTCGTAATTTATAATTAAAAAAAAGTTCGTCAAAATAGTTAATTGTATCTTTTTTTTTAATATTTGGCATATTTATATGCATAGAAAAATTGTTTTATTATAGAAAAGGACACAACATGTTTGTGTTATCTATTAAATTAAAATACGTGAAAATGTAGGACACTAGAATATTTTCAAATAAGAGAAGTGTTTGAATTTTTACTAAATAATTTTATTACAGCACTTATGAAAACTTCACAAGCAGATAACTATATCTGTAATATGAAATAATAAAGTAAAACTTATTTTTTATTACTGTTAAAAATTAGTTTTTAATCACATCTTACTTTGTGAAAAAGTAGAAGAACAGTTCCGGATAGTAAAAACAAAATACTTGATAATAAGAAATTCGTCTGTTATTTTCTTTAATTACTTCAAAGACTCTATTTGGCTTTGAATTATATAAGTCTAGATTTCCCGTTAGACAAAAGTGTTCCGAAGACAATTTAAAGCTTCTTAAAGTTCAATTGAAAACTCATATTTCTTGCTTGTAAATACCGGAATAATTACTGACCATATATTTTCAATAATCTTGATGTCTGAACATTTAAGAGGCCATGACAAAACTCGAACATTATTTGTTTCAAACTAATTTTTAAGGGCATTAAGTGTATGAATTGAGACTGTATCTTGTTGAAATATCCAACTTTCTCCATTTAGCTCAGTACCATAGGGAAGAAGCTCTGAATTTAAATTTTAAATGTAATCTTCATATTTCTGTCTTATATTTAGAAACACTTGATTGGTCTTTACACAATATCCAACAGTTATCCAAACCATTAAACTGCATCCTCTCATCTCTGATAGAATGAATTTTTATTGATGTATCCAAACAATGCCAATAATATTGATAACTGTTTGAGCAATCTAATTGTTTTTTTAATCAGAAAAAAATAGCTGAAGTCTATTTGAATCTCTAAGATATATCTCCTTTGGCCTACTGTAGACGGTACTCAATGTAACCTTCTTTCCATTTAAGGCGACATTTTCTTTTCTTAAATATGAAGGTTTTGGATCTTTTACATAGTGGTAAGATGTTCTTCTAGGTATATATTTGATTCCAACTTAGTATTGTGATTTTCCAATGCTTCCACGTGTTTTTAAGTTCATTAAAGATTTTCCTTTGATCACGTGGTACCAAACTTTTGACTCTGCGCATCCTTGCTTTCCTCTGAAACCTTGTATTTTCAGAAAAGTTTGAAACAAGGTTTAGAATGATGTATAGGTGTTTTCTTCTTCCTTTGTCTGCAACCTTATTTACTCCAATTTGGCTTTTATCAAGGGTCTCTCCCTAAGAAATTTAACACAAAAATATAGGATTTTTTTTTTTTTAACAAAGTGTATCTTTTGAAGGAAAAACAATTAAAGAAACAATGTTTTCACAACATTAAACAGCCACAGATTCCAAAATTAGAATAGTTTTGCAGGTATCTTTCTTTTTCAGAAACCAAAAGTCTTTAAGTACTATTTTATTATATTCCCTTTGCTGTAGATTGAACTTATTCAATGAAAATAAATAAGTAGTTTCATAAAATAAAAAAAGAAAATTTACATTAATTGCGCTAAGATTTAAAGCGCAATTTACGAAATATAAGTATCCCTCTACGTTTTTCATTCAGTGTACACTATTTAAAGTTCAGAAAATTTGTATTCTACGTAACATTTAATACTAATATGCATTTTATTATTTAGCTTGCAAATAATAACTTTAATATAAATCAAAAGAATGAATAAGGATAATTTGTAATTTCTATTCTTGAATTTAAATTGAAAAAATAATTCATGCGTTGTGTACTGATTTTGGGAAGATTTACCAATATTTGAGAATGTCGAGAAGTAAGAAAATATGTTCAAAAAAAAATAATTTTAGCTTTTTCTTGAAATATAGTATAAAAACACAATAATATTTTCATAGACTGGTAATGACTTGATGAAGATTGCTGCCAAAATTCTGTGAACTGTTTACTTACTTAAAAATATTTTTTCAAGATTCTTTGTCACCTTTCTTCGTTATTGAAATTTATGCATAAAATATGAGAATATTTATATATTAAATTTTCTTACTTCAATTTTATTTGATTTTTATCAGAATTTAAATTCTATGTAATATAAATTATCTTTAAAAATGACTATAAAATTAGAAATTAAATACAATCTTTCCACCTATAAATGATATCTTATTCAAGTTCTTTATATAAACTTGAAATAAATAAATCTACTTCTCAAATATTCTATTATTTCTTTTTCCACTCAGGATTCTATTAACGACAAGGTATTCCTGCACGAGAAAAAGAAAAAGTAAGGATAAAACCCAATTATGTTTTCTTAAGTATATCAACAGGATTATTACCAAAATATTATAAGTTAAGAACTTAAGAAAGAATTAGAAGTAGACGGATTTTAAAACTGTACTAAATAAAGATACGAAAAAACAATTTAAAGTAATAAGAGGTGTTATTTAAAAATGAAATTAGAAAAGAAATTATTATAATCATTAAATAAAAATGAAATTTCCTCTCAAAAAATAATCTAATTATACTTAAAAAGGAAATTTATAAGATATTTAAGTAAGATACAAAAATTATTTACTAATAAAAGGGAATATGTGGTTTCAAAAGATTCCAATTAGCAATATCTAAATACATAACTAATAGAAGATAAAAATGAAACATTGGGAAAATTGCTTAAAATAAGAAGAGATATGATAGAATACTCATTCAGAGAAAAATTCTAAAATATCTTCAGAATTCTATAATATATATAAAAAAAAAACTTAGCGTCTTTGTATATTTTTAGTGAAGTGCATTGTAAACTGAGTTATTACAAATAAATATTGTATTAACAGTTTTGTAATTAGTATAATTTGCACATTAGTTTGTTTAATTTCATATTAATCTTAATATAAATATTATACATATATTTGTAACTGTATTTAAAAACAAACTATTTACCTATTTACCCTCAGTATTTTGACTGCTGACATATCATAGCATGTAAAATGAATAGTGCTATTGAATTGATTTGGCTTTAGGATCATATGCACAAATATATAAAGTATTTATTAACATTTTGATATAATATATTTTAAATCAGGCTTTTATGAATGCCAGTGTTGTAATTTATCTCAGTAAAAATACCTTTGTATTACGCAGAAATAAAATGTGCCTTTCATTTACAAACATTTTTTTCCAGCGGCGAGCACTACTTTGTCGAACCCTTTGCCACAAGAAGGCCAGTTATTTGTCGTTACTCAGCGTGTACCTGTGAGTCAAGTCCCGGATGTAAGCAGCGTTGCCCGCTCCAAACCGCCACAAACACTTTTATAGGGTGGGCCACATTCATACACCATCACTGAGAAAAGGACAGAGAAACACAGAACAGAAAAAGAAAGTAACATCCATGCCCGAACCAGGGTTTGAAGCCGGGAATCACAATTCAGGAGCGCTAAGCACTATGCCATCAGTCGGCAACTTCACAATTAAAAATCTATGTAAATTACGTGGTAGAAATTATTAATAAAATAAATTTAATTTTATTTGTGAGGAAAAAATACTTAATAAAGGAATAATTATAATGTTCCTTTTAAGTAGCTAGTTATTATGTAACAAAATAATAATTTAATTACACCAGTAACGTATGAAATGATATTAATTTACAATTTAATTCATTATTTAAATGTACTTGATTTTTTATTTCCCGTAGCTGATCATGCTTATTCAAGATCTGACATATGTTATAAAGATAAAATATTATGTAAAAATATTCAAATCTAATGTATAATATTTTTGTAGCTATGGATCATTGAGATGATACGTATAAAAATATCTTCCATATTTTGAAATATTTAATCCTGAATGAATGAATGGCTATATTCATAAAGTATCAATAAACCATTCGTTAATTTTTCATATCGTTTAATTTTTCATATTATTTATAAATGCATACTAAGCATGCTTTGGAATACAAATAAATTTAAAATGAAACAAAGGGTTAAAACTTAGAAATTGTATTTAGATTGATGTTATGAAATATATAGTTAAAACTAGAAGTTACATGATATAAAAATTTGGTTCCCTTAATATTTACCTAAAAATAAATTCTGTACATGAAATAATAATAAAGGTTTAATATAAGAAAATATGTAATGAATATAATCACACTATCTCTGAATCAAACACAATTCTCTCTAACAAATATTGGTAAGGAATTAATTTATATATATATATATATATATATATATATATATATATATATATATATATATATATATATATATATATATATATATATATATATATATATATATATATATATATATATGTATATATAAGTACATAAAACATTATCAATATATTTATCATTAAATTTATTAGTTATGTAATGTACTGCTATCAGTTAATGATTATATAATTACTAATTTTATCATATATTAATAACTGTATAATTCCTACAAAATAATAAAAATTTATTTCTACCAATTACCAGTTAAATGTAATTAAAATATAAGTCAAATATTCAAATGTTTATTTCTTAAAAATACATAACTTATAAATTAAATATATTATTAAGGAAACTAATAACTATTGATATTGTTGGCTGCACTGGAATTTTGAAGAGGAAAGAAATTCAAAAATTTCTACATTACTTAATGTTAAAAATTTACTTTCTTCCCCCTTTCTTTAGATGTTTAATTTAATATTTCACTCTTTCTTGCAACTTAAAGTTTTGCTCATTCATATATAAGTTGAATGTTTCTAAGATAGATGAATCTTTAATATCAAAGGGAAATGAACTACATTTTTCTCAATTTACAAGAAATATTTGATGAAAGATATTACCATCACTGTATGGTTTTAAACCCATTTCAGAATGTTAAATTAAAAATTAACTAAGTTTTATTATTTAAAGAAAAATAAAATAATCACAAAGGAATGTGTATTTCCTATATATTAAAATTACGGTAATGATTATAAATGTTTTAACAAAAGTTGAAATGAGAACATTTTTCTACTTGAATTTGATGAAGATATACTATTACTTTGTGTTTTGCTAAATACATTAATGAAACTTCATAACAATACAAAATTAAATAGTGTGAGTAAAGAAAAATAATTCTTTTGATATTGCAAAGATTTAAATATATTAAATTTGCAGATGATTTAACAAACGATGTAGAAGGCAAACTTGATGATACATTTCTTGACAGAATTATAATTGAAATGTCTAATGAATTAAATTAACAAGCATAGGAAATAATTAATTTTATATTAAATTGGTGTCAAATTAAAAATCTGTCACACGCACCTTATATATATGTGTGTGTATATAAAAACCAAATAATTTAATTCAAATATATTCTAAAGTTTGATTTCTGTGTGTGTCATCGAAAAACTTCAGATAGAAGTATTATTTATAATGGGAAATATTAAAATAATATCAAAAACATATTATTTTATATTGAAAAATATCAAGGTAGTATCAAATGTTATTTTATGTATCAGGTAATATCAAAATAATATTCTTCCTTAATTTGAAATTCTCTGTAAATTTTACCTCCGTATTACTCTTTCTTGATAAACGGAAAACATTCAGTTGTATGAATGAATATATATATATATATATATATATATATATATATATATATATATATATATATATATATATATATATATATATATATATATATGCAAACATAAACGATAAGTATTGATCTTAAGAATGAAAATTCCATATCATCTTAATCCAACTTAAAGAAATTGGTATAAAGCAGACAGATGTCATCCAGTCATATTTCATGTATGTTTTATCTATAAAATATCAGGATACACCACAAGATAGGAAAAAATGAGATGTTTTTGATATATGTGAGCTATAGCAAATTATCGCTTCGGAAAATCCCATTTTCCTGTTGCTTTTATAAACTAGCACCGTTCAATAAGTTGAAACATCTTTTTAAAGAATAGTTTTATGCTCAATGTGCTTGGCACTCGAACTAATTTTGATTTACTACGGTACTTTTGTCAATCCAAATCATTATATTTTCCTACCGAATGATGAATAATTTAATGATGGTCGATTTTGCACTATATTTCTGACACCACCAAACTTTCAAATGAATATTTTTTCAAGCTGAACAGAGGTTTCTCTCATGTTTCATTCGATTGTTTAATCTCTCGTTGGAGTCGTTCTCACAATCTATCTCATCTGTGATTTAGCGTAATTATAGCTCCGGAACTATCTTTGATGTCAGCGTTCAGTTTCTCTTCATTTGCCCGCATCTTCTGAAAATTTGAATATCCTAAAGTACTGGATTTCCTAAACGAAATGAGAAGAAAACTAATACGTAGCCTACTTCATTTTCTAACTTTGGCAAGAACCTTTTGCTTCCTATCCTTAAAGCCAGCACATTTATATGATTAAATCATTACAGAGAGAGTTTCATCATTTTCATATCGGATAATTCATACATATATTAACCAAACAGGAGAAAAATTAACTAAGTTTTGATACTCTCACTAATGAATATAAACTTTTTTAATGACAATAAACGTGATTTAAGATGATTCAGTTTTTTTCCACACATTCAAAAACGAATGATAGGTAAAGAAATAAAAGATACTTTAACAAAATGTATTTATAAACAAAATTATAAAAGAATGAATAAATAAATATTCATATGTTTGTTAAATTTTAAAGCGTACAATATTATGCAAGAGAAATAAATATATTGAGAAAAATAAAATATTTTCTCAAACTTACATGGACACATAACTATCATTATGTAATCAAAACAAAGAAAGTTGAAAGAACGAAAACGTAAAATTTGAAAACAGATGAAGTTTCAATTGCATATTATACCGGAAAAAACAAAAAAAAATGACATGAGATTTTTTAAATTTTTCCAGAGAGAAACTAATTTTTACTCAGTTTAGTTTTATAAGTAGGGCAAATTAATATGCATAATTTATTGGTAATAATTAAGATCCCTACCTTGTTTCTTTAATTTCTGTATGTCACTAATTATATATAAATATATATATATATATATATATATATATATATATATATATATATATATATATATATATATATATATATATATATATATATATATATATAATGTTTGTGTGTGTGTGTGTAAGTATGTACTTAATTCGTCTTATGAGTTTAAGGAATTCAGAATAAAGGTTAAGCAAAGAATTGTTTTCAGACCACAAGTAAATGGACAAGACAAAAGATTATCACGCAGGCGAGGATTTTCCCGAAAACATCGAAAAACGACATCAAGTATCAACGATGGGAGCAACAAAGTTCTCTGCAGCTGTGAAGTCGGGGCAGTAATTACTAGAAAAGCAATGCTTGGGTAATTGCTCGATAAAGGGTTATGTGTCAGTAGTTCTATAAATTGCTTGCACTTAACACCTTCCAAGCAAATGCCCAGCTTTTCTCTTCAACTTTTCTTTTATGTGTGAAGAAAAATAAAGTATATTTATCTTCGCACATAAAAGAAAAATACATTTTTCTTGTGACAAATACGAAATACATTTCGAAAACAACACACCTTTTGTTATCAAAAGGAAAATATTTCCATATATGATATTCTGTTATTTTTATCGTTTCCATGATATTCTGAATTACTTACTGAACACAATGAATTTTTATTTAAGTGTGCTTATTTTATAAAGAATATTTCGATAATCTAGTAAACACATGTTGATTAAAATATGGTTATTTATTTTTCATAAAATTAATTCAACTCAGAGATTAAGATTTCATATTTTGTATTCATAGTATAAAAGCAATTTTTAAATAAATACAGTTTTATTACCATGCAAAAAAATATAAATTAAATAATAATTAAATATATGTTAAAATGATAATTTTGTTCTTCTAGGGAAATTTTATCATAATAAGAGTCATAATAGGTTATTAATAAAATTGTTTTCCGATTTTATCAAATTAATAAAGTCATTACTCCAAATTATAACATTAAGAAAGTATGTAATTGTCTGTTAAATTTAAAATTTTAATGGGGTGTTTATTTATTAATCACTAATTTCAATTATTTGCTAACTATATAACTAATAATTCATTCCTATTAATACCGAATTTTTATTGTTATATTTTGCTATACTTTGTTATTAAAAAAGAACTGCACGAAACATAAGCCATTACATTTGGCACTGGCTTTGACAAAATAATCCAATTCGTGATTGATATTTTATAAAAACTGTAAAGTGTGTATAATTTTGATACTAAAGCAGCATTTCATTGATGGTAATGAAAGTAATGAATAATCAAAAATAATGAATTGATGGTAATGAAAAAAAAATACTTTATGTATGTTTACTTCAAGACAAGTATTTATGACCCTAAAAATGGAAACAAATACCCCTAAAAACTTACCTTATTTGGGGTTCAGAAGCCACTAGTGACAGTTGATGAAAAATATCGAAATTACCGGCAACATAGTTTTATTTATGGAGATTTAATCATAAAATACAATCAGTAAAAGTGGTCTTCTAGGTAAAAATAAGATTAATAGGCATATATCAGCTTTGCAGTTGATTTCCTAATACAAAAAAGTTAAAAATACACGTGTGATTAAAAATAAAATTTCAATAATATTTTATGACCATAAAAGTTTAGAGAAAATAACATTCTCAAAATAACTTATTAATCTACCATACCAAAAATTATGATTATAAAGGATCTAAAGGCATTGTTTCTTAACAATGGATTTAAATGGCTTATTTGGTGCAACACATTAATTAACTGCATTCCTAACAACCAGTTAATCCCTGAATATATCTTAGGCCACTGAAGGCTAGAGGTTGGCTTAAGTTAATGCCTTAGGTTATTCTCATGTGTTATAGAGATCTAATCGTTTTCCTACATTCTATAAAAAATTAGGTTTATTAAAGTATAACCAATTGTCATTCACTTTCTCCATGTAAGATCAATCTATCGTATTGCAATTTGCATTCTTTAGAAAACCAATGTATGTGTTTTAGCAGTTTGATAAATATCTCGATGAATTTCAGATAATATTCCAATCTTCTTATTCTTTGAATATTAGTCCAGCCCTATTTATGTGGGATATTGTGTAATTCCAAGGAAGTTTTTTATAGCAATCGCAGGAATTGTTCAGAAATGTAATACAACTTAAATATGTGCCAGTGCCTTATGGATTGCAAATACTCTGATAGCTTATTATTACACAATCTGTAAAAAAATAGGGAAATGTACTTTTTCTTTGACATTAGGCAAGAAGCTTATAAGAATAAGACTGTTTTCTGTGTCAGCAGATTTTACTCTTGATCCTTTTACAAATATTTATTCTGAAAATTAATCGTTTGTCAATTTAATACTCTTTAGCATTATTTAGTTACAGGAATGTTTTCTTAAGAGAATAGAACTTGTGCGTGGTCTAAATACACTATTTAGTAAAATCTTTTAAATGGTTTTAAGCTTAATAAAATATATTATTTTTAAGTACTATTTAGTAACCACTTTAAAATAGTGACTTTGTGAACTACATATTCGTAATACTTTTTTAACTTAACACTGCAGTATTTTGAGATTATTTATAGTATATTCAAAAAACTTCTCTTTGTTCATTAAAATAGTTAAAAATATTTGACTTAATTTACTAGGAAAATATCTTAAAATAAATTCAGAAATACTTAAAA
Source organism: Latrodectus elegans (assembly GCA_030067965.1). Taxonomy (NCBI): domain Eukaryota; kingdom Metazoa; phylum Arthropoda; class Arachnida; order Araneae; family Theridiidae; genus Latrodectus; species Latrodectus elegans. The sequence continues at coordinate 48,352,487 of CM057813.1, read as the reverse complement.
ATATTTCAAATCTCTTTTCAACATTTTAGATGAAAATTTATTATCTTTAAAAAATGTAAACTAGTTCAAATAGTAAGGTAAATTTAAGAAACTTCTCGAAGCATTACGTATTAATTATTTAAAACTGACAGATTTTAAATAATTCTAAAATGAATAAACACATTTAATAAAATACAATATTCACGTCATATTTAGTTTGTACTTATATTCATTTATTTAAACAGGCATATTCATTTAAACTCCAATAACGCTGAAACGACTTCTTAAATTAGGTATAGTCAACTGTATCTAGTTCTGTAATGCTAGATGATGAATATACTACGTGAATACGGGAATTCATTTATGACCATGCCGTCTCTTAATTTGTGACACATACTAATTGTGTTTACTCATATGATAGTCCTATTTGGTCTATAGCGGTCTGGATTTAATGTTAACACTACGCTTTAATATACCGCCGAATGGATTGTACCAAATTACAAATTTATACTAATAGTTGGTTGATATTAGTTTGCCATTAAGCGTAATTGTTCTGCCTAAAGACTTACAAATTAATTGCGTTAAAACTAGAAATCAATAAAAATATTATTTTTTAATAAATTTCTATTGAATAAGGAAAAATATCACTTTATATTAATTTTTATATATTAAAAAGAATAATTTTTTTTTAAATTTCAAATCTCAGACTAAATAATTTATTTCCCTAAATGCATGATTTTTAATTTAAAAAATTGTACTATCATTTTATTTAAAGTAGAAATATTTACGTTTTTGATAATAAAAATAATTTCTCGTTTCTATTAATTCATGTTGGTGAAATAGATCAATAATCTTATATTATGGTTTGGCAGTATTTACTAATGGAAATTAAAGGTTTATTTAATGGAATAAAATTTTATTATATTTATTTGTATGTATTTAAAGATTAATATTTTCTTGGCCAAAAAATTTTATTCGTTTTTCAGTTGGAATATTTCATGTCTTTACATTGCATGATTAGGTTTATTCTTTTGAAATAATATAAAATATATGCTGCAAAAAATAAGAAATACCGTGAGTTAGTCATAAATATTTTTATTTTCTTGATAAAATAATTTATGATGCATATTTATATATATTGAACAACTTCGAATTTCTGTTCATTGTTATGTTTTTTTATTTCTAATAAATTTGCAATTTATAGAATAATAATTTATTGTATGGAAAAAAGAATAGCTGTAAATGTGCTTTCTGAATATGTATGTCTACTTCTGTCTTTTTATAATTCCATCTAACTTTTTGATTATGAAATATGTAATTTTTTATTCTCAAATGTTTCCTTTTTAAATTAATTATTTAATTCCTTGAATGAATGATAAGCATGATTTACTGATATTTAACTTGTTTCTCGAGGATCGGGTTTTTAATGATTTATAAAGTTCGAAAATAATATTTTTTTATCTTTTCATAAAGTTTTCCATAGTATTAAATCTGAATCAATAAATTACGCATGTGAACTGTGTATTAATTGTGATGTTGTACTTTATAATTATATCAAATTTATAACTATACATTAAAATTTATTATCAATATGCATTTTTAAGGCAAATACTTAACTATAAGTTAATGCATAAGATTACATTGTTATAGTAAAAACACTATGTATAAATCTTATGTTATACGTAAACTGTTTAAATATTAATCATGGTATCGCAGTACTTATATTATGTGACTCTGCAAGCATTTGTTAAAATATCCTTTCATGAAAACAGATAAAATAAATTGAAATTTTCAAATAATGAATGCGCAATATTTTAAATATTTCATGCAGTAACTAGTATAATTACTGAGTACTATATTTATAAAACATTTGCATGCCAGTAATTTTCGATAAAATTTTAATTAGATTTAGAAGTCTTATAGTGTCATGTTATTACCAAACATTAAGATTACTTTACAAAATCAAAATTCATTCATTTAAATTAATTGAGGTATTCAACAATGATATTCAACTTTTAGCTTTTATACTAAAAAAATCAAGCAATTAGGACCTTCCAGGTGTAAAAATTTAGTGGAATTTTGAATAAATAATATTTTATTAGTTTTCAATGAAGAAATAATGAATTGATTAAGCGGGCATATTGTGGATTTGGTTTATTTGTTTGTCGTTCAACGGTCAGTTTTTTCCGGTCGCTAAACGGTCAGTTTTTTTAATTAGACCGGTATCTAATTCTTAACGTGGATTCCAAACCATTACAAACATCCATGCCCAAGGTGGGATTCGAACTCACAAGCTGTTGAACCGAAGGCAAGAGCTCTAACTATTCGGCTGCCAGCTCGGCTAGCATTCTGTGGGAGTTAATATATTTAATTGATTTTGATGATGCAATTTTACTGTCAATTTATCATCTAATAATCATTGTTAAATGATAAACTGTAAGAAATTAAATGTAATTAAGGAATTTTTGCTAAATTATAGGAAGAGTGTTTTCGAGACATATCTAAAGCAAAGTAGTCAACAAAGCATTATTAAGATTGTGATAAAGACGAAGTGGTTCGTATGAAGTTCTACAAAGTATAAATTTGGTACTATTCATCCTAAACGAATCAATTATGTCATTATGTGAGGCAGAGAGGCGGGTAAACTTTTTACACGGAATCATTTATTAAACTTCATGGCATTCTGATGAACTATAATATTAACATTCATTTTATACCATTTTACATATCTAGTGATAAAAATGAAAAGACAAGAAATGCTACATTATTCTTATGCTCTGTGAATCAGTCAGGATTTATTCATTTCCTCGAATTGTGAAATAAAAGTGATTCGGAAGATAAAGATGAATAAATAAAATTCCCATGAAATATTTCTCCAATTTGAAGTAAAACGTAGTTCAAACTTAAGTTTTAATTTCTTATAAAACTAAATTCATTATAAAAATTATATATCCAGCTTTGCACTCTCACCAAAGAAAAGCTGAATTCCTGTAATACTCTTTATAAATATCTTTATCCAGTATTTTCTTTGCTGTGAAATAGTATGCAATGCAAAACAATCTAGATATTTTATGAGTAAAACTTAAACTTCTCTCCATTTTTCAAATATAATAGTTTAAACAAAATTATATTTTTTTCAAAAATAGTAATCTCTGATATGAGCCTAATTACAGAAATCATGTATTATATACATTTTGCATCAGACATTTTGTAGTAGTTAACACAGTAATGAATTTCATATTTAAACGATTCTGAATTTCTTCAATTGTAGTGATTTCTTACTGCTTCTGCATACTTATACCTATAATGTAAGAAAAATTAATAAAGTAAATTTACAAATGCATCTACTTTAAACTCTTCTAATAAATTTAGTTTAAAATGTTTTATTCATGTTTTATCCAAAGTTATGTATTTCCAATATATTCATTCTTTTAAATTGTACTCATCAGTTTATAAAAAGGAGAATAAATTTCCATAAATTTAAATGCATTTTAAGCAATAAAACTTCTATTAAGTAATGAAATCATTATATTTAAATTTTTTATGTACTATTATATCATTTGAATATACTAAAAGTTAAATTTGACTGTCAGGGATTAGGACTAGAAAATTTCTTAAAATCGTTTACTTGAAATGCTGAATTTAAATTTCATTCGCTTTTCTTTTTAATAAACGTCTCAATACTCTTAGAAAATCTACATATCTTTTCAATTTTTAAGAAATTATACATTTTTTAAATGTATAATCTAATGCTTTTCTGAATTTAGCAATTTCTTTCTTCAGGTGAAGAAACTGTTTTCAATACACTTGGGCAAAACATCATAGATGGTTATCGCAGAATTAAATGAAAGAGAGAAGTACAAACATTTGATTCTGATTTTTTTTTCTTTAAAATCTTTTACTGAGAAATAAAATTTTACTTCAATTTCATTTTTAGGGATCTTCTGGAATGATTTCAAATATATCTTCTGAAATCATTATAAGCTCTTTTTATATACAGTAAAATTCATCATCGATTTTTTCTGTATAAAACTTAGCCTTTAAATAAATTTGTTTAACAGATTCAGAAATTTTTGTCATTTCTTTGAAATGTGTCTAGTTTTATATTAAAGAATGCCAGTTAAAATCTAATTATTTATATAATTTAATCATTCACCTAAATGTGAATATAATTTTCGAAATAGAAATTTCATGAAAGTAATAAAATATTAAGTGTATGGTAAAATAAAAATTATTTTCGTTACAAATGAAATGACATTTACTTTATCACACAATTTAATTTTCGTTTTATCTTATTTAAATAAATTAAAAGTTTCTAAGAGCATTTCTGTGCTTATTGTTTATAACTAATAGGATGTAACATATTCTTCTTCGTCTTCTTTCTTATCCTCCATCATCTGACGGAGGCGGACAAGATCTAGAATTCCGTAGACTCTTAAAATGTCCAGCACAAGAAGGGGGCTTGCATAGATGTCTGCCCTAGAGAGTCCCAAGCAATCCAAAAAGTGCCGTGGTGAAGCCTCGTGAACACCATACCTTGTGCAGGAGTCGTACTTCTTTCTTCTCTCAAAAAACGAAAGGCACTTAATGTGCCCACTGGCGAGTCTTGTATGCGCAGTTGAGGAACCTCTATCACAGTCAAGGGTAAGGACATTTCCCGGCTTCCTACCCACATACCAGTGGTGAGTTGGAGGAACTATCCAATCCGCCATAATTTGTTCCTTTTCCCGGGAGTACAACTCCTGAAAGGTAAGGGTAGATGGAGTTGGAATCGGATGATTGCACCCTTCCCTTGAAAGTTTGTCTGAAAGCTCGTTCTCAAGGATATCTACGTGTGAAGGGATTCACTACAAATGAATCTCGTGATGCTGCGATATCTGTTTTAACCTATTCAAGATTGAGATCAGGTCACCGATCAGAAACCATTTGTGAAGATGTTGAAGTGAGCTACGGCTATCTGATAAATTCCAAAGTTCTCCATAATCTTTCTTTGATAGGACAGCCTCAGGATGCAACATATAGTGATAATAAGGAACTGTAATTATTAAGTAAGTATTATTGCTTATATATAAAATGCATAAAGAAAAGCCAGTAGTTCTCAAATGCGGATCGTGTGACCCTAAGGTATTTGGCCGACAGATCAAGGATGTCGCGATGCATCTTCAATTTAAGCAAGGAAAATAACTGCAATGATAGCTTCACAAAAACCAGTTTATTCCTCAACTATCAAAGAGTACCTGCTCAAGAATTTCTACCAATTTTATATTCTTTGTATAGTCACCCTCTTAGCTACAGATGTTTATAAATGAAGGTAAATAAAAGTAATAAGTTAGCAGCACACACACACGTGAACATTTTAGCTGAAAAATTAAAGATTTACACCAACAAAAATTTAGTTTCACTAAACAAGCATCAGTAGCAAATAAATGACTTGTTTTCATCATTCAATGTGGCATACAGGCAATAGAAGTGCAAAAAGGACCACTCTATCACTGTGGATTTAGTCCTACCCGCTGCTAATACAATGAAAGGAGAAAATGCGGGGAAACGTCTTACGAACATCCCATTGTAGATCAGTATCTTCAATCAAAATATGTGGCTTATGATCTGAACAATCGATTGGTATAAAAAATGAAAATAAATGTATTTGAACTGCAATTGGATGATGCTACACATAGCAATAGTGATGCACATTTACATTTCATTGATGCTTATATTATCGTTGATAAACATCTGCTTTATAAAACCATTATTGAAAGTACAATGGCTGAAGATATGTTCCATGTCTTTGAAACAATTAAGACAGAAAGCTATTTGGATTGAACAAAGTAAATCAATGATGCTCAATCAATGTCTAGTCATTATGGATGGTTGAATGCGTTGATTCGTTGCAAAACCTCTAATTGTTCATGCACTCATTGAATCATTCATCTAGAAATACTTGCATAGAAAAGTTTTTTACTGCATCTAGACCTATAATTTAAAATTAACACATTCTAGGATAGTGAAAAACAACGTAAAAACTTAGAAATTGAAAACTAGATTTTTTAAAAACTTATGTAAGGGTTTAAATGCAGAGTACACGTCCTTTATATACTACTGCAAATCAGGTTGACATTCAAGTGGCAACAAATTATCTCAAACATATTAACTTTGACAATAAAATGATAGTTTTTTTTAAAGAAAATGATTATGTGGCTGAAAAACATTTCGAGGATTACATTTTTTGCTTACACTGGCATATTTGTATAATATATTTGAAAAACTAAATTTTTTGAATGCTTTTCTTCAGGACCGTTGCATTCACAGATTGAAACTTGAAGAGAGGATTTCAGTATTCAAGAAAAAACTACCGTTGTGGAAAATAAAATGAATAATAGAAGCAAATATTGTTTTTCTGCATTGTAGCAGTACATGATCTGTATTGGAGACAAGCTTTTATATAGTAAGCTGACATAATTCACTGAGCACTTATCACAACTCTCTGACTGGTTCTTAAAATTCTTCCCAGAAGACCAGACCAAGAACTTTGCTTGAGTTCAAAGTCTTTTCCACGAGGAAGTTCCAAAAGAATAAAAGAATACACTTTACAAATTGAACAAATTTAATTAAGGCATCAAATGATTAAAGACTAAAAGTAAAATTATTGCTTGGAGTGAAGGGAGTTTTGGATTTGTATTAAAAAATGAGTATCTCATTCTAAATGCAATAAGATTTAGAATATGAGCTTATCTAATTCTCTCTTTACCAAATGAGATAAAGAGTTAGGAAAATTCCTACCGTAATTCAATTTACACTGATGTATTAAAATGTCTTACATCAGTCTTGGAATTTTCTACTACTGTTTTTGTTTTTGCACCATTATGCTTCTCTGAACATAGCCCTGAGTAAGGCTCTATCAGTTAGATAGAAGCAATAAGATGTAGTCTCAGTGATTTTGAAGCAAGGAACAATCAAAAGGCCCCTAGTACTTGGTGTGCCACCCCCAGACATACCACTTCGTTTGAAGGACATTGCGACCACGACATAACGTAACCCAGCCGCCTTTGGCGAACACGACGGATCTTCGATTAAGTGGTTTCAAACTCACTACTTTCCGATAATGAGAACGAAGCCCTTACCAACAAGCCAAGACATGTTATCAAAATCAGCATCATTTTGTACCACAGTTGTAAGATTGTTCTCTTCAAAGAGGAAGAAGCTGTATTTCATTACGTCTGATGTAGAGCAACTGAGGATACACATTGCATCAGTCCTTACTACACGCCCATCTATCTCAGTTTATGCTATTCAATTTTTTTGATTTCTTCAATAGGACTTAATGAATAAAGCTCATTATTTCAAGGACATTTTTTTGTAAAAAAAACAAAAAAACTTGTCAAATATTCAAATGTCTAATAATGTAAAATTATAAGACATTTGAATATTTGATTATATATATTTCTTAAAGTTTCCTTTTATGTATCGTGACATACTTTTATTGAGTTTATTACGAAAGAAAATTTAAGAAAGTAAAAAATCAAAAAGAAGTAAAAATTTTTTTATTTTGTTATTTATCTAAAGAAAATTAATTTACCTAATATATAAATGGAAAACATTTCATAGTCATACTGCATAAGTATGTTGATGGACTTGTTTGAATATGATGTTTCATAAGTTTTAAAATTCTGAATAGTTGATGTTTTTTAACCTGAAAGATAAATGGTTTGAAAAATTCTTAAAGAAACTGGAGACATTGTTGAATATTTTTATCACTGTTACTTTATTTAATTTTACAAATTAAAATTAGAAAAGAATAATTTTCTGAAACTTTTGATTTTATGGTTTATTTTATTCTCGATACTAATTTTTTTCATTTTCTACATAATTTCTTTGCATAAGATTATCTGAATTGTTAGAATAAAAACTTTAATAACATTTATAAAAACAATAAGGAAATTTGGTTATATTTATTAAATTATCTATTGAAATAATTTCTGTGCATTATGTAAAAAAAAATTCCCATAAAGTTTTTGTGGATATAAAAATGCGATCCTTGATGAAACAATGCAATTCTCTCTTATAGGTTTCTACATAATAAAATTTTTTAAAAAAACTTAATTTATACATTACGCCAGGTTATATTCATTTATAATCTTTCTGAGAAAATTTTATTAGAAAACGATACTAATAAAATTAGCTAATATTATTTTACATATGGTGCAATTTTAGAAACAAACAAAAAAATACTGATATTTCTTACTGTTAATATTGCAAAATTGATGCAAGATTTTTGATATAATACTATAAGTTAAAAGATGTTTAAAAATGAAAATTTTCAACATGCAAATTTCTAGTTTATAAGCGCTTTAAAATTATTAAAATTTAAGTTCTTAGAAAGATCTTTCAAGTTATTCAAATGGGAATTAAGAATTTAGGAATTATTCTTTTCTGAAACAAAAAAATAGAAAAATTATTTACAATACATGGAAGAGAAAGATGTCATATGTAGACACAATTTTATAAACGGAAATTATGGTCATTAATTCTCCTTGGGATTCCTTCGTATTCTTCCATGTTTCCTCTCACTTATTAGACACTGAATGATGATAAATCTGGAGAAATAAACAATTGCAATTTTAGTCAGATCTTTACCTGCGAAACGTTTTTAATCTTGAATTTTGTTTCATACATTCTTTCTCTTGATGTCTTTACAAATTAAATTTCAATCTATTTTTGAAATATTTAATAAAAAACTACAAGTTTTCATTACTTTCTCGTTATGAGCTAATCATGAGATAGCAAAGAAACTATTTCACAACGAATGAACTTATTTTAGCAACCCGATATCTCTTTCTACGTAACAAAAAAAAATAAAAGTTGGAAAGAACATAAAATTTGGGACTGGTGTCGTTTTTAATAAGTGTAATTCAGGGATCTCTCTTTTATATTTCATGTATAAATTATTCAAAGTATACATTATAGACATATATATATTATGTGTGGAAATGTCTATTAATTTTTAAATATTCAACTCGTGTCTTTTTGCAATATTTTGTAATTTATACACTTTGAATTTAACACATTAAGTTTTATATTAAAAAATTGTTACGCTTTCTATTGTCTATTGTCGTAGCAGTTATTCAGATAATTACTCAGTATATATATTTATCATTTCGATACTCTTATTTTATTAACCATTGCCTTGAAATGCAACCTGAAATATATTTTTCTACTTTGGTATGCGTAATATACTTTTTATAATTTGATATGATATGAAGTATAAAATCTGCAACACTTAAACATATTTCATTGAGAAGTGTTACATAAAAAATTGTGAGAAATAATTGGATATTTCCTATTAAACATTCTAACAATGAAGGTTATCCAAAAAATAAATTTTATATTGTAATAAAATCACAATTAAAATGATTAGTTATTTTATTACATAAATTTCAAATTACTCCAGAAATATTAAAAAAAATGAAGTATTTAATAAATTAAACACTAATATCAGTCTTTGATCACATTTACGGATTTTCTAAATTCTCTACAGTACAAAATACCAAACACCTGAAACTGCTTTACGTATTTGAAAAAAGAGAGTAGTTCATCATAAGAAAACTTAATTATAAGGAAAGTTAAATAAAAATGGTATAAAGTAATCAGTTAATGCTACAACTGTGATACAATGATTTTTTCCCAATGGCAGATTGTAGACAGTTACAACTGCAACAGAGTCTATTAATCTATTGTTCCCTGATACCAAGGAATCGGCCAGACACAGCGACCTTTTAGCCGCCGAGGCGTTGCCCCGGGTGCACCACAGGGGATGGGCCACCATCGCACTCTCACACATGCCATAGGGACCCGTTTATAGGGTAGGCATCATTCATACTTCAAGACACACACATAAGGAAAGTACAAAGACAGGATAGAGAGAGAGAGAGAGAGAGAAAGGAAGTACATCCATGCCTGAAACGGGATTCGAACCCAGGACCTCCCTATCCGTAGTCAGGCATGCTGACCACTAGACAAGTTGGCCGGCTGATGCAATGATTTTAAATTTTAGGATTTTTATCTGTATAAAGAGGACAATATTTTTCGTCTTTAAAATATTGAAAGTATTAGACACTTTGATATTTAGACTGATTGTTTCGAATGTCAGGCTACTATTTAAATCAAACATTTTTACTACATTGAAACATATTAAAATAATTTTAAGTAACTACAGTAACCATTAAAAACCTTTCTGTTCTGTAAGGCCGTTAGAAACCTTTACTGAAAGTCACTTTACTTTTTAAAAAGCTGATCATTCTTAATGGTGTACCAATCAATACAACTTCGCAAAAACGAAAAAAATCAACTTTTACAAAATTTATATTGATTTACTTTAAATTTAAATTACCAATTGAAAAGGAAATGGAAAAAAGAGAGACTATTGACTTCAATTCTTATAAATGTTCCATAAACTTGCTCAAAAATAATGCATATTTATCAAGTTATTATTTACAGTGTGAAAGTGTAAACACATTGAAAAGTGTTATTTTTTTTAGCATTTCAATTAGTTTGCTATTTCTTTGTTAATCTGAGAGTTAACAATAAAGAAAACATAAGTTAACAGCAATTTAGATACTAAAATTGTGGTGATTCATGAAATAAATTATTTTTGAAGAAATCGAATTTATAATTTCAAAATAAATATACTAAATGAATAACGAAAAAAAAAATGAAAGAAAAAAGGCTAATGATTTATAAAAAAAATCTCTTAAAATGGTGAAAAGTAGGTGTTTATATTGAAAGTAAAATTGATGAATGTTGAGTCAACAAACTTTAATTTTCTCTGATGTTCATAATAAAAGCTGATAACAATGTGAAGTATTTTAACTAATCATTTTTATCATAGAAATACAATTAAGTCAAAAATGTCATTACTTGACTCAACTGTAAATACGTTCTGTCACATGGCTGTGTTAAAAGCAAAATAGGTCGTGTTTATGATGTCTCTCCATTGGTGTGGTGAGGAAAAAAAAGTGCCAGATCGGATGTTGACTTCATTATTGAAGGCGGTTTAAAATTACAAGATGATTCGCTATTTTTAATAATTTTCAAATCAGCAAATTTTCGTAACTGGAAATATGCAGGTGCAAACAAACTAGCTAATTAAATGACATACCAATACATGCGTATAATATCAATAATCCAAGAATATATCATTACATAAAAAGTGTGAGAGTATTCATAAACATAGTTTCTGTTTCATTATTCACAGTTTCTTTAAACCAGAATTATCTTTTACACTAATACACTTTTACGCATATTCATTATGCAAAGATTATGAATTATTCAAATAACAAAATTTAGAGATTATTTTCTTTAATTAAATTAGCCCTACAGCTTATATTAAGCTTCAGGTTTAATGATGGATGATTTTAATCATTTTAAACATAAATTTATTGTTAAATATTTAAGCATAAATTTAATTCATCAAAACATTAAAACCACAATTATAAATAGAATACACATTAGAGAAACTCATATTCATCTTAACTTCAGCTATTTAAAAAGATCATTTGTTTTATGCAAAACATATGTATAATATAAACTTTGAAAAAGTGTTGAAATTCAAATTCATGGTGTAATAATCATGAAAATTTGTCTTTTTTTACAGCAATCAATTTATTGATGGCCAAAGATGACGATCCACGGTCTTTTATTACAGTGAATTATTATTAAAATTAGGATGACTGACACTTGCAAAATAATAATACAAATATATTTCTCTATATTATAAGATTTTATAATATTAGAATGTTTTTTTTTATCTAAGAAACCTGTAAATACATTAAATTAACTGAAAAGGCACATGTTTTCAAAACTTTTATTTTTTAAAAAAGTTTAGGTAAATAAAATATAAGAACTCCCAAGAAAAAATATTGAAATACTGTAAAGTTAATGAAATATTTACAGAAATTACTGCAATTAATTCACTATTCATTTTAGCAAAGAAATATGCTTTGAGGAACATCTTTTTTTATACTCTTAAATATAATTAATAATTTTATAGAAATAAATATGAAAAATATTAACACATAGTATTACTTCTGTTAATTTAATGAAATTCTTGATGGTGATACTTTAATTAATAAAATGTTAAGATATTTTCATTTTCCAATTGCTGCAGGATAATATGATAGCAATTAATGATTAAATAACCTTTCTCAAAGTATTATATAAAGAAGTTGTTAAGATTTGGATATTATAACCGAAATTATTTGCTGATTTATGGTTAAAATGTTTTAGTAAGTTCTTAAATTTATCTACGAAATATACTGCATTCATAATCATTATTAATATGCCAATATTTAATCATTAATTTCTACAATTGTTACTACTTTTGAGACATAAATTTGATATTCGCACAGAATATGTATTTAAATAACTTTAAAATTGTAATCACATATTAAAATATTTCAGAACCAAAATTTATTAGAAAAAAATGATAAACTTCTATCGTAAAATTTCATTTTTCAATCATGTAAATAATAGTTATTTAAAGCAACATTAAGGCTATGACCTCATATTAAGAAAATATTTGCAAAAATGAAATTTAAGTTATATTTTTAATAAAGGGAATTTATTTTATCATTTAATTTGGGTATTATTTTATTTTTTCACTTTTTGTATCGAAGTAATAAATATTTATCTTGAAAATCATTTCATATAATTTAACAAATATTGCGTAAAATTCTACGAAAAAGGAAGCTAAATGCATTTTAATAGGTTGAAAGCCAATTCTGAAGATGTTTCTTAAATTCATTTTGAAATCAATTTATACGAAATACAGACAAAAATATTACGAGTAGTATGTGTAAAATACTCGAATATATCTTCGAAAATCATCCAAGAATGAAATTGAAATTAAGTTTCACTTTTTAACCAGGTTTATTTTTCTTACCTTCTTGTCCAACCAACTTTGCTGTAGCCGCCTCCGCTGTTTTATCAAAATAGATTAAAAATGTCTTATTCGTTTGCATTAGGAACTTTTCAAAATTGATTCCAGCTATATTACCCTAATTTCCTCAAAAATATTTCTCTTCATCATCATTCATCCAGAAATAATAACGTTTTAAAATATTAGACATTGCGTTTAAAATAATATTTATCTACATTTATTTTTAAGATATTTTGAAAATGAAATCGTTCCGGGAATTTGCTCTTTGTGGGGAAAATTTCAAATATAGGGAAATTTTATTTACCACAATTCAAATGTAATGATTTAATTAAAAAATTTTAAATAGTAATAGAGAATATTTTCTAAATTTCTGGAACATCATAATACATAAATATTTTTGACTTTTATAAAATAATTGTAAAAGATATATTTTTTTATTGATGTGTTATTGCTTAAAATTTTTATAGCATTAACGATTTGTGATAGTTTCTTTTTTTATCATAATAATCAAAAAACTTAAAATATTGAAAAGATAATTTATCTTATTTTACATAGTTAAGTAAGTAAGGGGATAAATACTACTGTAATTAATAAATACAAAGACATGAGTGTTTAATATATGTGCTGCAAGTATGTACAAAGCATAAAATTTGGTTATTATTGTTGATAAATATTATTGGATAACATTCATGTATTCATTTGTATAATAATTTGACCAAATGAAGCGAATTTTATTTTTATTTTTTCTACACCATTTTTATATGCTTTGCTAATGCACAGTAAAAGTATTATTCCATATTATCATATTAAGTTTTACCAAATCAATAAAAATCAACAATAATTTAAATAACTATGCATTTAATTATTTAAAAAAGGACATGCTTTAATATTGATTTCATCAGTTATACAGTTTATTTTAAATTTTATGTTTAATTCACCCTGATTAAAGAACCATGATTCTAAATATTAATAAAAAATATTTCCCGAAGTTATTCGTTATATTTATATTCCTAGTAAAAAGATATAAATCTAAAAGCTGACAGTGATATCAAAACAAATTAAATAGTTATGTATTCAATTACATTAAATGAAAATTTTACGTTGATACATCCCACATCGATATTTAATTTAATAATATACAGAAATTAGTTGTGTGTGGAATAATAAAAGGAATTGAAACTTTAAAAATTGATATCTTTTTGTTAAGTAAGTTTTCCTCTTTTCCTATAATACTCAGCAGCTTAGAAATGTTCTTTCTTTTATCATTTTATGGGGTAGAAGTGATACCACCTTTACGCAGTGAAAATCCAACGTTTACGTCAATATGAACTCAAAAGTGGGTGGGTGGTTCTTATTCAGTAAAACAAGCAACAAGAATAAAACTCCCACACACATCGCCCAGAGAGATGGAGAACATTGCGATCTCTATTTATTTAATGTGCTAGAGTTGCAATAAGCAAACACAATCGATCTTTAGCTGAATAAATATAGAATTCATTATCACAATTTCAAGGCAAAAATGTGATTAGTTACATTTTGCCTTGAAAAGTAAGATAAATTATTCTAAAATTACACAATTGAAGAAGCAGAATTTCCCTTTTTGTTTCATTCTCGAGCATTTAAGGAAACTACCAACATTCTTCATAAAGCTTTTTTTTTCATATTGAATGATCATTCATACTATAAAAGTATTTAAACTTTTATGCTGTAAATGGAGCAAAAAATAATTATACATCTTTAAAATCAGTCAAACCGAAAACAAAATTATAAACCTACTTTAAATTTGATTAACAACTATGGTAAGTAAAGATACCAATGAAATATTCAGATCATAAGTGTGATCTTATACATCAGAGATCATAAGGATTCTGATTTTTTAATTGTATTTAAAATATCTGTTTTATTGTTAATAAATTCAATTAGTGTAATAAACTAAAAATTAAAAGTTGAATACTACTTTTTATAAATTGAAGACTATACCAAAAATGCTATTCTAATCGCGTTCGTTAAGCTATTTTTTTTTAGTTTAAATCATTTTGTATAACTTCCATAAAGGTATTTCAATAAAACTTTTGCAACCAATTTTTGAATTTTATTATTGATAGAAATTAAGAAAATGTTTTGGAGTATAAACTATATTTTGTGTTTCAAGATTCATAACATTAAGATTTCTAAAAAGTAACAATATAAAATTTCATTAAAAAGTTAATTTAGGCACGATATCAATGAAAAAAATTTTAGGAAAAAAATTTTATTACGAATTGTGTCGTCAAATACAAAATTGAAAACAAAATGAGATATGTAAACATTCTCATGATGTCAAATAATATTTAATTGTCATGTGATGGAATATAGACTAAGGATTTAATCGAAGCCTTAAATCTTCTATCCATAAAAGGAAATGGAAGTTTAAGTATATCAGTTATTGCATTGTGAAAGCAAAAATTAATTACTGTTTCGATTGATTTGGATTCATTACTTACTTGTTTCTTAACATCTGAATAAGATTGCTAAGAAACTTTTATATATTTCAATGGTATTAATATCTGAACTTTTTTAATAAAAGGTAATGTAATTTAATTGAAACTAATTTTGAAATAGTAAACACAAGACCGTGAACTGAATTCTGTTTAAATATAAAAGCTACAATAACATGGGAAATGTCTTGTGTGAAAGGAATTAATTTTGGTTCATGTATGTACTTAATATTTTTTAGGCATTTATATTTTATTTATTGCACTCATTTATATTCCATATGTCTTGTAATCTCATTTTAAGCATTTAATTGGAAATTCGGGTGCAGAGATACAACGCACTCAGATCGCATAACTTGGATAAATCTTCATCTTCTCAGTATATAATGCCATATCTACCACAAATGAAGGTTTTACTCCTAATAATATTTGATCTCCGGTTATCAATTTATCATGATTTTTAGAATAATTTAGTTTATCCTTATTTCTGTTCTTATATATTTATTATTTTTTGTTTGACTGATAACAATGGATTTTTTTACATATTTCCATCATTTACATTACATCCCGTTAGTTTGCTTCAAAACTCCCTGCAGGGAATTTTTCGGAAATACTTTTTAATATGCTGTTCATTTATCTAATTATTTTATTGCATATTAAAAATTATTATTGTGTAACACATCAGCTATGGATTTCATTTTTCTTATTACCAATAATTGTAAAATCATTTTCATCTCTAAAAGTTTTATTTTAGAAAAATTGAAACTTTTTATATCATAACTTTTTATGTCATAAATTTTGAAACTATTTTTAACAACGTTTTCACTTCCCAATTTCTCTTCTGTTTTTTAACAAACACTATATAACCTTCAGTTCTTCTATTTTTAATAACCATTTATCTTATTTTAATAACTATAACATTATGTAATTACTTTACTTAGATCGTATTTAATTAAATATGTAAAACTTTCACTTATTTTTTATGTGCAAAATATTTTCCATATTTGTTTACCTAAACATGTTTTCTGCCTTAAAAATATTGTGTACTTAGACTATAAAAAATGCATACCAAAATGCATTAAGCTCGACATCTTTATAAATCTTAAAAATTTTAACATATATTAAATTAAATGCTTATTTATTCGAATTATAATTCGTAACATTAATTCACTTAATCAACATTTTCATTTGAAAGCAAAACGTATATAAAAATTATCTAATCTTAGCAAAATCTCCTCAATCTCAAATACATATAAAATTGAATAATGTTTTCCACTAACTTAACAATTTCTGAGTTCGCATCACATAAATAAGGAAATTATTATTCCGAAAAATTAATTTTACGATGTATTTCAGTTAAAGAATTAATTAAATTCTAAATGATAATTTAATTTATTAGCTATGAAGATAAAATAATGCTACTTTTAAAATTTAATTTACTAAAAATAATTGATTTATGCTAACATAAATATATTAATTTAACTTTTTAAACATAGCTATTATAATCATTATGTAACAAATCCCATTAGTTTAATATTTATTTTATTATATGTAACAAGAAGTTACGAATGAAATAAATATTTGAGAATTATCTATTTAATTAAGTTTAGAATTTTAATCTTTCTTTAAGATGCAAATTGATTAAGAGTATATATTAGTAAAATGATAGTATGATTCAAGTTATTGAAGAACATGAATCAAAAATTTGATTAGGAAAATACATCTAAATAATTGGAAAAAAATGAAATAATTTGATTTTGAGAAAAAAAAGAGAGAAAAATATTAAACAAAGTAAAATAATCTATGTCTTTTCTAGAATAGTATATGCTAAAATTATTTAGTTACACGCGTGAAAAAATTATAAAGCTTCTAATTTGGATAAATGTGAAGTAAATTTTTAAACATTATATCATAAATTTTTCTTTTCAATAGACATGTATAGAAAAGGAATTAATCAGTGGAATTTGTCTATAAATGTATTTCAAAAACGAAATATTTAATAAATATTTTGCAATGAGAAATCAATTTATATTCATATAGATTAAGCTTATCTAAGCCACATATTCGGTTATTAAATACCACAAGTATATTCCTTAGAGAAATGTAACAGTAATATTGTTATCACTTTTATAAAATACTTGAGAAAAATGTAATAAATAAAGTTATTATTTAAGGAAAGTTTAACATGATTTGAATTTTATACAAATATATAGAATAAATAATTGTAATTACAATAATTATAAAGATTCAAACTTTTACAAAGAAAACAAACTGTAAAGTTTCTACACCCTTTCACAAATTTCTCTTTGACTATGCAAATCTTCCCTAAATCAGCTTTAATCATTAAATCTAAAGAAGTTAAAAGCTGTTGAGAAGAAATTGATGTTTATCATTTCTTGTGAAATGTTTGCAAATAATTTATCTTTTATCATTTACTCATAATTTATTAAATGCTTGGATAACCCAGTTACATTTATCAGTGAGAAAGGGATTCAATTTTATGTAGAAAAATAACGGGAGTATAAATGTTGTTATTTTAATTATTGTTATTTTAATACAACAAGAAATATAAGAAAATTGATATTAGAATTATTTGAAAGATATTAAGTTAAAATTGTAAAACTTTTGTGTCTTTTAAATACTCATATATATATATATATATATAATTATATATATATAATTATATATTATATATATATATATATATATATATATATATATATATATATATATATATATATATATATATATATATATATATATATATATATATATATATATATATATATATATATATATATATATATATCATTTATAATTCACATTGTTTTTATTTTACCTCCAAAATAGTAATAATTTTTTTCCATGAAATTTAAAATTAAATTGAATGAAATGAATTTTATTAAAACAAAAATATAACATGATTTCTTTTGAAAAAAATATTTTATATTTATGTTTTGTTATAATATAAAACATATATATATATATATATATATATATATATATATATATATATATATATATATATATATATATATATATATATATATATTATATCATATATATATATATATATATATATATATATATATATATATATATATATATATATATATATAAACATAAAGCATAGGAAATTAATAAAAGTATTTTTGCTTTCAAGTCTAAATTGAATTTTAGATTAATTCTTAATAAATGCATATAGAGATACGCATGTATTTTACTGAAATTATTCAAATTTTAAATTATTTTGTTGTGAATATGGACATTTGGAGATTAAGAATAAACGCTAATGATAAAATTTATACTTTATATGTACTTAATGTTTTTTATACTTAATTAAATATGATTTGATTATTTAATACAACAAACTTAATCCAAATCATTTATTGAATACATAACTTTGACATACAGGTATATAGTGCTATGAATATTAAAAAAATTATTATGTATCTCAGTAAAACACGCACAAATATTGAATAATTTTCCAGTAGATTAATTTTTCGTAAAAAAATATTCAAAATTTAAATTGTTTTGCAGCACATATATTCGTAAGTATGTTTAAAAAAACCCAATAATACTGAAGCCAATAATAAAATGTTCTGAGTGTTTTCATATTTATCATTCATTGTAATTTAATTATTTAATCGAATATTTAATATGATATTTTTGTGTTGAAATTTAATAATGTAATGAATGTTCATTATTTCATTATAATTTAGTAGGTCACAAATTAATAAATTTATTTAGAAGTAATTTAAGCATTTGATTATTTTTAAATTACATAATTTCAATATAATTTGTTCTCAGCAGTGGCAATTTAATGGGATATATAATGAATAATTTTAATATTGTATTTGAGAATGAAGTGATGAAACTCATGCAGTGCTGCATAAAATCTGTGTGTATGTGTGATAGATACGACAATTTTCAAATTATTGTAATAATCCATTTGATTATTTTTTATACTATAGAAAGCAAAGCTATTGTTTCATTTGTGAATTTTGAAATATAAAAAAAAATTGTTTCTCCATTAAATTTTATTGCTTGATTATAACATAGTTTTGTGTTTTTCCTTTTTTAAATCTATTCTTTCATAGGATATTGAAGTGCAAAAGTCAAATAACTGCTTACATAATACCAATTTCTTTTATTTTGAAATAAGTAAAATTTCATAAAAACAAACATTTATAACTTCCATTAATTTGTAGCTACTAAGACTTACAGCAACGCAATGATTAATCTCGCAGAAGGGATATTTTAACACAAATATCATTAATTCGGCATTGTATAATATTATTTCACTATATGTATGTGAGTATGTGTTAATTACTTTCATGAGTTCCAATGTATGGAGATCAAACATTGTAATGAATATTTTTTGATTTAATCAATTGTTCCTCGAATAAATATTATTTATAATTGTATCATTCTTGTAAAAAAATTAATGCGATATAATACAAATTAATTTTTATTTGTATTATTATTTATTTATATAAATGAGAAATAATAATTTATTTCATAAAATAATAGCAATTTATCTCATAAAAATAAGAAATTATACTCATACTTTAACTAATAATTTTGTATTCCTATAATAAATTCATTTAAAGAAGGGTTGAACAGGCATTTCTAGGTTGTGAGCTACTTTTAATCTTTTAATTATCACGTTATTTCCCTCAATGACGATCGGATGTTAAAAACTATGTATTTATCTGCATCGTAAAAAATAGTATCAGTGATTACCACAAAATGCCTTTATGGTTCACCTGTGGATAACATTCTCCATAATGCATATCTCTGATTTAAACATTACATTACGAAATAGCTTTTATCTCTATCAAAATTGCCCGTTTCTGTGTGAATAAGTTCTCTTCTATATGAATTTCAAATCAGTTCTCTTCTATATGAATATATATATATCATATATATATATATATATATATATATACAAATTTGTATATATATATATATATATATATATATATATATATATATATATATATATATATATATATATATATATATATATATATATATATATATATATATATATATATATATATATATATATATATATATATATATATATTATATATATATAATATATATATATATATATATTTATATATATATATATATATATATATATATATATATATATATATATATATATATATATATATATATATATATATATATATATATATATATATATATATATATATATATATATATATTATATATATATATATATATATATATATATATATATATATATATATATATATATATATATATATATATATAATACGTCTACATAAACAAATTCCTTCTACATTTATTAATATTTACAATGGTTACGAATTTATAGGATCCCATGCATTCTCTCAAATTTCCCTTTATTATATCGCACTTTCAAATTATTTCATTTCTTAAAAGTGAAGTAAAGATTTTTTTTAAAAAAAATATACCATTATAAGGTATCTTAAATTTAATTCTGTACTATAACTCATTGTTATTGGGTAAATCCTATTTTTAATTATTCTGCGAAAAATATTGTGTTTATTTTTAACATAATCTTATAGATGATGGATGCTCCTCTTTGGATTTTTAATTATTAATTTTTTAAGTATCGTTTTTTATTTTTAATTAATGAATATTTTTGTAAGAAATGATTATTTTATGTGTTATTTAATTGTATAGTTAATTATGAAAAGTACAATAATTGTTAGATAAATAATGATGCTTAGTTGTAATGAAACAATTATGCAAGTCAGTAATTTTCATCTAATTTTACAACAAAAAAATTGTCCTAGGTACAGCATTTGAACCACACAAATGTCTATTTTATTATGAAAAAAAAGAAAATGGCGTTAAGTAAAAATATACACTGAAAAAAGATTCAACTATAACTTGTAAATTTTATTCCTTATAATGTAACGTTCAACAGTTTGAAAATTTAGAGAATGAAGCAAGATTAACTTAAATTGACATAGTCAGAAAACGTTTGAAACACGTGTATGATTAATATTTAAATTAACATGTACCACCTCAACTCGATGGACATTTACATAAAATACGTTATATTTTATCTCTTTATAATAAGATATAAACACGTGTATGTTTAATATTTAAATTAACATGTACCACCTCAACTCGATGGACATTTACATAAAATACGTTATATTTTATCTCTTTATAATAAGATATAAACACGTGTATGTTTAATATTTAAATTAACATGTACCACCTCAACTCGATGGACACATTTACATAAAATACGTTATATTTTATCTCTTTATAATAAGATATAATTCTTATAATGTATATTTAGCCACAGAAAATATCTTTATATCACAATTAAATTTAAGATTGTTTTTAATTGTCATATTTGATTTCAAACAATTTACTAGAAAAATGTTTCTAGGAACGTTGTTCTTAGAAAAATTGGATGCAGAAATATTATAATTTTATAAATGCAAAAATATATTTAAATTTCATAAAATGCATACTTTTTTACAAGATATATTTCGTTTGGATTATATAATTCAAAATTTCTATAGGTTTTATTGATGTACATGTCAGAAGTGAAAAATTTTCACAAAATATTTAATATTTACCTATGCTAGCTTATATCAGTATTTATTTACAATTACATCTAGTATTTCGGTAACTGTTATTTCTCATAATTCCCATATACACGGTTGAAAAAATTTACCAAAAATAATATTGTTTGAAAAAGGAAGAATAATTCTTGTCTAAGATACACATGGATTAATTAAAAAAAAATATTTTGATAAGAATGTATATAAAGGGTGTCCCAAAACGAACGCATAAACTCTGCACAGCTAGATTCTTCATTGGGAGTACATAAAAATTGCCCAAAGAAGCTTTTCTGTGCGATACCTAGTTTACAAGAAAAATACATAGTTTGACGTCACTGCCGGAACAGGAAAAAACACTTTATTGGACATTTCAAAACATTATTTTCATATCTTTTCAAATGATAATGCGTAAATGATTCACCGCGCATATCGCTTCATGAATAGCCACCAGTGAACTGGTATTTAAAAGGATGCATCCTGCATCTAAGGAAAGATTAATACACTTTCATTATTCTGGTTGAAGCTGAAGTAAACAGTGGTATGTTATGAGTATACAAATTGATCATTAAGTAACTATAATGTTTGGTAAATTTACTCATGCACTGATATCATGCACAATACTTATTTTATACTGAAAAAGAAAGATAAATGACACTTGATGTTTTATAACACCAATGAATGAAATGCACTTGCATTCATCTAATTTATGCACAATTTGAATGATCATGAATTGAATGTATTTTATGCAAATTCATTTTTATTTTTATTTCTTATTTATTTATTTATTTTTGAAAAATTCTAAATACCTTGAAATACAAAAACACTTTCTTAATATCAAATTTATACATGCACTTCGTATTTAGCAATAAAAAATATTTCTATGAGAGTTTGAATCTAACTAATATTATATTTAACGAATGAAAATGAATACTAATGTAAGACAAATATTTAATAAATGTTTCTACTATCTTATAAAACAATATACTAAGCCAAAGAATTTTTTTTTTCTTCAAATCATTTTTCTATAAAACTTTATAATATAAATTATTCTATACAAACACACACACACACACACACACACACACACACACACAGACACACACACACACACACAGACACACACACACACACCTTTGTATTTAGATATAGCATTTGACACACAATTTTGTATTTAGATATAGCATTTGATCATATATATATATATATATATATATATATATATATATATATATATATATATATATATATATATATAACAAAATTTAGAAAACAATCTTAAAATCTAATAAATAAAATCACCTAAGCAAAGCAGATAATACTCTTTTTATATTTTGATATTTATTAATACATTTTAAAACTAAATAAAATGAATATTTAAATAATAATTATTCATCGAAATTTTCCTTTTCAACAAGTTTGACTAATAATTAAATATTCTTTTTCACATTAAATTTAATAAAGCAAATGTATTCCTCTTTCAAAAAATTATCTTGGGATAGTTAAAAAAAAAGGAATTATTTTTACAGAATAAAGCAGAGCTGAATTTCCTTTTCATACATTATTAATTAATTTTAAATAAATTTTGCATATTCGATATTACTAGAAGACGTCTTAAAACACTTTGTCAAACAACCAGTGAAAATGATTTCAAATAATGATTTAATATTTCATGTTACTCTCTCTTTTTTGTTGATAAAAACAATGCATTAAATATTAAAAGTATTTTTACGTAAAAGAAATAAAATACTCCTGAAACGGGATAATTTTTTTTAGTATTTTAGAGAATTAATTATCATTTAATACGTAAATTTCAAATATTTCAGAAACATGTGCTAAAAAACTTTTATCTTGATGATATCGCAATAATTTTAAAGTTTGTGAAAAAAAACATGCATGATCTTAAATAGAAAAAGAGACACAAGCTGTTGAAGTCAAAGTATATTTCTAATTAGCTAATGTGCACATTTTGATGAATATTTTAAGTATGATAGTACTTCAGAAGATTAAAAAACATTTGGTTTCGCCAAAAAGACTTAAGAATCTGCACCATTTACAGAAAATCAGCATTCATATTTAACTAAGATACTAACTTGTACAATTTCTTATTTCTAATGGTAAGTTACAGGATAATATAAAAACAACAAACACACAAAAAGTGAATAGATACGAAGAAAAAAAAATATCATCGCCCGATTTGCAAGCCGGGAGAAACAATAGCACTCTATGTATGATATGCCTCGAATTACTTTATATTGTATTAGGATTTCTGTTTCCCCGATTTTGTGGTTGCAAAGTCAGTATATTGGGCTCAAGAAGACGTCTGTTTAAAATAAATCACCAACAAGGAGTCTTGACTACCAATCATCAGAAACATAATGGTAGTTATGGGGTGAAGCCAATCAAGAATAACCTTAATACTCCTATAATAGTTTTAGTGAAATTTCTACTCATTAAATCCTAGTGGAAAAGAGAAGTGAACTTTTTTTTAATAATTTGGCAATTAGAAAAGGTCACTTTAACCCTCTATAGAACATAAACCAATTTATAATTAAGGAATCGCCTTGTTTTTTTTCCATCCACATTACAAGGAACAGTGATCCAATGGAAGGTAACATGAATTTCTTTTCTCATAAGGTGCTGCAAGTAAGTTCAAAATTTTAATATGCACAAAGATATTTCAGGTACATCAAAGAAAATAGCCAGTATAACTGCCTTCAATCAGATAATATCAAAAATCTCAAAAAGGAGAAAATTTTAATAAGATTTCGAAGCAGAGTGATTTCAATAGCTTATATCTCAGGAACAAAAGCAGTTTCAGAATCTCCGATAGGAAAACAATATGAGAAAATCGGTGACTCATATGAGTGTGATTCATCTGGTATAACCATTGAGCCAGTCGGGATTTGGATATGAAATTTCTAGAGGAAATCATAGAGAGCAAAATTTCAGGATGATATTCTCTTTTGTAGGCTGGGAAATAAAGTACCAGGAAAACGTTTAGTGTCATAGATGCACTTGGGATTGTTGGGTCAATCTGAAGACTGTATCTCACCATTTAGGTTAAATGTAGGATTATATTTCTGGACTATTTTAATAAATTAATATTGGATTTTTAAAACTCTGAATTGGAGTTTGTATTGACTCCAGAAAATATCACAAATTATTTTTTTCTTTTTCATATAAAATGGCAGCTTGTTTTCTTGACAGGATTGCAATACGTTTATTTTCTATCAAAACAAACACTACACCAGTCAGCGTGTATATGATAGCAATTGTTATTAAGCGAAAAATCTAGTTTAGCAAAATCTGTAACTGCTTGGAACATAATTAGTAGTTAGCAACAGTGCATCAAAACCAAGTAGAATAAAATCTATATAGACAGATAGAATAAAAGTCTTATTTTAACGTTGAACAAATGTACATCTCCCAGGGGCAGCCAGAAAGCCTTTAAAGCAGACAATATTTTACTAAATCGTTGAGAAGCTTAATCAGTGTACCAATTCCAAATAATCTCATTATCATGTTCATTTCTAATATACGTAAACGTGTTTATCGAATTTACGATGTGGTTCAAAAAATAATCTTCCAATACCAATTTGGTATAAACAAAAGAGAAAGTCTAATTAGCAATTTTATCAAAATTTGCAACAATATTATTGATAACACAGTAACTTTCCAATCCTCAAAATTATCATTAAGAATCTCTTCAGTTATGGCCTTTGATCTTTTCTTTTACAACTGAGCCCAGAAGATCATATTGTCAGCAAACAAATGGTATTGAATTCCTTCCTCAGAATTAAGAGAAACTATTAATCCTTTATGCCAATGTTACAGAAACTGAAGATTAGAATGGATTCCTGAGAGAGTCCTGTCAGCAACAAGTAGATTTTAGATACCTTGCTTTTAATGCGAGCTCTATGGGCATGTTGACAAATGAAAGAACAAACCCCAGCCAGCATTTTAATGTATAGGTCTGTCAGCTTAAGAAACAGCTTGTCCCTTTATACTGTAACGTAGGCTGATTTAAAATCAAGGTATACAGCCCTTAAAATATTTCTAACTTCAGAGCAACTTTCGCGACATGAGAATAATGGACATCTTGCATATTTGTCTATCAATCTCTGGGGAAACCACCTCCTCTCATCGTAGTAGGCGATAGTGTTCTAAATACCAATCTAGCCTTGGATGTACAATCTTGCTATCACACAATTCAAAGATATAGGTCTGTAATTCGTAACCTATTTTGCATCTTTATCTTTTTAATAATCGTGATAATAATCAATTTTTTCAATTGAGAAAGGATTCCACCAGGCTCTGAAATATAATAAAAAATATACATAAGTATTTGGTTTGCATAGTCAATAGTTTGCATAGTATTTGGTCGCATAAATTGTGAAGAAATTCAGCATGGAAATTATCAACTCCTAGTGATGTTTTGAATTTAAGTTTTCCTAGTGCAATCTAGAATTTGTGTATGGTAAAAGAGAAGCCACAGACATCATAAAACTCTGATGATAACTTCAAAATAAGCTGTAATACAGTGTTCATTAAAAAACGATGGTAGATAAATAGTGAAACATTTATTTTTTATGCAATAAGATTATTATATAAAACGTGATGAGTATTTCTAATTTAATTTTTTTTTAGGTTCACTGTATTCTAGAGGTATAACAGTGTCTTTTTGAACACGTGGTCTTTTGAGCTAACTCAGGTACTGTTAAATATCTGAAGATGAACACTGTGCTTTAGCCTCCTCAAGAACATCTGTGGAAATGGCTGCATTGAAGGTTTTCGCGTTTTTTCCCTCTGATATGTAAATAATATCCCCTATCTTTAAAAACTTAGATAAAGGCAATTACGTTATGGTTTTTAAAATGAATTATAAATGCTTTAGGTATTTATAACACTATGTCCAAATGCTTAGTATCTTTAAATATTTATTTTAATAAATTTATTTACAAAAGAAATTTAGATGTTTTCGGGATTGTTCAAATCTGTCTTCATAAACAACAAATGATAAAAATAAGATAAAAATAGGCTATGCATAAATGAAATTTTAAAATGTACATAAAATATGAACTGATTAATGAAAAATGGATGTTAATTAGTATTCATTTCATGAGTAGAATAATGTCTAAGTTACATTTTAAAATCACCAAAATTGATAAATTATATTTTACAACTTATCAGAACAATTTATCTAAAATATAAACTGCATAAAATACCTGCATTATATAATAATTGATTACATTCAGTATAATAAATTAATAAAACTAAAATACGTGAGCGACATAAAAATTAAATTTTTAAAGCATTTTACATTTCAAATTAAGTATTTTCTGATACTTAAGTACTTTTATTTATATGTAATGAATAAACGTTTTTTCAAATAATCAGAATTGAATTTTAGTTTATGTATTTTAAAAAAATGATAATTATGTCAATTTTATTGTTAAACATTTATCACATCAATTCATTAAAACATATACAATTATTGGACACATGAAAATTATTTGAGATACTGCATTATATTTATAAGATTGCTTATTAGCATATAGGATATTTATTAACATTTTTAAAGAAGGTTGCGCGAATTCTATAAATAACTGCCTGAAAATTCGCAGAGTAATATAATATTTTACATGCTTATTATATATTTTTAAACATCATTTTCCAATATTACCATGAATTAAGAAAATCTAAACATGCAAGAAAGGAATAATAAAGAATAATTTATTATAAAATAGGAGCTTTGAAAAGTAAGTCAATAATGTATATGAATAGAAATTATT
Organism: Latrodectus elegans; assembly: GCA_030067965.1. NCBI lineage: Eukaryota > Metazoa > Arthropoda > Arachnida > Araneae > Theridiidae > Latrodectus > Latrodectus elegans. The sequence continues at coordinate 48,324,700 of CM057813.1, read as the reverse complement.
CTAAAATATTTCATCATGAATAAAATGAATTGAAATAATTTCTTATTTCAAAGATAAAAAAATATAAGGTATGGATATACACATTAAGAAATTGAATTTTTTATGTAAATAAAAAGTAATACGAGATATCACGCTTGACAAGCTGCTGATTTGCTTATGAAAAACAGTTTCTAATATTTGTAATGATAAAGAAATTTATATAAAAACGATTCCTCTAATCTCATTATAAATTAAAGTGAAATTTTTCAAAGCATAAAAATATGTTCACTATGATGATTTGTATTTCCTTATAATGAACACAAAATTAAGAATATTTTTCAGTAAAATTAATTTGATTATACTTGATTCTGTATTTTCGTTTGATTTATGAATACATTCATTCATTTCTTTATTCCAATTCAAATATAGACCTATAAAAACTAAATTAGCAGTTTATATATTTGTAAAATTAATTTAATATATAAATACTAATTTAATAGTATTATTTAATTTAAATATATCAAAATAAATTGAATTTATATATTATTTGGTTATAGAAATTTGTTTTTTAAAGCAAAATAATTTGAAGTTTTACAGTTTAACTGGAAGTTAAGAATTATCACAAGCAAATAAGTTCATTTGAACAAAAAATAAGATATTAATTGACAAGAAACTGATTCTTTTTTATATTAAATAAGAACAGATATGCATTTCATACTTTTCATGAATTAGAGTGAGTTTATAGAGTACGTATATGTGAACAATGATTCAAAAAGAGCATGTTCACAAATTTTTATTTCATCAATATGTGTGCTGATAGTATAACTTAGCACTGTTGTGTTAAGATAGAATAAGTAGTTAGTGAAGCATTTGAATAATGATAATATAATAGTAATTTGCATCAGATTTATTTTTATTTACATACCCACCAAATTTACATGCGGTAAAAATAAATTTACTCTTAGATATTTTCAACAAAATGCTTAGAAAACATTTTAAGAATTTTATTTACCTCATTAAGAAGTTTAAGTTAGATAATTGTTCATTTAGGTAAAAAATTGCTTCGAATAGTTGCAAAAAATTGAATTACTATAGTTATTAAACATAAAAAATTGAGTTATTTATGAAACAATATATGTTACATTTAATTGAAATCTGTTTTTGTCTTTAATTTTTAGGCAACTATAATTTTCATGATTAAAGAAAACACTAAAAATTCAGAAATTTCATAGAAATCTCCTTAATCGAAAAATTTATCATTCTCATTCTAATCTTTATTGCATCATTAACGGAATGATAAATTTCTAGTTCATTAAACATACTATTCATTGCTTTATTAGATTAATGACTAATATTTTAAAGTACTTAATAAGATATTCTGAGAATTTGGAATTTATAAAAACATTAATAAATATTGACGTGTAAAATAATAAGTCATAAATATAATAAATAAAATGAACAATATTGTGGACGTATAAATATATAAAAGGATATACTGAAATAATATTATAAAATTTCATTTGGTTTATGAAAACGACAAATATCTTTATTATTTAAATGTCTATTGATAAGAATATGAATATATTAATAAAGATATTTGTTCGTCATTAAGATAAGGCAACTTAAATTCTAAGAAAATTATATAATTGACAAATAAAACTAAAATCTTTGGTTTCAAAATTTGATCGAATGTTTTTCATCAGTAAAATAGCACATAAAAACGTTTTCTAATAGAAGAACACCACAGTATGAGTGTACTATAACACTTTTTATCGATACCTTGGAAAACAATTTCCTGTTGCAGAAAAACGTCAGTAGCAGACATCTTCTGAAGCTAATGAAGTGAGAAGAAAAGATTTTCAATAGTTTCACATATATTGCATTCTGCTGAAATTGTTCTTTGATATTTCACGAATGACTTCATTACTTATACAAAAATTTCTGACAAACTTAAATGTCCATTTGTGATTGTTTTTTCTAGAGCGCAAATGATAATTTAACACACATTTATAAAGTATAATTTATTAAATGCTGATTTAGTAAATACATTCATTCATCCGTCTGTTTTAATTTCAAACAATACTGGTAAATTGAAACAGTAAATGATGCACAATTAAATCGTATATATAATTTTAACTAGATATCTAATTTAAGACTTTATTTTTTGTCAAAAGAAAATTAACTCAAATGTTTGATATGTCCTTGCAATTATTACCGATAATGATAAAAATATTTAACTTCTGGGTCTATGTGATTTTAGTGTAATTACAATAAACTGATTTTTACATCTTAAATAGTTTTGAATGTAATTTATTAACACTAAATATGAAATGACTTTTCCTATGTTTTGTTTAGGAATAAAACTACCTAAATTTACATACTATAATTGAAGTGTCAGTCTGAAGCTCATTTTAACGGACATAAATTCAACAGTCTCATGTAGTTTCTCATATTAATTTTCATAGCCTTGTCAAATATTTAATTTTAATGAAATCTACATGCAAAAGTTTGAGTTCAATTGCTTTAAATATTTCATTATATAAAACAGAATATTGAGTTATTTCATTCACTAAAATTTGGACGAATTATAATATAAATGGAATCTGCCATACTGAGATATTTTTAATGAAATATCTTAGCCAAAAATCAAATATATATGTCATCAAAACTGTAGAAAGAATAAATTATCTTTATTACATTTTTAATTTTTTCATGTAATATATCATAAATTATCCGAAAATATTATTAAGTTTTAAAATTAATTTAGAAATAAATGAATTTGAAACTTATTAAAATATCATATTAACGTTTCCTAAGAATATATACTTAATATTTTTAAAGCAAAGAAATAGTCTTAAATCTGTTGTTATAATCTTTCTATTTCATTTGCTAATAATATATCTATTCTATTCATGATCATCCTTTTAATAATTAAAACATAATTTAGTAATCCAAATTGTTTCAAGAATTCATGGAACTCCAAAACTGAAGAATTTAATTGGCCCATATTTAATATACATAATATATAGTATATATACATGAATTAAGTAATAAAACTATTATAGATGCTTTCGAATGTGTTGCCATAATTACTAAGAGGAATTGAATTCGTAAAAATCAAAATCTTTCTGGAAGCCATTCAGGAAAATATGAATATGTAGATACAAAAAAGTGCAATAATTTTAAAGAAGCCATTACTATTGCATTGTAAACGCAGGAAATTCTTATGCTTCAATGAAACTCCCAGACTCTCATCTTACACAAAATTTGAGCAGTAAATTATACAAAGTAATCTTCGGTCAAACATTTAAAACTATAATAGCTCTTTTGGGTGTGATATATCTGCATTTGAAATAAACATGTGTATATATAGCTAGCTTAGCTTAGAGGAAACAAAATGGCACAGAAGCATATTTTTATTCATATTTCATATACTTTTAGAAAATAGAAACAATATCTGGAATATTTTTCTTGCAAATTTCCGAATAAAAGAGAAATCGTTATAAATATAAAGGAATTTCTCATATTTTTTTAAGTATAAAATTCAGTTTTTTTTTCTAATTTGGCAGAAAATTATTCTAGTTATTACTTTTTTAAAAATACAATTTAAAAAATGGATTACTTTTATCAGAATTATAAATTAAATTTTTAAATATTTAGCGCAAGTGACTGATTATATGTATTTTGTAAATAAAAGGCAATTTCCTTCACTTTGAAACATATTTTTTATAATGTTCCTTAAAGAATTATGTTCTTCAAACCTTAAAGTAATTCATATTATAAAATTGCAATGATTTTATTGCCATTTTTAAGATTTTTTTCTAAATTCAATGCGTACAATTCACTGAATTTGAATACTATTTCATATGTTCACTGCCAGTGACAAGCGAAATTGTGATAATGATATTAATGTTAAAATACATAGGGTAGAGTATGTAGTATCAACCACATTTTCACGTGAAATGAAATGAATTTTTGGGAAATTTTCCATTTTACTTAGCATTATACACTGGATATTATTTATGTAGGCATGCGATTGTTGACAGTTATGTTAGCATGTGGTTTGAACTCATACTTGTGATAAAATTTCTAAAAAAAATTCCTATTCTTACACGGCGCACAAACTATGAATTCCTCTCTTTACATTACAAGTACTGAACTTATTAAAATCTAAAATATAATGTCTATAGAAAAAATTTATAAATTTTCTTTTTTTATTTTCACTTATTTTAATGTAAAATATTAGTATCATTCTTATAAAAAAAAGTGATTGTAATCAAAACATTTTATTCAATAGATTAACACAAATTATTTATCTGAATTGATAAGCATTCTTATCAATATTTTGTTAACTTAGAAACAACAAATCATGAATGATTTTAACTTGAGTATTTTATATTTTATAATAAGATACTTTGAAGAAGTAGTGTTCGATTTTCTTTCTAGTAAAGGCATTTGGATATTTCTCTTTTAATCATCAACAATGAAGAGAACTGAGAGGGAAAAATTAAGGCTTATTCCTTTCGAGGAATGCTAAATTACAATTCTGTAAAATTTATATCAGTAGAATTGTAGTGCATTGTTATTTTATTATATACTTTATTTGATTTATCTCGGAAGATTTAAGGTAATATATATACATATATATTACAGTGAAATCAATTATTATGATTATATAAAATTACCGGTGATTATACATAATTACCACTGAATTCAGTAAATATAATAACTAATTTCATATATATCACATTTACCAGTTAGTTTATAAAATCCTCAAATCATAATGGGGAAAGTGATAAATTCAGATTACTTTGTGGAAACAAACCAACCCCATATTCTATGGGAAAAAAATCATTTAGTTTCATTAACATGTAAGTTTAATTTTTTCAAATAATGTTAAATGCTATTACTGCTAATTACAAATATTTTAATTTTACTTAACTGTTATAACATTTAGAATTATAAAGTTTGCCAGTTTTTTTTTTTTTTTTACTTATTAGACTCGGATTATACCTTACAAACACACACACACATTGCTGATATCCCTGACTTCCAGATAGAGATATCTTTTTAGTCTCCAGATAGAGCCAAAATTTTCTAGATCCGGGCACATTGCACAAACTTCTACAATTTTGTAACTAAACTCACGATCGTTGTCACTTTGCAGGACACTGGGGGCTCCAAATACAGTAAAAATATCAATTAAATGACATGCAACCTCTTCTGAACGTTTGAATTTTAGGGCTCGCAACTGTACGAACTTCGTAAAATGATCTTGGTAGACAAGTATAGATCGCAATCGCAACCAGACTTAATAGACTGGTTCCGATTTCATGTCAATAAGATTCTCACCTGTTATCTTGAATTCATATCTTGAAAGACTTGTATTCATATCTTAAAGATCATTGGCTTAACAAGAAGTCATTTATTAAATAACTTTGATTTTTTTTTACACTTTTCACACAATTTAAAGTAAATCATGGCTTCTTCAGTAGTAATGTTTTTCCACTTTTTTTGAAGTTCTTTTAACAGCTGGTTCCTACCACCATTGCCTATTGATAAATGAACCCCATGAATTATGGTAAACATTTCTTCAAAGTACACGTAAAATCTACCATTGAAGCTGTCTTCACTTTGAGGAAAGATACATTTTCAGCATTGCCTAGTTTCATTACATCATATCTTTGTAGCCTCTGAAAATCTTCCGGTTTTTTCCCATTACTTTTTTTCAATATTATTAACTTTCTTTTTCAACAAATCATCGCATCTTTTTTACGTCAGAAAAACAGTGTTTGTTTTCTTAGTATCCATGATATTAAGTAATTTGGAATTAAAACGCTCAAGCATACCAGACATTATTCAATGTTTAGTTTTTTACGAGAGAGTAGTGAAATAAAATCTGCATGCAGCGAAATGACAATTACTTATGAAATCACGTGGTTGTCACTGTTTGATAGAAGTATAGCAGTTGTTCAAACTGAACAACTTTTCATAAAGTTAGGGACTTTTATACCTTTGCCATTATGAGTTGCCAATATGGGGATTTTATAAACTAATCGATAAATTTAATAAATATGAAATAATTTATCATATTTATGAAATTTAGTGATGATTATCTTTAGTCACCGGTAATTTTATACTATCACCGAATTTATTATTTTTACCGTAACACACACACACACACATATATATATATATATATATATATATATATATATATATATATATATTATATATATATATATATATATATATATATATATATATATATATATATATATATTATATATATACATATCTATATACATATTTATGTATATACAATGATATAATGCTTTATTACTATGTAAACATTTATTTACTCAATTTCAAATTCATATATATATGTATATAGGGCTATTCTAAATTTAATTTTCAAATTAAACGGGGTGATACCCAACCATACAAGCAATAATTACTTAGGTACATAGGATCGCATTCCAATCTGACAGGCTGAAATGAGGAAAATAGAAATGTATCAATAATCTATCACGAATTCACCATATGCAAATATGTGTAGAAAAGAAGCATCATTTTGCTTTTATTTGTTACCGGAGAAATCTAATCAGAGTAGACGTTGTATTTAAACACGCAATCAATCCGTTCTGTTTAACAATGCCCACTGTACAACACCTCTTTGACAACAGCAGAAATTTTCAGTTCTAGGCAGGAATCCTTTGTGTTAACCTGGTAGACACTTACATCATACCAAAGCATTTGGCTGGTGTAATATGCTGTATCTTATACCAAACGCGTCCAATTTATTTCAAATTTTCCACTCCAAATCATGAGAGTTACGTGGTTTAGGCACGATGAAGGTCCAACACATTGTTCCATCTCGGTCTGTAACGTTTTAAATACATCACATCATGGACGATGGATCGAACGTAGTGGACCTATGTCTTGGCCTCCTAGCTCTCCGGCCCTCAACCCCATTGGATTTTTTCTTCTGGGAGAACATGAAATTCTTAGTGTACGAGACTTCTGCGGACAGACCTGAATATCTCGTGGCTAGAATCATTGTTGGCATGGACAAAATTACTATGGCACCAGGAATCTTCGAGAAGGTGTGTCAGTAGTTCCTACATCGGGGTAAACTTTGCAACGCCACACATGGGAAGCATTTCGTGCGTTTTATGAGAGGTTTTCATGAAACAATAAAGATTAGTGTGAAACTTTTGGTATAATTCATTGGCTTACCCACTACTGTAAATGTTGGGCAAGCTCTGTCAGATAGGACTTCCTCTTTTCTTTTTCTCAAAGTGGAATGCAATCCTATGTTCCTGTGTTATTATTGCTTGTCTGGATGGGTACCATCATGACCCATAATCATTTATAAAAACAATTTAGAATCACCCTGTATGCATGTGTATATGTATGTATATATATATATATATATATATATATATATATATATATATATATATATATATATATATATATATATATATATATATATATATATATATATATAAATGCATGTTTGTATCTGTATAAAATAAAACAAAATCCGAATGAAAGTTGAATTTCAATATTTCCATTAAATTTTATATTTTGATGTAAAATGGTTAGCTTATAAAATGATTAAATGTTAATAGTATTTCATTTCTAATAAAATTGTTCAGCTGGTTATTTTTTTTTTATCTAATTTTATGAATGGAATATACTAAATCGTATACTTTATCATAAATAGCAAATGCATTCAATTTCTCATTTCTAAGAAGATAAAATGTACAAATTTTCTCGGGAAATATTATTTAAATTCTCTTATTGTACCTGAAATAGGAAAGAGCTTATTTGGAAATATTTTACTTGATATGGCAACTATTTAATTGTCTAATGCTACACGTCATAATTGCTTTGCTTTTAATTGTTGAATAGAAATGAGGAAAGGATGCGAAATTATATTAAATGTCAAACATAAAAGGATTGTTTGCACTTTTGTGAGTTTCATAATGGTTGTATTATAAGATTTACAAATGCGGCAAAGCAGTAATTTAATTTTATCCACCCATTTATCATTTAGCAATTAATATAGAAAGACATTCAGCAACAGCTATTTGTTATTGTGCTCGAAAGTGAGAGTATAGTTGATATATTCTGAACATATTCAATGTTTTTTTAACAATTTTTTCATTAAATTTAATATATAATTTATTTAGCAAATAATAAAATTCAGTTTCGTGCTACCACCTTATTGTATAGCTTTACTCAATTCATTAGTTCTGTCCTTGATCACTACAGTTTTTAAACAATTTGCATCTATTTTCAATCGCGTTTTTCTTATAAAGACTTATCTTTATAATTGATTCACCTTTATTATAAACTTGTTGGGGTATGGTATCCAACTTCGCTTAGAGATTTCATGTAAAATTCTGTGGTAGTTGGAATAAAATAATGAATATTAAAATATAAGAGGTTCAAAATCTTTATTGAAAATATTTTCTAAATATATATATATATATATATATATATATATATATATATATATATATATATATATATATATATATATATATATATATATATATATATATATATATATATATATATATATATATATATATATATATATATATATATATATATTTATATTTATATTTATATATAGGCATGTATGTATGAAGTTTTCGAATTTCTTTATCTATACAGCAAGATACGTATTTTCGACCATGAGAAAACACTTGCTCTTTGTGCTTTCCAATTATAAGCTCAGCTTCAATGATATTTGATATCATTGGATAAATGTTTGAGGATCATCCTTTTCCTTTATAAAGTTTTGAAGAATTGAGATTTCTTAGTAGTATTGTCGGAAATAAAATTTTCAAACATTCTGGAATTCTGAATATTCCAGAATGTTCTGGACTTTTTTTTTCTAGAGGTCCAAACATCCAGCCCCTATAGTTTCAATTAAAGTCTTTATATAAAAACGGAAACCTTCTTCATAGACAAAATATAAGGGATTACCGCATCATATGATTCCATTATTCGAACCAGGACTCATATCTAAGTTTTAGTGGCACGCACATTGTACACTTTCTTTTATAATATATATTAATAAACTGACTTCACATTGAAAATTTTTCACACTTTATTTTCGATTTATATGTAATCTATCTATCGCTTTGATTACTCAAACTTCACTATTTTTATTCATTTTCTGAACTATTCTGGTAAGAAATTGACGTTCAACAGTAGGATGACTGATGATTTACGCACCTCTCCCTACCAATATATAGCCCCATCCTTACAAAGAGTGTTTCAAATATTCTACAATGTTCCAGAACTTTCCACAACTTTCGAATGCGTTCTGAAACGTTCCACAATGTTTTAGAACATTCCGCAACGTTAAAGCATGTTTTGAAATGTTCCACAATTATCTGAGATTTTTCAGACTATTCATGAAAGTTCCAGATTGTTGTGAGGTTTTGTGGAATGCTCAAGTTCTCTCTAATGTTCTGGAGTGTTATGGAATGATATCCAATGATCTGTAATGTTCTAGAAATTTCAAGAGGGCAACATTTTTAGCCCTTATATCTTCAAAAGTTCGGTCTTCAGGTAAAAATTGGAACCTTTTTCATAGACGGGAAATAAAATGTAACTACACTATATAGCTAACTCTCTTGCTCGTACAAGAACCCATTTCTAAGTTTTAGTACTAAGCACATTATACACTTTCCTTTATGATATACAATGCTGGCAACCGTAAATGTAACACCCTGAAGGAAGCACTCAAATAATATGAAATTTATAATATGTATTAGCGGAGGTAAGATGTGCAAATGGAATTTCAATTCAGTATATCACGCGTGTGTTTGGCGTCTCTTCAAAGCGCTATTTAAGGCTTGGAGATATCAACAATTTCAATTTTGGCAAATGTCTTTTTCTTGCGGATTTTTCAAAAAATTATGCTTCGTAGCAAAAAGTGATCATTTTTTGATATCCATGTTTGACAGAATAAAGATATTGGCCTACCGATATTGTAGATCATCTTTCAGGAAAATCAGTAGTCGTGTTAAACAAAACCAAACAACTATAATGCGAATGTGTGATAGTTGGACCGACTGACTTGTTCGATTGCATGCACCTCAATGCACCATTTCACGTGATGACAGGAAAATTGTGCGAATGGCAGTGACGGATCGCTCACGAACCATAGCAAACTGCATTCAGTCTGTTGTGCATCATCCAGTGTCTGCACGTGCTATTGGACACCCCATACAGAAGAGTGGTGTGTCCGCAAGACATTCATTACTTGGCTACCCTTGACACATCAACACATCTCCGCCGCCAATGGTTTGATCAAAGAATGATGTGGATAACAGAATGGAATGAAATTGTTTTAACGAGTAACTCTTCTGTTTGCAACTCGAATCTGAAAACACCGTGGTGAAAATATGCTGAACAGCATCGTTATGCACTTTCACACTAGTCCTGTACCTGATATTACGGTATGGAACAGTATTTGATATAACTCTTGTAACCCTCTAGTACACTCTGTCGGTACTTTAAATAGCCAGTTCTACATTTCTGAGGGGATGGAGCCAGTTGTCTTTCTTTACCTACCGAGCTTGCCCACAGCCATGTTTCAACAAGATAAGGCACGACCACATGTGGCACTCATTGTCCAAGGGTTCTTCGTCAATCGCCAGATTAAATTACTTCCTTGGTCGCCTCGCTCTCCGGATATTTCGCCGATAGAAATCATGTGGTCCATGGTTGTTCAACGATTGATCCAGATAACACTTCTAACTGCCACATCAAATAACCTTGGCAAGGTTTGAAGCTAATTGGTCTTCTGTACCCCAAGAAAGCATCCAAAGTCTCTTTGAATCAATGGGTAGCGATGATTTCCGTCAATGGTGGCAACGTTGTCTACTGATTTTTATAGGAACTACACTTCATAGAAGTTTTTAAATTTAATCAATTGACAACATGTTATATACAAAATAAATTTATCTGTGATACATCTTGTCTTTCTTGGTGATGGAATTTGATTGGTCAGCAGTGTATATTGATGTGTTCAGTTTTGAATATTTTAAATAAATGAAATTGATATTAAGTTATCTTTTAATTAATTTTTTAGATTGAAAAATAAAGTATATACTTATTAAAATTTAATTAGGAGTTCCCTTTTTATTTATGAAAATATTTGAGTGCATTCTAATGATTTTGTTTAAAATGAGGCACCTGTGGTATTATTTAGATTTGCCATAACTAAATTTCCCCTCATATTTACTTGAAAATATATAATTATAAAAAAGAATGAACTACTTAAAGAAATGATTACTAATTTACTTGAGAATATTAATTATAAAAGGTCATTTAGATTTGCTAGAATAATAAGCAAAAATTTATGGTTTAAAGAGCATACACAATGTTTTATTGTGCAGATTTAAGAAAATGTTAACATAACTTTTAAAATACATATGATTATTAAATTAAAAGAATAGGATATGTAGGTCATACAATTTTTTTTCATCATATTGGCATGATTATTTGCGCCAAAATGAAATTTATGTACAGATATTTATGAATTTTTTTTTCTATTTGTCCATCATCTTTTAGTCAAGTATTCATTTGAACATACAAACTATACTAAAGAGTTATATATGCATAATTGATTATGTTTAAATAATAATAAAACTGTTTAAGCAAATTTGTAATCAAAAATAAGATTTCCAATTAAATATTTTTCAGAAAACTGATGTTTTGACATAATTTTGGAAAACTTAATATTTCTTGCTAGTATATAAGATTGTTTATTTAAAAAAACTTTACTTTCAAATTTATTTAATAAAATCAACGCAAAAATTATATTTTTCGAATTTAACGAATTTTAAATTATAATTTTCATTTTAAATTATTAAATTCAAAGTTAGCAAGTTAAAACCAATTTTAGATTAGATTTAATTGCTTTATTTCTGTATCTCATAGAAATTAGAAAATATGATAAAATTGTTTTTCCAAATATTAATAACTCCTTTTTAAAGAAAAGGAACATGTAATAAATATGATGACTTGAAAATAAAACTATTGTAAAAAATGTGTGAAGAGATAAAGGAAAATATTTATAGTTTGTAAAACGATAAAGACATTTAAATTTTACTTAACTAATGATTTTTAACGATTAATAAAACACTTTAAATACAAAAGAAAAAATTGTTTTTTGAAATATAAAACAAATACAATATTTTTATTTTATTTATTTCACAAGAACTTTCTAAACTTATTCTATTCAAAACTCTATTGTGATATTCTCATTTGGATATTCATTGGCTTCGTTAATTCGTTTTGTTATTATTTCTTTAAACGTAAATGAATTCTTAGCTGACAATAAAGGAATCCGAATAGTTATAAATAATATTTTGATTAAATAAACAGTTTAGAATATACTCTTTATGACTGCAATTTGAAATATGAATTATAAAATATATCTCAGTCAAAGGTAAGTAGAGAACAAGAAAAGATGGCATAATATTTTTTATGCAAGTGATGCATTCATAACAGCCAAAGTGTTCTCAAGACCTTTTCAAACATCAAAGGTCTTATTCATGTCATATGTATTGCAAACATAAATTCATGGAAGCATATTGGAAATATTTGCACAGGTAAATATTTATCTATTGTCGTAGACGTATATGTACACATTTGTCTATTTGTATGGAGATATATGTCTCTTATTGCTTGAATACTTTTCTTTTAATGTATCAATATATATGATTTCAGTGCATTGTTTATATGACACTTTTGCATTCATATGTATTCATATTGAGAAATGAAATGTGCCCAAAATGATATAACTACTTCTCATCAAATTTTAGTTTTAAAACAAGTTAAAATTTCAGCATTTTTATGATTAATAGGGTATTTTTCTAAGTGTATCTTAATAACCCAGTAGCCATTATTAAAATGATTACTAAAAAACAATAACATTTTTTTAGTTTTCGGTTTTTACAGATTCTATGTTAATTATAGTGTATAATTTTAACATATTGTTTTTTTAGTGGTTATATAACTTTTTTATGAAAAAGTATTTTCTTTTTGTAGAATTAGTCTACGTTAGAGAATACAAATTGCCATATAAAATGTTAAATTTCACAAAAAATCTATGTAGCTTAATCAAACCATTATTTTTAAACTAAAGATCATGTTATTTTATGTTATTTCAAATGGAAAAAAAAATTATGAAGTGAAATAATACTTTTTTTTTGAAGAAGATAATAATAAAGTGAATGTATGGGAAAATAGCTATATAAAGGTGATAAATTCCACAGAAAACTATATATATGTATATAATAAAAATATTATTTTAAAACAGAAAAAAATGTACCATGCTATTTTCTGATATTTCAAATGAAGGGAGTATTATGATAAATAATCTGGAAATTGATAAAAAAAGAAGCTATGGGAATGAAGTTCAGCTTATAACTTAATTATTTGTGAGGAAAATATTCAATAATCTGCTTACGTACTTAATTACACAATGTAGAAGCTATTTTGGGCATGTTTTAAAACATTAAAGAAAGGCTATATCTATCTTATAAAATTGATGGGTGAAGTATTAAAAGTACTATGAAAAAATGTTTATTTTATTATATACATGCAATTCCTGAATTTTTCCAACAGGGTGCAACATATCTAACTTGACATTCTGTGAATTAACCTACATATAACTTCGCAGTATTAGATTTTGTTCTTCAGGATCATTCAAATATTCATTAAATTAATATTATTTTTGTAAATTATTGATATTAGAAATAAACAAATTTTATAAATTTTAAGCAATTATGAAACAGTTTGAAGAAAACAAACCTTAGTTTATATAATAAAAACCTATAAATATATTCCATCATTAATTGATAAAAGAGATGACAATACCATTTACATTTATTATATATATATATATATATATATATATATATATATATATATATATATATATATATATATATATATATATATATATATATATATATATACATATATATATATATATATATATATATATATATATATATATATATATATATATATATATATATATATATATATATATATATATCTTTTATTTAATATTATTGTAATCAAAGTCTGAAAAATGCTTTATATATATATATATATATATATATATATATATATTTCTTAATTGATATTGAGTTGTTGTGATAAAGTACTTGGAAAATTGTTTGATTGATTAATACATTATTGTCTTGTCTGTTGTTATAGTCTGTATGCGATAGGAATGGCACCAGAAAGAAATAAAAACAGTTGTTTCATGAAAAGTAAACGTCTTTCCTCATACGATCAGAAATATTTAAGACCTTTGAGGCATTGAGTCAATAAAGCTATTAACAAAGGGCTAGAGAGTATCATGTCCCACTCCAAGAACATTGCATTCATACACCCACTTTATTGCTATCATGTCCGGAGAACAAACTTGTTATTCCTGTAATATGATTCCTTTTTCCGAAAAGAAATAATTCACGTAGTTAACATAATTTAGCCTGCAGTGCAGTTGTCGTCGATGTACAAGAAATCATCTACAATTTTCTGAGGCAGAAGTAATAACAATAAGTCTGAAGATTTCAACCCTATATCGGTGACCGGTCAGACCTCTCTTACGTATCTTATGGAGATCAGTACAGCGTAGATAATCACTTTCTCACCACCAAATCACTTTTGTGCACCAACATGGGATTGTCTCTATTGCTATGTTCCAGTTGAATGAAAATATGCCTATTATCAAGATAAAGAGGAAAATAGGACTTTTCAACGAAAATAATAATGTACCATTTACATGCTTTGTTCCCCACTACCGGCGGGAGCAACGAAAGGGGAACTAATACTGAAAAACATTCATCTTCCCTTCTCGTTCAACTGTGTGATGCTTTGATACCAACATTCTGTAAACAGTTGTTTTTTGCTAACAATATATGAAAAATAAGTCTGCATACACAAAAACTCACTCAGAGGAGCTGAAATTAAAGAATACAAGTAAGTATCTTAAGGTGCTATTGCAGTATTATAAGTTTTTACTGAGAATTACAATTTAATATATATTAATCCTCATTTTACATTTTTCAAGCATATAAAATGTCTCAATTTCCTCTGTACACATCAATTTTTCAACACAATAGAAACTAGCCTCTGAGAATCTTTTAAGGCATACGCTAAAACAGATTGCATTTCATTAATTTTATTTTTTCTAAGCGATTAAAATCTTTAAAACTCATTAGTTTAATTATGTTAGGTTGGGAAAATTTTGTATTCTCTCTTACAAAACTTTTAATGCGTGTTATATGTTTTAATTTATTCTCGAAACTGCATCTGCAGATATCATGCATATTGCTCATAACTCCTCGCTTTTAATGCTCATTTTTCTACTATGCCGATAAAATTTACAAATTTTTAACTTATAAACGTTAATGTATGTGTTAAATAATAAATTTCTTATTTAGTATCTTCTATTTTACTTTTAACAAATATTGTTAAATATATGCATGGTTGTTTTGTAGAACTCTCACAACTTAATATTATGTTTTGAACAAAATATTAAGTTGTGAGTTCTAATATTATGTTTTGAACATAATATTAAGAAAAAATAAATTAACATTTGCATTATAAAATTGAGAATCATTAATATAAAATGAAAAAAAATATGGTATTGATTAAATTTAAGAAACAATAATTTTGAGAGATAGGTCTTGATCTACGTAAATTTTTTTCCCAATGAAAATTTATTAAAATAAAGTAAAATTCTAAGCATTTAATCTGTTACAAAATTTATAGAAACAAATTCTGTTCTCATTTCATTCTGTGGAAATTATTACATTTTTCAACTTCTTGATTAGTTACAAACCATATCTCTTCTCCTTTCCCTTAAACGATATTTTTAAATTATGAAATGCATTTTCTAATAGTGAATTGGGAATTGTTGTTACGCAATAAATTATAGAGCTGATCCTACTTTATTATAAATATTAGTTTCATGGATATTAAATATATTTCCTATAGATTTCCAGTCCCTAGAATTTAATGCATTTAACAGAGTATCGGACTTAAAGAGCAATTCTTGACTTTCATGTTAATTTCCAAAATATTTTCTAGATTTTAAAAATTATTTGATGGAATCTGTTTGATTAGTTCCAATTTAGTTTAGTTACTAAAGAATAAAATTGTTTGCATCATATATCTTTCTGACTATAACTAGCGATTTTCGAAAAGGGAAGAATCTTAAGAATAAGGTAATTAAATAAAAAATCACAATTTTGTAGAATTTCAAAATGCAAACAACATAATATGCATTGTTTTAATACCCTATTAAAATTCAACAGCCAAAATAACTTAAAGTTAAGAAAAAGAAATTGCACATAGTTATAGAACTATAAAATATATAATGGATATATGTTATAAGAATTATATTCTCTCTCATTCATAAAAAAATTTCAAATACCTGAACCGTTAATCTTTGTAATGCTCCGCATCGTTCCCAGTGCCACTAGCTTAGAATTTAAAGTAATCGGGACAATAAATATTTCATGTATTTTTAGTGTGCCACCATATAAATGGGGGTCCCTGCATACTCTAAGATTTTGTTAGGTTATATGCTTTATTCTTCGTAAGTTATACAAACTGTTTTCGATGGATATATGGTTATGACAATATGTTTGCGTCACTTGCGCAACATGCCATATTCATATGTAGGAAAAGACGACAATATTTAGTTTTCTGGTGAAGACAATTCCTTGTACATTAATTGATTGAATAATTATATGATTCTTCTTTGGTAACTTTTAACGCGATAAACAATTATATGCAGAAATTTTTACACTTATTATATTTTAGTTTCTTGATCACAAAAATCTTCGAATGATAGATATTTGGTATAGCAAAACAACTTGTATACGAGTAAAAAATATCATCTCAAATTTGCTTAAAATGGAAGCATATATTCTCGGTGTCAATAAATTTTAACACTAATATTGCAGCTGCCTAGTACATGAAGATAAGCCAAAATTATAATTTATTCCATTTCCCATAGCCAAAGACATATGAAACAAACTTAAAGCACTTTGAGTAATTAGTTTTTAATGTTACATTTTAGACTATCAATATATATTAATAAATAAAGGTGCAAATTTAACAAGATAAGATTGCGATTTTATTAAAAATTAAAATAAGTTCAAAATGTATCAATTGCTTATAGTTTTTAATTGGAAATTATTAAGTTTTTGAAATAAATTTTTGATATTGATGTTTATAAATAAATGCAGGACTTAATTTTACAAAACGTAATTTAAAATACAGCATTTTTTATTTTGAAAAAAATACCTTCCTTTTTAAGTACATATTTTTTATTTCTTTATCATGCCTAGATAAATTATAATGATAATTTAATTAAAAGTGCACTATGTATATTAAGAAATCTTACGTTGCTTACAATTACATTACATTTTAGGTCATGCGTTTCTATTAGTGTAGAAATTAGAAATACTTTCAGAAAAATTAAGTGTAAAGTTTTTTAATTAAAAACTTAACAGTTAAATTAAATTAAATTGGTATTTACATTTATTATTATATATGCATAGAACAACAATACAAAATGAATCCCTTATAATTTTCCAGTGATTTCATGATGAATGTCTATTCGAAATATAAAATAATCTTATCAATTACAGTTTTTAAATTACATAATCAGTTTTAAAATGTGAAAGTTTACTCTCAAAAGTACTGGTGATACTACACAATACAGTCATTCTATTTGAAAGTTTTCCAATGCTTTGTTGAAAACAATTATAGACTTTATACTGTTAAATTTTCTTGTACTTAATGAAATATTACTAAAAGAATATCACATTTTTAAGTGCACAGAAAACTTTTCTTTCTAGAATTTTTTTTTATTTATTTATTTATTTTTTATTTATTTATTTTTTTTTATCAAAATCTTGTCTAGTGCAAAATGAAAGTAATAACAATGTTATTTTTTGAGAGGTGGCTCTTTCATCTTTCTTTTTTTGTGTTATTGGAGGATCTGGAGGAAATCTTATAAAGTAACTTTATATCCCTACGCTGATTTGTTGGCGGTTTGAATTTTGTAATATTTAGGAAAATTTTCAGAGAAATTTTATGTGGTAAGTATAACATAAAAATCTTTCTATGTGTGTTTGTGTAATATATTGCTTCTAATAATGTTTTATGCAGAGGGGTATTTTTTTAATTTTCAAATTCATTCGCTATTTAGATAATTATACAGTTAAAAATATTTTTCCTATTTAACATGCATTTATTTGAAATAGAAATTGATGTTTCAAAACATTCTTAAAAAGTTTTTGGTTAGCGATAAAAATTAACTACATTATTTTCGAAATTATTATTTAATTAAAAATCTTCTCATTATGAAGAAATCATTCAATAATAATAATGAGAAGTAATTAAAATTTAGTTTTGCTACATGTGTTTTCATACCTACATTATCTTAGCCTAACATAAGATAATGTTTAATAAAAAAATTATACTTATTTGTTATGATATAATTGGAATGATTCAATCATAAATTAATCATCTACTTAGATATATATTGATTTCTTTTGTCACTTATTTTCATAAACAGGAAACGTTTTAGAATTATTTTTAAATTGATTCTCCTAAATTATATTGGCTGACATAAAATATTTGAAATTTGGACTGGAATAATCAGAGTGCACATTTGAAACTTTTAATTATATTCCATCTGTACTGAGCAATAGTATATGTATCATATATGAGTAATCATTCATAACAATATAAATATCATAATTTGTGGTATGTTAGATCTATCTTTCAGAATTTCTAAGCAATTTGACATCTAATATTTAATATCTCTTCAGGTGACAATTGCGTCATGTTTTCTACAATTCTTAGTTTCATTTATGTAAGAGCTTTGGATTTTTCTTAGACATAGATTTAATATTTTTTTAAACTTGCATGAACGAGGGAGATATCAATATTAAAATGTAACTTCATTTCCTTTTATTCAGATGTAACAGGGTTTAATTCTAAACATTTTTAGCATATTAATTTTGGCCTTGGTAGAAGGTCACCATAGTACTATTAAAAGACAAAATATTCGCGATAATCAATCAAACAATATGTAAATTATTAACGAGTGTATACTTGATATCTCATTAGTGAGACAATTTACACTTCATAATTTCTTGTATTTCGTAAAAACAAATTATTATTATTATTATCAAATTAGGAAAATTACGTTAACCAACAATTAAAAAAATACAAAAAGCAAATTAACGATAAAAATTATTAACTTAAAATTTGAATTAAATAATTGGTAAGGCTATTGTTTATGAATTGCGGTTAGTTATAGAATAAACTTCACATCGCAATACTTCTTTTGTTTTAAATATCATGTGGGAAAACTATTTTCAGTTTTCACTTAAATTCCAATATTTCATTAGTGAGTAATCTAAAAGCATCACCAACATAGCTGATAAATATATATCCTAATTAATTTTATGTTTAAAAATTAATTAGAAGTATACAGAAATATTTAGATAATAATAAAAATGAATATTATATTCATGAAATATTCTACACAACAAATTATTTTATATTTTTTAAAGTATTATAGGCTAGAAAAAGGCATATACATATCTTATTAAAGACATATACGATATTAATTAAAATTTGAGAAAGAATTTTCATCAGCAATTTTTTAAATGTTAAAACATTTATTAATTATAAGTATTTAATTAAGAAAATATTTGTTAAAATTTAGTTTATGTGTGTTCATATGTGAATTATTAAAATAAAGGAATTCAATTAACTAATTTTTGTAAAATCGGAACTAATTAGATTTGATTTTTAGTCTTTATTAGTTAAGAATGAATAAAGAATACTGTACGTTAATAAAAATAACATTTTTACACATATATTAGGTAAATTTTATTATTTGTTAATTTAGTCTTATTTTTTGTATCTTAAAAGTTATTAGAGAACTCATATATTTAATTATTACTCTTATAAATACATAATAGATATTGCCCATATTTTAGTACATTAAACCCAAATCTCAATTTAATTGCTGATAAATACATAAAAATAGACAGAGATTCAAAATTCATCATTCAGCGCATTTGATTAATATTGATATCTTTATTTTAAAGGATGTTTTCTAAAGGTCTACAAAACTAATTCCTTTTTCAAGGTAATTTAAATGTATCTAATATCTTACTTTTATATTTAATTACTTATTCATGGGAAAAATAGGCAGTTTCTGAAACAGCTTTTAAAACGTTTTATCTGTGATGTTATATCTATTTCAAAAATGAGCAATATTTACATTTATAGAAGGAATTGTTATTTTCAAAATATTAGATAACTTCTGAAAAGCTAGATAACAAAGTAGCTTTAGAGAGAAGCCATCATAAATAAATATCAGACACATAAACGCCATGCAAGTACGCTATTTTCCCTCCAAAGTATTATATTTTAAATGCTAGTAAAATTATCTACAAGGCAGTTGCAAATGTGTATTTTCTGCAACTAAATATTTTAAAAGGGTGTCATGTAATTAACATGATTAATATACAGATTTTCTTACAAAATCTCATGAAACACACACACACACACACACACACGCACACACACACACACATATATATATATATATATATATATATGTATGTATGTGTGTATGTATATATATATATATATATATATATATATATATATATATATATATATATATATATATATATATATATATATATATATATATATATATATATATATATATATATATATATAAAGTTTTAATTCATTGTAATAAAGGAAATTGATTGTTGATGTTGAGCAAATGAAGAGCCTTTTTCCTTTAATAAAAATTTTTATGCTTTTAAAGGAAATTTAATCCATGAATGAAACATGATTTGTAATAATCAATAATATGAATATTTTATTTCCTTTTTTTCTAATTATTATAAGATGGCACAATAAGCAACAATAATCTATTAGTTAATATTAAATCTGTATTGTAGTTAATACTTCTAGCAACAATATAAACAGAAATGCTTCGCTTTCTTCCTATTAACTAATAATACAGGAAGTATTATAGAAAGATATAAATTTTCATAACTTTATCACATATCTTTTCTAAAAAATATAGGATGGATGCGTATCGTTACTGTCACACTGTAGACTCATACAGTCATGTATACCCATCTCTTTGTGATTTCTCAATTGTACAAACAATTCTTTAGTTAAACCGTCTTTTAAATTGTGGATGTAATCTAAAATCTATTTTAAATCGTATAATGATCTGAATAAATAACTTTTATATAAAAATATTGGAAATTGACAGCAAATATATGTAATCAAAATATCCGAAATTGAACAAAACAAATATATAGCACATTCACAATTCCGCCCTGCCGACTAATAAAATCGCAATCAAATTATAATTTCATATTTCAACACATTTAATATTAAATTATATGTGTGCAAACGTCTTTTTTTCGCTGCTTAAATACTTTAATGAGGTATATACTTCACTACTATATATTTTTAAATTCATAGCAATTTCAAATTCTTCTTTTATAATTTTTCATTTTTAAAGTATTTCCTCACGTTGTCAGAAATGCTGTACGTTTAAACAATATTTTTTATAAGTTAAGCAGACGTAAATAATAAAACTGAAATATTAGTCTGAGTATTCTATGCTATTGGATCGTACATAATGAATTTGAAGTCTATTCTTACAGATAATTTCTCCCTGAAAATGATGCATACTTACACACAGCACGGGTGAACTGTACGCAAAAACTCCCACATTAGCATTTTATAGCTTATCTTAAACACCGGTACTCAATTGCAACTTTACAAATATGGCTAAAATTAAAAACGAGATCTACAACTTTAAATAACATTATTGAACTATTAGATCCAAGAGGGACTAGCAGAAAATATTAACGTCTACCATCGGAGAGGTCAGCAGGGAAAATAACGGCTACATTACAAAAAACTCTTATATAATTGAGAAAGACTTTTTCGATATGGAACTGTACTCAAAGGACATAAGAGTGAACATTATAAAAATTTCCAAGAAAACATTAATAAAAAATCATGAATACAGAAACCGAACCTAAAACCCACAGAACTTGCAAGCAGAAAATATAAAATTTTTCTATTTCTCGTTGACTAATATTTGCAGGGAATAGATTTATCTTTAAGAGAGTACAGTTCATTACTTATTAAGCGAAATTTGAAAGCAAATCTGAACCAAAAATGTTACTATATACGAGGGTTACTCTGAAATTTTTGAGATACGTGCAGACAAGAATTTACAAAATAATAATAAAGGTTTAATTTTAAAATACAAAGTATTTTAACACAGAAGACGATTTTTTAGTGGCTTACTTCAACTTGTTAGCGTTGAATTAATTTTGAACAGAAGAGAAAATGGAGTTGACGCGAGATCATTTTCATGCTATGATTTTCTCCGATTTTAAAGCAGAATTAAAGCAAGAAGAATGTTTTCAACGGTTGTAGTTAGCATTTGGTGATGAATCTCCAACTCGTGCTACTGTATTTAGATGGTTTAGAGAATTTAGAAGAGATCGCAATTTTCTTCAGTATGAAGAACACACAGGAAGGCCGCAGTCGGCAGTAATCTCGGATAATGTGTCTGCCATACGAAAAATGCTAATGGATGATAATCGCTGTACCTATCAAATGATACAGAAGAAACTTAACATTGGATCCGCAGCCATACACAAAATCATTCATGAAGAATTCCATACGAAGAAATTAGTTTGCCGTTGGGTTCCCAATAATCTGAATGAGCACCAAAAAGAAGAGCGTGTCAGAATCAGAAAAGAAACTCTTAAATTGCTAATTGATTGGGGCCACCTCATCATTTCTAAAACTGTAACAAGTGATGAAACGTACATACCTTTTTTGACTTTCCAACACGTCAAGAAAGCAAAGTAAGTGTCTCTGAAGATGATCCCACGCCGACAATGGTGAAAAAACAACGCGCACTGAAAAAAGTGATGTATGCCGTTTCCTTCACAAGTACGAGATTGGTCAAAGTCATCAAGTTGGAAGGATAGAAGCCAGTAACAGCAAACTAGTATACCACTGAATGTTTTCCAGAAATTCTACAAGAACTGAATGTTAGGGGACTAAAGCTTCACAATGACAATACATCTTCACATACAGCAGGATTAACAGTTGGGTTTCTTAAACAAAAACAAATTAAAGTGATCGAACATCCGCTGCATTCACCTGATCTAGCTATGTGCGACTTTTGGTTATTCTTTAATCAAAAAAAAAAAACTTACGTGGACGTCGTTTTCATTCAGAAGAAGAGATTGATGTGGCTATAAATGCATTCTTTCATTTATTCCAAGAAATGAATGGCTTGAAGCATTTAATCTGTGGAAAATTCGTCTACAAAAGTGCATTGATGCTGGAGGAGACTACATTGAACACACCTAAAATTTTT
Organism: Latrodectus elegans; assembly: GCA_030067965.1. NCBI lineage: Eukaryota > Metazoa > Arthropoda > Arachnida > Araneae > Theridiidae > Latrodectus > Latrodectus elegans. Next base: position 48,301,179 of record CM057813.1, on the reverse strand, counting down.
TTAAGTATATTTTTAAATACCTAGTTGTATCTCAAAAATTTAACAGTGACCCTTGTACTGTCAATTTCGTTCAAATTGTTCGCTATCAAACTGTTGATAATAACTTTGCTTATAAAATATCTATCAAACATTTCTCACTGAAGTAAATCAATTAAAACATCAAATAAAAGAATGAAAAAATTACTTAATTCAATTATTATTGTTTCTTTGTTCTTTGAAAAAATAAACACTTCAATTTGTTAAGTTTTCCGTCTGATACGTTTTAATGAGTTTTTCAAATGGAAAAATGTGCATATATTTCCCAATACGTAGTTAACACAAGTAATCTATACATATTGTAATCAATATTGTTTGGTTAATGAAACACATCATTTATTGCAAAAGAAAATTAAAGAATGAAATTATTCCCTTAGGTTTTGTTCATTATTTTTACAAAATTATTTTGTGTCAGTTAAATGAATTTAAGAAAAATTAAAAATAATGGTTTATCTGAAAAAAAGAGGACTTATTGAGTCTATAGTATATGAGAAACGTAAATTCTTCATGTCTTAATGAAAGTACAAACACAAAAATTTATTAGCAACCAATCTTTAAAGAAATATTTGCACTTTTAACTTTAATTTTGAATTGTTAGAACGCCAAAGTAACAATCAAAAATATCCTATGCTTTTTTGATGCACTTTTAACTTTAATTTTGAATTTATATTAAATAAATTAAAACAAAATCTTGCAAAATTTAACTTGAGTTTCTTAAAACTATACTAAAGTATCTTTTTATTTCTTTCTGATCTCTTTTTAAATCAAGACTTTGTAGATCCTGCTTTTAAAAGAATTTGAAACATTTTTTCCGTTTTCAATTATTTCTGTTAGTGATCAAGACTTGTGAGCACTTGAGTGAAATCTAATTGTTATCAGTTCAAGTTGCTTATCATCCTGGGAAATAAATACGGACTGCAGTCAAATATATATATATATATATATATATATATATATATATATATATATATATACTTTTTAAAAAATGAACTAGTTAATTCTTGATGAAGACATTTATTCTCTAATAAATTTTTATTTAAATATAATAAACAAACATTTTTAAACTGAGCATTTAATACAGATGATAATCTTAAACTTATTTCTGAAGTAGAATTTGCGAAGAAGCAATCAGCTATTAATTATTAAACTTTTTAGCAATTAAAATTTTAAATTCCTTTTAACAAAGTTTTGTGAAGATCAAAAGGGCAATTTTCCTGGAATTTTTCTAATTAATTTTTAAGTAAATTATCATCATATTTTCATCAAATGCAAATGATGCATCTTACATGAATTTAGATAAGTTTTTATACCCTCTTATTTCTAAACAATATATCTTATAAAATATTGCCCATTTTATATTTTTGAATAAAATTACTTGAAACGGTGAAAAAACTGATTGATTTTAATTATACTTATTTTTCAAAGGTGTAAATGAATACGTATATAAGGTAGAGAATAAATTTCAAAAGCCAATTTCGAAAATATGCAAGCAGAGTTTTAGTTGAAAATATACTTCATTTTAATTCTGGAACTATTGGTCATTAAAAACTTCAGTTTAACTTATATGCTATTGTTTTAATTTACTTGCGTGAAAATATAATAAAATTCCAAACCAACAATTAACTTTCTTTTTTTTTATACCTTTATGTGTCTGAAAAAAATGTAATTCTAAAGACTTATATAAGTTTTACATGCGTTCTAATCCTGTTTAATTTCCTTCTCAGTGAGAGTTATGAATTTACACATTATAATTGAATCAAAATATCACTAAAATGCACCAGATGTAAAGTTACTATTATTATTTTATATTTTCAATTAAAATTTGAGAAGATTATTAGGAAATACTAATACAGGTAACTTTATCCTTTTTTATGGTATTCATTTTTAACTAAGAATTAAATTTCGAAAGAGTAATGTGAAGAGACTTTCTCAAAATAAAATAATCTACTATGTACTTTTGAAAAAAATACAAAGTTGATCTTTCAAAGAAAATATTTGCTATATATTTTACTTTTAAAAGTTAGAAAATTAAAAGAAACATTTTACTATTCTATATGAAAAATATTGAAATTAAATATATTATACAAACATCTTACACATATATTAACTAGTTACTTAACAATAATATATGTTTAAAATTTTTTTAAAATTCAATTTCTGTTAACTATACGAATATATATAACAATAAAATGTAAACAACATAAGAAAATACTCATTAAATTTTTATTTTCATGAAATGTTATAGATGCATATTATGAAAAATATTCCCTTGAAATGTGTAGTGTAAATTCTCTTTGGCGAATAGTGAAAAAATTGTGTTCTTATGAATGGAATAATAGTTTGTGAAAAAAAATTCTTCTACTCATTAGAGCCATGAGATCTTAAAGTCATGATGTATAAAAGTGATGTGGATATCAATAAATAAATTTCAGAAAACTAACCTTTTCTTCCTCAGATGGAAGATAATTTAATTTTCTATATTTGAAAGACAATTTTCATCAATTCCCTTCACAGTTAATATTCATATAGTTATGCTTATTTAATTTTCAACATGGGTAAATATCAGATCAGCTTAAGAAATCTCGGAGAACGAAACATGACATTAATATAACTTTACGAGAGGAGGAAAAGAAATTGTGAAGAGAAGAATCAATTTTTGTGAAGAGTAGGGGAAATGGGTGAAAAAATTTATGCTTATATGGCTTTTGAGAGGCAGCAAACTGGTACTCTAGTTTTATGGAGTTGGCATTTTTGTCAAGGATGTAAAATATATCTTTTTTCCCAGATTGATAAAATTTATAAACCAATGTTAAAAAAGTTTTGTATTTAAATTGTTTTTTTTATCAAAAATACATATTAAAAAGTTAATTATTCAATAAAAGGGATAAAATAATTTAAAAAATAAATAAAAGAAAAATAAAACAAGTTTAAATGAAACCAAATAAAAATTCTTTAAACATAATCTAGTTATTTTTCTGTTATTTTTTCATTTTGGTCAGTACCACAAGACAGAAAAGTTTTGCTAAATTTTTCATCTTTTCTACTTGCTTTCTTGCTTTAAGCTATTTTGCTTTTTTTTTCTTAATTTAAGTATTCTGTTTATTACCTATTTCCCCTACGTCAGTAATTTTTGACCATTTGCTAAGAATTTCTAGCCCCAGTTCATTGCCCAATTTGGAACTCTGAGATGTTTCAGTACATAAAAGAGCTTTTAGTTGTTTTGCTTTCTTTTTCTTTGGTATTATTTTTTTTTTAGTTTCTTAAACTCTTTTTTTCTTTTAACGTATTTATTCTTCTGTTGCTTCAATTAGTTTAATAATATTTTTTTAGAATTTTTTGTCACAGTTTTCACACTTTTACTTTAATTTCTTTTACCTGAGTAATTCCATTTTTTTCATCCTCAAGCTTTTTTACTTTTGACTTTGAGTTCTTTTATTTCTAATTCTTTTTTATTATTTGATTGGCTTTTTCTTGCAGTCTTCCGGCGACAGACTTAATTTGAAATTTCTGCAGCAAGTTAAAGTAGTTAAAGATATTGTTGTTGCCATTTTTTATTATTCAGATAAATTTTCTTCTATATAATTTGCAATTCCTTTTTAGATTACGATATGACTTTTGCTTTTTATTTTTTTGCGGAAGTAATTAAAAAAAAACGATACTAATCTAGAAAACGTATATTTGAAAGCCAAAAAAATTTTAAATTATGTAAAAATTAAGATACATATTATAAAATGTCATTTAATCTTGTATTCTCTAAGTTATTAAGCTATTATATATTGCATGTATGTATGTACGTATATGTATAATATATACATATACATACATATATATATATATATATATATATATATATATATATATATATATATATATATATATATATATATATATATATATATATATATATATATATATATATATATATATATATATATATATATATATATATATATATATATATATATATATATATATATATATATATATATATATATATATATATATATATATATATATATATATATATATATATATATATATATATATATATATATATATATATATATACACATTTATAACAAAAATGTTTAGTTTTTATGTTGTGGTTACGATCGAAATCGAGATAAACCTTTCAGAAAAGTGTAGTAACCAAAACTGTTTCCAAGTGAAAAATAGAACTCTTATTTGCATATATCATCATTTACTTCTTTATTAAACTCATAACTTACAGAAACTAGAATCTCATTTTAGATGCTAGAAAAAATGTTTTTCCGATGAAGTGTCACTACAATTAAATATCACGTGCAAAAATATTTGAATTTTTATGAATTATTAAAATTTTATGAATTTCTTAGGTATTTTATTTTTATTTAAATGTGATTTCTAATTTTATATTCTGTAAATGTTGAAGTTTTGAATTTTATGTTCTGTAAAATTAAATTAACTATACACAGAGTTAATAACTTTCATACGTGAGCCCAGAAGCTGTATAATTTATGTAAACCGCATAATTCACAACGATATCACCTAACCTGATTCTTCGCTAATAGCTTCTCTTAAGTTTGCTTAGTTATTGAACTTAAGATACATGAGTGGAAAATCCTTTAACAAACTTTGCTGTGTATACAGAACTATTATAAACATGCAAATGTCAGTATATATGTGTTGATATTCTTATATGGGATTCATTATACATATTTATTACTATATATTTATTCCTTTTTTATTCTGTATCAAAAATATCTGGTGAGCTGTAAAATATTTTTGCAGAATTAATGATCAAAGTAGCAAAGTACTTACGTGTTCCTGATTTCATTGCTTTTAACTGAGTATGCTAATATCATTTCAATTAATCTATATTTGAAGACAAGAATTCATATGTTTAGTTATTTATCGTAAATAAAAATTCAGAAATTAATTTTGTAGTTTCAAATCATATAAATTTAAATAAACTATATATTTCTTTTTATGAAATTTCATATCGATTTATAAATATATTGCAAAATTTTGTAAGAGTATATTGAGTATTTTTATATAGTCCAAATATCTTCTTATGTTAAATATTTATGCGTGATTTTTAATTTTATAATCACAAATCCAATGATATATGAATTCTAGAATTACGATATTAAATTCTGCGCCTAAGAACAATAACATATATACGTATATTACATAGATTTTCCTTTAAATTGATAAATGGTATTCTAATTTCTTCTAATTAAAATAAAATTTATATATATATATATATATATATATATATATATATATATATATATATATATATATATATATATATATATATATATATATATATATATATATATATATATATATATATATATATATATATATATATATATATATATATATATATATATATATATCTATATATATATTTCCTTCCAGAAACGACTGAATCTATCGAATAAGACAACAGCACAGGGAACAGTTTGTTTCAAAACTATTTATGCGAGATATCAAACAATGAAGTAAAACTTGACCTTTTTTATATTTATCTATTATTTTACGCAATTTTGCAAATATATTTAAATATATTTGCAAAATTGCAATATTTTGAAAGATATTTATGATAGATGAGAGCTGCTTTTTCTCAAGAATGATTATGTTTTATATATGGTAGTTGAAAATGTATAGTAAACTCAAACAATGCTTTTGTTGAAAATATATCTTATTTATGTATTCCATCTCATACAAATCATTGAGAAGTAAAACTTTGACCTAGACAAACTTTTTGAATAAGATATTAAATAATATGTACTGTTTAATATATATGCATATTATAAATTATGGATTGATATTTATTAATTATAAGATTACTTAATTTATGAATTTGAAATACTAATGAGTAATTAAAGCATAATTGCTTCGCCTTTGAATTCTGCAGAAAGGTAGAGTTTGAAATATTATTTTATAAATCTATTAAAATATCCTGTGTTTAGCTGCATAATACTTGAAATAAGGCTATCAGTTTCAATAGTTTAAATTATCTACTTTTAATTAGTATGTTCTACATGATTTAAATATTTTTATGTGTTATTGTAAAAATTATAATTTTAAATAAGAATTGAAAATCAATCAAGTTTTATTTGGATTTTTATTTTATACCTATTGAAAAACAATTTCAAATTTTATTTAATCAAATTCTTAAAATAAAAAATTAATGAAATGTAAAATATTCTATGAATATACATTTATATAGATATTCAGTTGTTTCTCAGCTAAAAGTAAAAATATAATACACAGTTATTTTTCAACGAAGAATGTTATAAACGTGCTAAATTAATAATTTCCTATTTATAAAAGGGAAAATGCTTCCAAAAATTTTATCAACAAAAGATTATAAATTTTGATTACGTGTAATTTTTAAACATCTGACATAAATATTGCAATTTCTATCACATGAAGATGCCTATCCGATTTTGTCAATTAAAAATACAGCTGAATTGCCTTAAAAACAAACTATTTTTTGTTCAGAACTATTCTTGTGTCTTGATAACTATTTCTTTCATTTTAAATCCAAAAATCGATTGTAATGTCAGCCTCCCAGTGTAATAGCAGAGGTCAAGTCATGCAGGACGACAATTACAATAGCAATTGAAGCAACCCGTTTGAAGAATCGTTATTTGCTCGAAAAAAAGGATAGGTGATTTTTTGTAGTTTCCAACAAAAAAAATATCTCTCCATTAAACTTACGGATGGCTTCTATGTCAAAAACAATGTTATTCATTTACGGTTGGTTGCATCTAGATATCTTAACATTTTCTTTCTGATAGTACTTTTTTTTATATATACAATGTTAATAATTTTTTTAAATAAAGAAAACAGCTTACAAATTAATTTTGGTATCATAAAAGGATTTAGAATATTAAAGTGTCTGTATTTTGTCAAAATTCTTAATACTTTAAATTATTCCTTTCTCTCCCTTTTTTTTAGCTTAATATCTTTAAAATATTCTTTCTTCCTTCAATTATATAAAGATAAAATTAACTCTCAAAACTGAAGCAAATTGTCAATGATTTATTTCAGTGCATTTATACTTCTTATATGTTATATTTGTTTTTAAATTTAATAATGCACAAATAAATAAGATACTTTTTATTTATGAAAGTTCATTTATGACATTTACGCAGTTCCTTCAGTTATTATTCATTTGCTTGAATATTATTTTAATCTAATAGTGGTTACTTATTTGATCTAGTTTTATTTTATTAGGAGTATCAAAATATTATTGTTAATGTTATACTTAAAACTTCGTAGTGAAACATATGTAAAAGAGTAAATGTTAATTATTAGGCACATCATATCATTTTGAATAGTTCGCTTTATTAACTGAAGATGCTTGTAGAAATTTTAGAACAGGAAATTTTAGGCAGGATAAAAAAACACAAATATATATTACATTTAATAAATCTAAAAAGAAAATAGTATTAATTTAAATACTCTGCAACTAATACTCTGCAACTTTGAAAATATTCATGTTTAGTAGAACATATATGTCATTTTTACCAAGAAATAAGTTTAAGTTTGAAATAATTATGGATAAAAACCATTAAAAATAAAATTTGATAAATTCTGTATTATAAAAATGTAAATGAGTTCTGCAATATAATATAATGAAAGCATGATGAGAATTGTAACTAGGAATCTATTTATATTTGATAGTTCTAAAAACATTTAATAACATTATTCATCAAAATAAAAATATAGAATATAATTAAAAATTCAAATTTTTCTGAAAAAAAATCAACTTCCATTGACATTATTTGTGAAAAATAAATTTCAAAGATTAAATTATTTTCGCAGTAATTAGAATTAAGGAAAACCATTGTCAATGAAGAAAATATTTTTTTCTTAGAACATACTAATTTTCTATTCTAAATACTTTTATTGAAGGTTCAGCTTAACTGTATTTTTCTTTAAAATTTAAACAAATAAAATCCAGTTTATTTATTTTAAATTCTAAACATTACAAAAATATTGAAATCAACATCTTATCATTTAATTTCAATTAAAAATATCTCTTTAAGCATTTGTATGTTTGAAAAATATAATAGATAGGAATATCATAAGTTATATAGAATTGTACTGCAAGGTGAATACATTAATAATAATTTGTCTAATTTAGAATAAACAAAAAATGAAATATTTATTTCTTTGTGCATATTTAACTATAAATGATATTTTATAAGGGATGCATAATTATGTTGTTATTATAGCTTTATATAATGATTATGTAACATTTTATTTATAATATTATAATTAATGATGTTATTGTTATCTATAATTATATAATATGGTTTTTTAGGAATATAGAAATATAATATTCTTTTAAAAATCATTCTATGCCCAAAAAACTTAAAAATAAAATGTCAGATTTTAAAAATCCAATTTCTTTAATAATAATAAACTACAGAAATACGTCACTATATATATATATAAAAACCAAATATAATTTATCATACTTTTCAATACTTTGCTCTTTTAAAAGTAAGATACAAGTACATGCTTAATAAATTGATAAATTTTTTCAGTGAATAACAGTAAAAATAACTCTTTCAAAAGTATAATTCAAAAAACCTTTTTAAAATTAACCGCTAATAATGGTAGTTAAAGTAGAATTTTTAAAATGCGTTACAAAGTCACATTTATAATATTATGGATTTTTAAATTTGTTTATTTAACGAAATTATTTTTTAAAAAACTGCATACATAAAATTGCATTTAACTTTGAATAAGCAAGACATATTGTTTTCTTATTTCTTGTGATAAAATCACAGACTAGAACATATCGTGACCATGAATCCTAAAAGTATCATAGACAAACGATTTCGTTTAAACAGATCAATTATATCTAAACTTGCAAAAGTCAATATGTGATTGAGAGGGATCAAAGTGGAGCCACATTTGAGATAAATATTTTGTTCCTGATCAAAGAGTGATGTGCAAATTTTGAATCCGCAAATATTGGACGGAAAATTTCCTTCCTCCGTTCCAACACATCCCCTCATCGGGACAACAAGGTAGCAATGTGTATATATATACATATATATATATATATATATATTATATATTTGTATATATATATATATATATATAAACATGCCGGTAGTTTTTTTCAATTATATATCCAAACAGAATACTCTTTCATTAAATCGTAAGGAAAAAGAGAGATTGAGTAAGGTAGTGAATCAAAGGATAATTTAAATTCTAAGAACTGTTTCATTGGAATAAAGTGATGAAAATAATGCATTTAATTAGCCACGATAAAACGTTATTAAAAAGTCTTTATTGTTTAAATGACATGACATTAAATAAAAATAATGAATGTTCATTTTTACATTATCTGCATAATGATTTATGTTCGTTTTTTATTGTCTGCATATATATATACATCTTAAAACAATAGAATGTTTGAAACTTTTCATACAGTACTGAGAAATTCAGTGAATAATCATTATTTAAACTATTCCACATCTTCTTTTATTCACCACTGCTACCTTGTTTTATAAAAAGTAATTTGAAAGAAATGTATTTTTCTTTGCTTCGTATAGACCGTCGTTTGTTTTGCAGAATACTTGAGAAACATTGACGAATAATTTTCCTCCATATAAACTACAACCAGAACTGATAAAATATACTCGCAGGAAATATTTCCCTCCTTTGTTAAAGACAGATGGCTTAGAATAAATCAAGTCACGTGGAATCTTACTTATTGCCCTAGCAAAAGTCTAATATAACCTAATGGTCCTAATTGTATTATCGAGAACAGATGATACTGATTCAGCGCTAGCTGGGCAATTAATTTATTGTTATAAGAAAAATTCATCATGAACTTGATAGGACTGCGCAGAATGCTTGATACTTGCTTGAGATGTTATAGCTCTTCAGACATTATTAAATGAAAACAATGATTTTTTGGGATGAATTTCCTTCTTCAACCCAAATATCTGATAGAATAGAAGTTTAGATATTTTTACTATTTCTTCTTTTAAGACATTAATACTGTCTTTTAAGTATGAAACATTTTTCAAGTGAAACAATAATTAGCAATGGCTGTTAAAAAGCTGCTTTATAAAAAGTTTCTGTTGTAAGACAATCTGCTATGAAGAACCAAATGCGTTATATACAGTATATTGATGGTGAAAAGACGTAAGAAAGGAATGATATATTTTGAGCTTGATTTCAGAAATACAGTAAAATAATTGGAGAAGATTTTTGCGCATTTGTTTTCTGTATGTTTCATTTCAGTGGTGATGATTTTTCAATTTTCGTGTTTTCTACTTTATGTGACATGAAATGAATCCATTAACAATAAAATACCTTCCTAGAATTTAAGTTAATTTGTATGTCTAGTACAGGATATTAATCTGACCCCTACATGTTATCAAATGAGTTTTTCATTACATTCTGTTGGAACCATGATATTTTAAAAACAAGCTCATTTTCAACTGGGGTCATATTAAACAATGAAAAATATTGTATTTCTGAAAAGTCTTCCAAATAAGGATAACACTAAAACTATTTAAATACATTCCAAAAAAACTATTTTCAATGGTTTTACTTCCATTCGCATAATATTGATATGATTGAGGTACTCAGAGAGTGAAAGGTTTACGTAAACACTTCATAAAAATTGCATTTCTGAAGTGTTTACATAATGTAAATACTTTTCGCAGTGGTATATATTATTATTAATCCCATTCCAAATTTTGTATAAAACGAAAGATAGCAGTTTCGGCTTTTCATTTGTACAAAACTTTTAATGGATATGGGTTGCTTTATTGCATTTATTTTTAATAACCTTATATTTAGTCTATGATTTGTGTGTGACTTTTCTGCAAATCATTGCGTATATAAGAGTAGCATCGATTTTTTGATTTTGGGCTATTCGCTAAGAAGATCAAGTGTTCTTTCGATGTGATTTTAAAAAAAAATTGCGTAATTCATTAAAGTTTCGTTGTATATATATATATATATATATATATATATATATATGCATTAAATTATTCAAAGAATTTCAATAATGGTATCTAAATTTTAGCGCAAAATTAAGTAATAGTTTATAACACTTTTGTGAATTTTTTTTCTTTAATTACATTTATTACATTTAATACACATTGAACTCCAGAAGACAGATAGAATGAAGAATATGTACTTTATAATATATGTTAATCATTGTCCATATCAATCATAGAAATATGCAAATTTTGAGGTTATCTTAAAATTTGCATGTCCTTATGATTGAATATGAATCTAAGGGATACTTAGCTGTAAAATGTATCAGAATATTATTAGAAGTAATAATTGTTCACGTGATCCCAATACTAGACTATTTTCTGCCACCTGTGGAATTTTGTGTTTTGAAGAGCACTCTTTCCTTCAAAATGAGCATTGATTAAGTAAATTTTGCCTGAAGAAATATACAGTTGTCATTTTTATTCACAGATGTTTTTATGAGTGGTCAAATTTCAAACTTTTTATAGAAGATAAATATAGATTTATATCCTTGTTGAAACTTAATCAATAATGCTTATTGCTGGAAATTGATCAAAAATAGAATATGTCATGAAATATATTTGGAAGAAACTTAGAAGAACGATATTTATCATTGTAAAGAAAAATCTATGTATATAAGTGATAGTTAAAAGATGAGGAATTAAATATCGTAATTCTAGAATTGGTAATTCATTGGATTCTTGTGATACAAAAATAAAAACCGTATATTTATATCCAATATAGGAAGATATTCGAACAATATAACAAAAAATATTCAATATAACCATATAAAATTTTGTATTATAATTATAAATTGATATGAAACTCGCGCAAAAATAGGTATATAGCTCATCTAAATTTATATGACTTGAAAATGTAAAATTAGTTTCTGAATATTCATTTTCAATAAATAATTAAACAAATAAATTTTTTTCTTCAAATCTAGATTGAATTGAATGATACCAGGAATTATCTTACTCATTTAAAAGCAATGAAATCAGGAGCACATAAACACTTTATTATTTTAATCGTTAATCCTACAAAAATATTTTTACAGTTCATCAGATATTGAGAAATAGAATAAAAAGGACAGGGATGTACAGCAATAAATATGCATTATCAATGCCATACAATTGTTATATTAATTTTTTGTACACAGCAATGTTTGTTAAATGATTTGCCACACATATATCGTAATTTCAATAGTCAAGCAAACCTTAAAGAAGCTACTAACGAACTATCAAGTTAGGTGAAATCATAGTAAATGCAGTATTAAATATTCCAGAAGAATTTAACACACAAGTTCTATTTAATACAATATCAATATAAAAAATAATTCTACTTTAACAGATGAAGCAGATTTTTTGAATTGAAAGTATTTGGCGAAAGCTAAATATTTTAACAAATGTTAATGAATTTTTCCTAAGTAGTCCTTATCCTGTTGACAATTTAGCACTCTAATAGAACGTTTTTGACTATTAGATAAAATAAATATAAAAATGTATTTGTATACAATTTAGAGAGTGCTCTATAACTATAAGTAAACTTCTAATATTCAACTTCTGGATAGTTAGAAGGATTTGAAGTTCTTCAGTAATTCTATTGATTGGATAAATCGATAATATCTTTCTATTTGGTAAATTATTACATAGTTTTAAATCATCAAAAAGGGGTTTTATAATTGATTGTACCTTAGAATTAAAATCCTTTTTATGTTTTTCTTACCTTTTCTTGCTGGTGTTCCAGCTTTATATTTCTTGAATCCGAATTATAAAGGTAATAGAATGGATTAGAGATTTTTGTAACATTATTTAAAATTAACAAAAACGAAGAATAAAAATAATATTGAATATCATAAAAATAATATTTTTATTCGCTTTCGTCAATTGAGATTTTAACTATTACATTTTAGTTTTATTTTTAACTCTAAGCTTATTTAAAAGAAATGATAAGTTAAAATTATTTCTTACCATACAGAAGCCAAAGCAAACTTTCAAAATATTAACAGTACAACACATTTTTTTGTTTTTTATGTGAATGTTTTCTAACTTCTTTGTTTGTGGTTTTTAAATGTAAATGATATACTTTTTTAATGATATATATCTTTACTGATTGTGATATTATTCAAGTGAAAAATTTAAGTATCCATGAATATGAACAATTTAAAAAAATATAAGTAAAAATAAGTGTAAGCATTTAAATTTAATTATGAATTGCGTAAGAAATTTAACAATCTCTACTAAAAATCAGGAAAACTTAACAAGCAAATATTTTAAATTATTTTATTGTTAGGAATCCTAAATGAATCATATCGATATACGTATCATATCATTTTTAGACGTATTTTAGTGTAGCAATATTGAGATCAAACTTTATCAAGTGATAGCCTCACACAAGTTAAACGTTGAATAGTGTTTAACATTTTTCTTTACTAAGTTCTTTGGAAAAAAGTTATGTTCTTGAAAACCAGATATTTCTCATTTTCGCTTTCTATGAATACCTTGGGCTTCTCGCATTCGCTGGCTATGTATGAAGATGCATGTTTTGTGTGTCAGCTTATATGTCTCCTGAAAATAAAATTGAATTGAAGTACCTCTTTTGAAAATGTTGTTTAAAAAAGAATAGATAACAATAACGAGGTTGACATGATTTTCCTATTTTGAAAAATATGCCATCCACAATATATCCAACGGAAGTTGTTTATTATGTATCAATAAGCTCATCTAGAATATTATACCGTTTGAATTCCATAGAACTATGTTTAATTATTTCCGTTATTCATGATATCTTGGACTTGCATCATCATTAAAACTCATATGATATAGTATGTATGAAATTCAGCAGGAAGAAGGAAGAGAAAAAATAGATGAAATTTGTAATGCAACTGTCAAAAATACAAAGGCAAAATATAATATGTTATTTCACTGTATTTTGGATATATAAAATTTTCAAACATATACATTGATTTAATGGATACTTTACTTCCCTCATATGGAAATTGAACCTTTTTAACAATTGTTGATAAATATATTAGACGACTAGAGGTTGTGTTAAACTAATATTACAATTGAAATGGTTTGCATGGAATTTTTTATTTGATGGATTTCTGGGGTTGGAGATCCTGGTAAATAATAATTAAGCTCGAATGGCTCAGTAGCTTGACGCCGCTACCCAATGACTTCAGGAAAATGAGGCATCATTTGCCACAGGCAGTAATTGGGAGGATGATCACATTCACTCCCTAATTTGGTTGCTGGAGCTCTGTGGATTGAGGACGCATACACGTTAACATGTGATTTCCAAAGTCATTCCGCTGGTGTGGTGTGGAGAAGAGTAATAGCCCAAATGTGACCTCGCTATCTAACCACGATTCAAAATTATGAAATAATTGGTGATGAGTGAATATTCCACACCTATTAACCTTAATTTATAGTATGGGGCTCATACACAATGTTATGTATGTATGCAATGTAACAACAGACTAGATGTACCAGTTTAAATCAACGTTGATCAAAGACTTGAAAATTTTTTGCTATAAACTGAATGTGATCATCTTTTCATCCTCAGCCAAATATATATGTGAATCACTTTCACAGAGTTTTAAATAACTTATTAAAAGTTCACCAAATTACAAAGTAAACTGAGAACCTATCTGCTATTCTACTTGGTTTGGTTGTCGCTCAACGGTCTTTTTTTGCACATGAGGACTAATTAAACCAAACCGATGGTTTAAAGTGGATTACGAACCACTGCAAACATCCATGCTCAAGGTGGGATTCGAACCCTCGAACTGTTGAATTGAAAGCAAGAACGCTAACCATTCGGCAGCCAGGTCGGCGTCATTTACTTGGGTTAAGGCCTCTTGTAAAACCTGATATGAGTACCTCCAGTGCGTGTAAGATATTTCTCTCGTACTCTGAACTAATAAGTTTCCTGTAATTTCGACTTCGGTTTTACGGGATTTTATTTAATGCAGCAATTAAAGAAAAATTTTAAAGCTTAAATACAGTATAAAAACAATACACGAAAACACAAAAAACCCATCAGCCCTCAGTTGAAAGACTGCAGGTATATTTCCTTCTTGCGAACAAATTTGTTTCCTCATTTTTTTAACATAATACGTGTCTCAAAACGACCACATAAACTCTGCAAAGCTAGATTTCTCATTGGGAGTACATAAAAACTGCCCCAAGAAGCGTTCCTGTACGATCAATAGTTTACGAGAAAAATACGAAAAACAAAGTATGACGTCTCTGTCAGTGCAAGAAAAAAACGCATTATTGGATATGCATATCTTTCCAGACGATATTGTTTAAAACATTCGCCACGCATATTGAGTCATACATGCGCGCACGCCATGGAATGACGTTAAGCCGCCGTTTAATTGATATTTAAGAGGCTACACAGGCTTTTACGGCTTGAGAGGCTACAGCCATTTTGATACACCACCGTGCAAGATCTGAAACCAAATGACTTTCAGAAACATGTGGTCTTCTGTGAATGGCTGTTGCAGCAACAGAGCACAGATAATGGTTTCATTACACGTATCCTGTGGACTGATGAATCATGTTTCACTCTTGATGAAGTATTAAACCATCACAACTGCCATATATCATTAGCATTAATGCAGGGACTTTGGTTCCAGCATTATGCGGCTCCGACGCATTTCTATGCTCCTGTACGTGGTTGGTTAGATATGGAATACCCCAACCATTATATAGGACGTGGGAATCCGGTTCTATGGTCGCCAGGCTCCCCAGATCTTACATCATTGAATTTTTTTTCTATGGATGCATCTCAAAAGAACTGGTGTATCAAGAACGTAGTGACAACTCCAATGGACTCAGTTACTCGTTTGCATGGCCATCTCCATTGCACTTCGGTGAACAACACGGTGCTGCAACGTGTGATGACAGCCATTTCACAGTGTACTCAAGCCTGCTTCGACATGCACGGTGGACACTTTGAATACCTGTTTTAAATTTTGCATATACTGCTGTTGATATGTTTAATAAAGCATTTTTCTTTATCGGCAGTGATCTCATACTTTGTTTTTCATATATTTCTCGTATACTATGTATCATATAGGAACGCTTCTTTAGGAAGTTTTTATGAATTCCCAACAAGTAATCTAGCTGTGCGGAGTTTATGCGGTCGTTTTAGGACACCCTGTATAGAATCTCATAAAGTTCTATCGGAAATGAACCGGACGTTGCCATCAACATTAACATTAAAAAATGTTGTATTTTTTTAAAAAGAAGTTTCACTTTTTTTGTTTATAAAAATATGCTAACTGACAATGATCATCTTTACACCAGGAAATATTCATAATCTCTACTATTACCCATAGTCCAACTACAAATCAATGAGAATTTTAATTTGTCCTAAGTCTCTGGTCACTGAAATAAAATAAATCTGAGATCCATTTCTAGGTTTGTGTATATTCCCGAACATTTTTATATTTATGATATTATTCATGTTATATTACAATCATATAGCATTATATACATTACTAAATAATAATTCGTTTACATCCTTTTTATGTACAGACACATTTCATATCGATAATTTTTAAAGTTTTCTGTAGCTGAAATGTAAACCTGTGTTGCCTTAGCATGTTGTCTCTATTGTTTATCTTTATAACTGGGAGAATACTGATGCAGCAATATTGAAATCAAACTCACTCAATATCTAACAACACCACTGAACTTATACTATGAAAGGAATTTAACAATTTTTTCCTACTAGGTTCTCAGGAAACATTTATGGCATGCTCATGAAAACGACATGTCATTCTCATTTCCTTGCACATGATCTATGTATATCTTGTAAAAATAGTTTCTATAATTGAAGTTCTTCTTTCTAAAATGCTGTTTAAAAATACAACAATTAATTATAGTTTAAGAATATGGTAATTAATTTGACAAATAACTTTATAGCTTTACAAAACAAAGCCAATAAAAACAATTAGTGTATTTTTGTTGTGTGTGTGTTCCTACTTAATATGTGTAACATAAGTAACATTTGTTATTATAAATAATTGTTTATTTTCTTTAAATATTTTAAATTCAAAACGAAGCAATTATTATAATAAAATCTTATATTTGGAAGATTATAATTCCACATAAATGTCTCCTTACTTGAAGAAAAAATTAATTAAAATTGCAGAAATGTATTGAAAAATCTAAAATATTTTATGATTGATGATAATATTTTCAAGCCTTGAAAATAAATTAGGATATATTTTAAAACTGTTGCGTTTGTTTTGCCGAAATCATTTATAACCATTTAAGGAAATTTTAAAAATTCACAGATTCTATTATTTCACTTTTCAATTTTTGAAACGAAAGATCAAATATCTAAGTGGGGAAGTTAATATTTATCTAATGGATGCCCTTGAATATTTCATATATTGTGCGAAAAGAAATACTTTTGGAAAAAACGTAATATGAATCCACTCGACGATTTTCAGAATACAGTAAAAAAATTTCTTCCTTTAAAATATATCGATTGTTTTGTCATCCTGCATCCTAATAATACACTGATCCGAATAAGCTAATGATGTTGAAATTGCTTTTTAATGGCTCTCTCACTCACACACACTCTTGCATTTGTCCATCATTTACTAGCAACGATAAATATTGTTTGCAAGAAAAGAGAATTTTTTTTTATTATTTGCTTACAAATCAGGGATTTAAAGTTATTTTGGCTTCATCTTATTCATTACTACTTCAGATATGAAATGACTGTGCGAGACATTAGTTCAAAATAGCGATTGATTTTCTATTTAAAATGGAAATGAACATGGAAATTGGGCAACTTCAATTACTATTCTTCGTGGTATCCAATTTCTAAACGTTAGAATTTGGAAAATGGAGCATGTAATTATTTCTCCCCAGTTGCTCCGCAAATATTTCTTCAGAATGATATGAAAAGAGTACTTTTACAGCAAATAATGAAAATGAAATTCAAATGAGATGAAACAGAAGTTTTAATTGAAGTGCTGATTGTGTAAGCTGAATTATGAATGGCTGCGTTTTCATTTTAGCATCTATAAATAATTTGAGATCTTTAATTTCAATGATTGCTTTATACTTTACGATCAAAAAGCTCTATCGTTGAATCAAATACGCATAAATACATCTTTTATTAAATTAAGAAATGAAAACTTGCTTCGAAAACTTAGAGAAATTTGTTTTAATCGAAAATTTCTTTGAAAGTGTTTCATTTTAATTCAAAAAGGCTAATAGTACTTTTCTTATGGACAGATATTAAAAAAAGCAGCTGTTTCTTTGAACAATCAATGCATTGTTTAAAATTAATGGTGGGTTAGTGCTGTAAATTCACAAAATATGCTTGAAATTATTATTAATTTCCTGATATGACAAGTATGGTATATCAATTTCGTTGAAATGTATTAAGTAATTTATTATAAGTAATATCGTAATTAAGGCAGTCTTATATAATTTTAAATGTAGCTTGCAAAATGAATGAATTCAGTTTAAAGAAAGCGAAAGTTTACAAATGTGAAACATAAAAGAGTCAGATTAGTTTAATGCCTTATGTAATTATATGCCATTAAAATAGTTGTTTATGTGACGAAATAACAATGCAGAATCTAGCTTAAGTATTAAATTGTTCGTAATGATATGAAATTTTAACTAAACATTTATATTTTAAACAATTTTTATTTAAAACTTTCACTCATCATAGTGTAAAACAGAATTTCTATCGTGGAAAAGGATTAAATTTCTGTGAAAGTAAGAGTGATCATTAGATTTAATGTTTAAAATAAGTTTTTGAATTATTTTGGCATTTCTAACCCTCAATAATTTTCTGTTAACTACCAAATAATTTTTTGAATTACGTTAGAGGGGAATAATTAAATGACATCATTTAAAATTTTGAAATAATATGAAATAATTACTTTGTTACTCTGATATTTTTTCTTCAATGATTCCATATTAATAAATGAGCTACCATATTTAATTCAGTCTACTTTACTTTATCATTATTACCTTTGGAAAAAAAACCCTACAAAATTCCATAATTTAAGAACTGTGGTATAATGTTCGTTTTTGTAACATTGAAATTCCAATGGAATTTTAACGATAAAATTGGATTATTTATATATGTAGTAAAATAATTATAAAACTTTAACAGTAAATGTATTAAGTTCTTCAATCATAACTCTTTTGCGTAAGTTTAAATATAACTTTATCTATATAAATTATAAACATACCTTGTGCCTCATATATTACTTAACACTTAGAAATAACAATTTATGTAATATTAGTTGCTAGGATTTTATAAAAGAAAAGGCAAATAATGATAACATCATTATTTGCTTTGTTTCTACTAGAAAAAAATTGCCTAAAATCTGTTTATTTAACATGAGATTTCAGTATTTAAATATTTTATAATTTCTTATTTTTCAGCCCACTTGAGAAATGAGAGAAAATATTCAGTGATAGGAGTTTAATTTAAATAATAATTGCATGTACTATGACAATATTTATTTGGTAAATTTGATTTCAGTTTTTTTTATTTTACGAAATAAATATCGAACAAAGACATGGAAATTAGTAACACATATTAAGTGTCAGGCAGTGCAATTAAAAAAATGCAATTTACAATATGTAAAATAATTCAAAATTAAACAGTCCAATTTTAAATTTGTCTACACTACACTGACTTGTTGAACTACGATTGAGAAAATTTTAAATTATTGATACGAAATACATCGTAAAAAAAAGAAAAATATTTCAAATTTTCATGACTTGAATTTTTTAATGAAATGCACTATTCATTTATAATAGCTTCCTATTATACAAAATTAAATTCATTATAACTGCAGTCAGTGTCAGCAACCATCTAAAATTTTAGGATATAGAGCACGTCTCACATCAGGCTATAATGTCTTCTGAAATACTTTGAAAAACATTTTGTGACATACTCTCTCTGAAGTTATTTAAATTTAGTTAATTGTCAAGATTTACGAGATGTTTCAAACCATTCGAAAGCGAAAACTCACATTGATTTTGTTCTAAAAGATAGGACAGACACTAATTAGTAAAGTGAATTCTTTAGTGATTAGTACTTCCGTTTTAAATTCAACAGTTTAGACAATTTTGCTAAAAGCATTTTGTACCAAGATCCAAATCCAAAATTAACTGCCTCTATAAAATAGTCTCTCTTTGTATTCATTAAGTCAGAAAGGCTCTTTATGGATAAGAGGTGTAAATCTTCCATTCCGAGAGTACCTAAAGTATTTGATCGACTGACGGCAATGACATCGCATTCATAAACAATATGATGTACAATCTTTCGTTTCTTGGGATTGCAGTTTCTACACACAGGGTCTGGTTGAAAAGTTCCACCGTATAGAATTATTTTTTTACCCTATCTAGAAAGTAATTCGCGCTTGTTAAAACTTCTCTTTTCTACTTCAGACATGGTTAAACTAGGAATTATTTCTAATTCTGGTGAAAAGGAGTCATTTTTACATCTTCGATAAATCTATTCTGGATTTCCTTACCTTGAAACGGCAATATTATTTCCGTATATTTAGTTCTACCGGCATGGTCAGTGGTTTTGAATAACATTAAATAAAGATGTCCACCCAGTATTGTCTGAGTTGCTACGTAATGCTCTAGTTTCAGTCAGGCATACTAAAAACTTCCTTAAGACATTTTAACAGCAATGGCACTTACTTTAGATTAATACCAAGTATATCAGAGAAAGCTCAATACTTCTTACGAAGTTGACCTTTCAAGAAGAAAAAGTATTTTTAAATATTTGCTATATGTGCTGACGTGCCTAATAATTTCTCAAGTCTTAGTGAAGTAACTAATAATTAGGTTTCTGTAAATTCATTTTCGGGGTGTTCCTAACACAAAGACTAAAGTGTGTAAAAGCTTAATTTTGCATAACAATAGTGTCTGAAAGACGCTAAGGGACTTGCAGATCCGGCTCAATATCATTCCCTAAAACGATTGAAGTTGCTAGTTAGCGATCTATTATTTTACTAGACAACTAGTATTTAATTCTTAAGCAAGAAATACTGATTGAAAATAAAGGCTGTAGATAATTCACACCACATTGCTAATTTTTTAAAGTGCATTGAAGTATGTAAAAATAAACACTAATTTTTCTAGTTCACAAATTCATCAGTTATAATTACAACATCTAAGTGAAAGTGTGCCTAATTTATTCAAATAATATTTCATAGATATCCTTAAGCAATCTCAAGGTGAGTTGGAAATTTAAGAATGATTCAGTGTCGCGAGTCTTAAAATTAGGAGGAAACAATTTTTGCGAAATAAGAACCTTATGCCAATAATATCGTAGGATACTCCATATGAAATTCTAAACATGTGATTTAGGTGCTTCCATTGTTTCCATTGTACGACGATGACTTCCGTGCATTATGTTGGGATTTTTGTCACTCACACTTAAAGTAAAAATATCGCTATTCCCTCTACTAAAAGAGGTTTTCGTTAGCTACCGAAACAAATCTTAAACTAAACAGTTTGTATTTCAATTTAGCTTCCAATATTCAAAGATCCTTAAGATCGAATGAACATTTCTGAATTTCCTTCAAAATTCGAAACTTAAGTAAACAACTATTGAGAGAAATTATCGTTTTCGGAAAACAACTTAACTAATAAAATTCGATTTGATAAACGTAATGGCACTATGATTATCATTAGGGACCATATTGAAAACAAAATCACAGCAAAATTTTCTAAAACATAGAAAATATTTTATTTTCTACGTATTAGGGTGAAAACTTGCATTTTCTTTATGTAACTCAAAATTTATGATCAAAAATTACGGATCACACAAATGTGTTCTATCAAATGAAGGACCAAAGGACATATCGTTAGGAATATTTGTATTTCGCAGTTTGTTCACCTGAAGATGCAACATAAGGGAATTCTAACGACTCATTTGAAAGTCATGATTTCACTTGTCGATGTTTTGTTTTTCTCTTTTTGGTAAGTTTAAGTTAAAGGTAATCATTAATAGGGTGTTTGATGACAGCTGCTGATAAATGTGTAATTAAGAGCAAATGTTCTTTTAAAATCTATAGCTTGTATTTATTTTACAGATCATGTAATTTAATGATTATCAGCTATTGATCATGATTAAAAAGTGGGGAAATTTTAATAAAGAACCAGCTAGAAATGCTTAATAATGATCGTCTTTTTTGACGAAAGTTTGAATTAAATGAATTTTTGCTGAAAAACAATACCAACCTTTGTTATAACTGAGACAAAATTTCATAATTACCTTAATAACAGATTCATCTATAGATAACCTTAAATTTGGGGCATTTAATTTAGAACACCCTATATATAATTGTGTGTTTATTCTTTAGCTTCATGTTTAAGGATCTGATATATCTCAGAAATCCTAAGTATATTTTATAAATGTATAATTATTTTATACAAAAACTAATGATTTTGCTGCAAGGTATGTAATAAAATTTGACGGAGAAAATAGTATAAACACTAATGAAAAATGCTATATTAATTTGGAATCCAAAATTTCAAGATGAGAAAGCAAAGAATAGAAAATTTAATACCATTGAAATCATAGTTCAATCAGTTTCGGTGTATTAATTTAAAAACATAAACTATTCCAAAAAATTGAAATTAGTATTTTTTCAATTTTTAAGAATAATTCTGTTGATGTAAAATAGACTTAAAAATTTGTTTTGAAAAGCAAAAATCAAATGCAGCAATAATAAAATATTATGCTTGAAAATATTTTATATATAATTATAAAAAAAGTTATTAAGTAATAATTTTTTTAGCAAATAATTTAGAGATATCTTTGTAGATATTCCCTTGATTAAGCACCATGATGTAAATTGATAAATGTAGCTTAATAAAGATTTAACTTGGCCTGAAATAATAATTTGGAAAATAATTAGCTGTTTTCATATAGCACAAATATTTTTAAGAACTCTGTAAAATATTTAATTATTAAAATTTATTTAATTTTACTTTCTTATATGTATATATAAGATTTTGGATAAATAAGTATGTGAGGAAATTAAATCAAAATTATAGCTTTTTTCCTTAAAAGTATTCGTGTTATTTAATTATAATCAACAAAATTATTATACGTCAAATAATACTTCTTTACACATGTTTCTCCTTCATTTATATTCAGTTTTTTATATTCAAATATTCAATAAAATTACATTTGAATTATCATCTTTACGTTTTCTTTGAATTAAGAAACAAGTAAAAAATGTTGAAGTTTAAATCAAATTATTTTATAAAATTATTCGTTTTAAATAGACAAAATTGTACAAAGAGGAAATAGTTTTGCTTTTGTTTTAAATACAATGATACATTCAAAATTTCTCGAAGATGACATTAAATTAATAATTTGCATTTATTTGAATGATTCTCATAATTTAAGAAATATGATAGGAATTAAATTTAATATAGTTAATAAATTAAAACAATATCCATAAATAATGGACTTTTTGATAGCCTCAACCCCAATTTATATAAAATAATAATAAGGTAAATGATAGAAAACATTGAAATTGACTCATAATAAATAATTATATATATATATATATATATATATATATATATATATATATATATATATATATATATATATATATATATATATATATATATATTATGCGTAATTCTAATAGAAAAATATTAAATTTGTAAATGAGAAACTAGACAGTACTTAGCAATTTCCCATTCGAGTATCAAAATGTTTTTAATATGATTGTATTTTATAAACTGTTAAGAATTTTTGAAATGTTTTCATTTATATTAATGATATCAAGATTTATTAGTTTAATTTAATATTGCTGAGTGGAACTTTTTCAGAGTTTTAAATTTAAACATTCAATGTCATTTGAACATAATATAATCTGCAAAACGGATTTCAAATCATAGCTCCTGTGCTGATGGCCAAAGTGCGTGCGAAACCCAAAAATTTTTAAGTCATCATACAGAGTTTAACGACTGGATAGAAATACTTAAATTGTTATGATGATTTAAAATATGAATTAATTTTTCAGACCTTTAGTACAGGATTGAAAATATAAAGTACAGTTAAAAGCAGCAAAATCCAAGAACTTGATTTTTTATATTTATGATTTGAAAAACTGACTGGTGCAAACTATTATAATTAATGTTTTTATCTTGGATAATAGATAATCTTCAAAACTATGCATCGAATATAAAGTTAGTTACAGAATTATATTATGAAAAATAATCGTTAAATGTATTTTTACTCTTCATAAGATACATACCATTACATTCTGAATTTGTGATACACATAAAAAAAAAGTCTAATAAAATAAATATATATTCCTAAATTTTTATTCTGCTACGAATAGTTGATTCTTAATGAAGAATTCATTAAAAATATTTGTTTAGCAAATTTGAAATGTCTCCATATCGACTTTTAATTGCAAAGCTACTTTTATATTGGCTATTATTAAGAATTGACGCCTGTCCAAATAATTAACAGCAAAAATTTTTCAATGTATCTAATATTACGTTTAGTTATATACAGTAGTTCAGGTAAAAAATGAAAAGCATATTATTAAATACATTTTGTACGATAGAATCTTATTTTGTGTATCTTTTATTAGTTTCCAAGTAACATGCATTTAACATACATTGCATAAATTATGTCTTTTCTTTGGTTTTGTTTTTACTGTGCCTTAATTTATAAACATATGACCATTAACCCTACTTGCAATCCAAATGGTTTTATCAGAAATACTTATTTTTATCACATAAATTTATGTTTCAAATATCAAACAGTGAAAATGGATTTTTTCATACTATGATTTATCAATTTTCATATATTTTTTTCTCATATGAACGTTTTCCATTTATAAAAAAAAAATTAAAACTTTGATAAGAGTTCTATAAAGTTGCTCAACAGGATTTGATGAATGATATTTTTAATGAAATAGCATTCTATTTAGATGATGTAAAATTATATCAATTTAACATATTATTATTTTTAACTGTATATAAAATATAAAAAAAAATTGCTATCACAAGATAGAAAATAAAAAAAAAATATTAGTTTTTCATTACACTTATGAAGGATTTATTCTATGTTTACACGGGTACAGTTAATTTTTCACCATTTTATATTTAATCACAGATGTTCACCAAAGTGATCAATACTTATCAAGGAAAGAATTTAATTAGTGGCGGACGTCAATTTCTTTTTAGAAAAACTTCGATTTTGTGTAATTAAATGTAAATAACTTAAATGAATCTTTATCCGAGTTAACAGCCTCTTCAAATTAAATTCTAATAACTTAGGCTTTATATAAGATGATCCCCTTGACGCCAGTTTAATGGAAAAAAAAGTTGAAGATAAAGTTATCGGAGTAATTACATTTTGATAACTAGACGAGAGCTTCAAGTCATTTACTTTGTCTAGTTATGTAAAGGTCAATTTTATTGAAACAAAACAAATTATGCGTCTTGTTTTATAAGTAAAGTTAGATATCTGTGTTTTCTTTAATAAAGAATTCTTAAAAATTGGATTTCATAATGATATGCCAAATGTAAATAAAAGTTCAAAATAATATAAATAACTTATATTTAAAATATTTAAATGCTTATTTGTTAATTCTTGAGACTATTTTGCTATTCTTTACAACATAATTTATAGCTCGTATTCATATCGAAACTATATTTAATTTATAATTTAATAGAAGGAATGAACTTTGAAAATGGAATATATTACCAACAATTTAATAAAAGGAACAAAATGATTATTGGAATATAGCGTATAAATATAGATAACACCATGAGGGAATGGTGACCATCTCGATAAGAAATATGGCTTTTCACTCTTAAGAAACAATTTGGTAATAAAATCTTCTTACAAAATTTAAATGAAAAAATACCGAATTCCAAATTTCATTAAGTAATAAGTTACATTAAAATATGTATTTGAAAAAAATTTTGAGCATTTTCTAAAGAAACTTAAAATTAAAAATTAACTTTAATAATCCTTACGTTATAATAATTCCCAATGTTCTAAAAAATCTTATCAAATTCCAATTTCTTATTCAAAGCACTGAGACTCAAACAGAAAAATTCAATGAAATTTATTAAGATGCACTTATATAATACACTTGTTTTTATATTATTTAAATAGCTCTTTGTACAATACGAAATAAAAGAATACATGATAATTAATTATGAATGAAAAACTGATTTTATACCAATATTAATAAAATTCTTAATATTTATTTAAATGACGTTAAATATCTTTTTAGTATTATCCAAATAGATAACTTTTTGAAGTAATAATATTTTGTTTCTATAAAAATGGATCTTAATTAAACAATAATTTAATTTAAACTATTGGAAAGATTTTCCTAAATTCTTTGTATTAAATCATTTTATTTTCAAATATCTAAATTTTCCAATGTTTTTGCAAATCTGTTTTTTATAATATTATAAAAAAAATTATATTATTCTTATGCCATGGGCCTTTTCATACATCACTTTATAGATTTTAAATAATTAGAATTTGATAAAATTTATAAAAAGATGTATCCGGAAAAATTAAATTTAACTAAATCAAAATAAAACAATTTAAAGTGAAAATGTTTGCATATTTATATTGAAAAAAAAGGTATAACTCTGATGCTAATTTTTATGTTAAAACAAATGATTTAATTTAAAGTATATAAAATTATATATATATATATATATATATATATATATATATATATATATATATATATATATATATATATATTATATATATATATATATATATATATATATATATATATATATATATATATATATATATATATATATATATATATATATATATATATATATATATATATATATATATATATATATAGATATATATAGATATATAATCTTTTGAAACTTTACTATTTCCCATAAAATATTTAAAAATGTAATTTTTATAATTTAAATAAAATATGTTTAGATTATAATAATAGAACCATAATAATAGACCATTGATTAAAAGAGTGTAGCAAGACGTAATATTGAACTACAAGGATCAATAATCAAACAAGCTTTAAGATTTTAATAACAATCTTAAAAATGCAAATAATGCTTATACTTTGATGAATATTTTATGTATTTAATTTGTAAGTTTTTGTGATTTGGAATTGTGAGTGAAAATAAGGATCTTTGCTTAAGTAATTTTAGCAATGTTTAATATATCATTGTATATTTATTTTAAAGCAGTATATGACTTTACACTTTTATGGCTTGATATATTTTTGGGATATTTAGATTTCATCTTTAATTAGTGCAAAAAAAATCATCTGTTTCATTGTTTACTGAGTGAGATATACTATTCTAATTTTTATTTCGTTTTTTATAAAATAATTTATAATAAATTTAATTTTATAAAATTATAAAAAGTATAATTTGTTATTGCTTCAGCTGTGGTTGCATTGAGTGGATTACTAATTTTATACTTTATTTATATTTGTATTTAATCTTCCATTTCCTATTAATGTTCAAATTGGAGAATTTTTCTGAAATTAGTATATTAAAAACCTTCCCATTTTTTATATCGACTTACTTGTTTTGGAAAATTTTTGATTGATTTTAATTTGTTTCCCGATTTCTCAATCAAGATTCATTATTTTTTCTCGATCATATTATTAACACATTTTTTAATTAAAAAAAACATCTTCCATAATAGAGAGATTAAAATTATTGACTGATATTTTAATTTTATTATTATTTTGCTTTACCAGATTTCAAAGAGTAATAACCAACAATTAATTAAAGCAAACATTTAGTGATATAATCAGCAAAAAGGCAACAAAAAATAGAAATAATAAGAATGAAGAAAACCTTATTTGTAATATACAATATATAAATACAAAAATTAAAAAAATTAGGATATAAAATATAAATAAAATTAAAATTCAATTTTATTACAGAGGAAAAAGTAAATGTGAAAGTTGATAAATTACTAACAATGCCAGTTTCATTAAGTATACTAGACAAACTTGCACACAAAATTATCTTCTTTTTTTAAATGGCTAGTCTCAACTACCACCCGAAAACCCTATGACAAAAATCCCTCTATAAATAAAAGTACAGATAAGATATCCACTGAACACACGCATATATATATATATATATATATATATATATATATATATATATATATATATATATATATATATATATATATATATATATATAGATAGATAGATAGATAGATAGATAAATAGATATGGATATATATAGATATAACAGAGCTCGTAAAATATGTATCTTGTATAATATAAGGATGAATATTATATTTATAAAAATCCATTTTGAAGAAGGAAGAATGAGCAACAGGAATTTCATAATGTAACACGCGTAAAAAATTGTGTCTCAAAAAAAATTAAGAATTTATCTTTTAAAAAGGTAATGAACCACTAATGTGTAAAGAATTAATATTGTCGCAAAAATTTATTAAATATATTCTGCATGAATGCACCTTTATTTTCACAAAAATTGGATTGATGGTAATATGTGTTAGTTTGCTAAATTTAATTTTCTTTTCATCAAAAAATTAAATTGTATTCATGAAAAGAATAGAGTCTATATGAAATTATCCACGCCAGTTCTATATGACTTAAATATCAAAAATCTGTCAATAGTTTTAATCTCTCTATTATGCATTTTTTCAATAAAATTTTAAAGATGTTTTTTTAAATTAAAAAATGTGTTAATAATATGATCGAGAAAAAATAATGAATCTTAATTGAGAAATAGAAAAACAAATTAAAATATCTCAAAACAAGTAAGTCGATATAAAAACTGAGAAGGTTGTTAGTATACTAATTTCAGAAAAATTTCCGAATTTAAAGAAAAAAATAATTTGATTTCTTATTTTGCCATATTAGTTTATACTGCTATTTCAAAACAGTGTATGCCCAATAATGTCATTTTTCACGTTCTTAATTTCTGAACAGCCATTGCTATATTTATAAGCGTTGTGTCCAGGTGTAGTAAACCACTCACAGCACCAATTGACGGAAAACTGTGAAGTTAGCTTTCGCATTTCGAAAAGGGTATGAAATTGGAGAAAAATATCAAATTTGTAGGTCGTTATTCATTTAACACGAAAATACACCTCACTGACATGGATGGGAAGAATGGAAGGGTTAAAACTCCTTACATGCGTTTTCAAGATTTCTTTAATGGAGATGGTGACAAAAGTGGAAAGAAAGAAAACAAATATTTATAACAATATAGCTTTATTTAAGGCATTCAAACTTCGCACATCAGTTACAATGGACATTTGGATCCTCATTTGAATCCCACATTACACTAGTTGGAGCATAGAGAGTGACATGTTTACACGAGCGCCCGTATTGTGCTGTTTAAGGTATTGCAATATTTGTAAATGGATTGCATATATCTGCTGTTATAGTTATCACATCAGAATAAAGTCTAGTGGAGGGAAATGAGGTGAAAGTGGAGGTCATTCTTCTATATAACTATGCGTAATTATTTGAAACTCGAATTCCACGATGACCTACTGATTCAATGGTCCGCGATAATCTACTGCTTCAATGGAGTTACAATCTTGTGAGAAGGAGCTCCACCATGTTAAAACCATACATTCCTAAAATTATACACCTATAGATTCGCCACAAAATTCGGCATTACGTAGTGCAGCAGTAGTAATTACTAAGTATGAGTTAAGGTACTATAGAAAATATTAGATCCGTCAATTTGATATTGTAAATTGATCACTAAATGTTAATTCTAAATTGCACTTGATATTGAACATAGGTAAAACATCTAAGATTTTCTAGCCCTCAGTAATTTCTGTGTTGCCTAATGTGCATGCCTTTCTAAGAAAAACGTTCCTCGTCCGTCCACACTACATTTGCAAGAATGATGGCTGTACCTGTCCTTGTTTCACAACGAAGTTGCGCCATGAATAGCGTCAATCAACATCTCTGTATAGTAAAACCTGCTAAGGAGTTGATAGGTAAGGATAAGCACCTGAGTCTTGTAGGATTATGCAAAACCGACTTTTTGAGAAGCCACAGTGTTCACCGATCTATCCTGTTGACAGTTGACACCACTATCTCCCTTGTACATATTTCCAAGAAGCTTTACTAGTTAAATTGGAGCTGCTGGGACTTACATTTAAAAATAATTAACATAATCCTTATAAAAAATTTTTATAATAATTGTATTTTATAACATCTCTTAAAATATACAATCAGATTCCGGGTGATTATAAGGATTTACTAAATAATGTAAGGATTGAATTAGATGACAAGATAATGGAGTTAATGATGAATTGTAAACCGTTAACACGTAATAATTTAGTTTTGCAAAGTTCTTAATTATAACAAAATTTAAAATTTATTATTATTAAAATTATCAAAATTTAAATTATGCTCATATTTTTTTTATATTCACAAAGACCAAGCATTAATTCTGTCATAAACATTGTAAGACAAGTAAAGGCTTGCTTTTAGCTAAACTGTAGAAGAGTTACCAATCTAACAATTTAAGTTTTTATGGTTTATTAGAAATTCAACTGTTTTATTTAACTTCTTTTCGCTCTATTCTGGTATGCCAAGGGTCATCTGGTTGAGCCTGCCATCCTACCTTTCTTGGTCTGCCAGATCGAGCTCGACTAGTCACGCAGCTCATCTTCTTTGAGCGTTTTACAACAGATTGAATGGTTTCATATGAAGGATATGGAATTGCAAGGAAACGTTCCCGATACCACTTTGCTGTTGATCGTGCCTTGCATCTACTTTCAGCAGGCAGTAAAACCATCTCACACTACTGACCTTTGGGAAACCGCTCCATGGCCATGAATTTCAAAATAATAGATGATAACAAAAGTGTCTCTTTTATACCTGTGGTTTCAATTGAACAGGTGTGACGTTTCTTATGTATTTGCAGGCCGCAATAATTTCGAACTTTAAGTGAAAATTAAATTGATGTTAAAATAAGTATTAGGATGCAACTCATGAGGTTGCAACCATAGTTCTTTGGACTATGAATAGTATGCAATACAACTGTGCTACATAGAGGTGTCATGTTTAACTCAAAAGATATTGTCTCCTCCGTCCATTCATATTTCGTGACA
The DNA here is from genome assembly GCA_030067965.1 of Latrodectus elegans. Lineage (NCBI taxonomy): Eukaryota > Metazoa > Arthropoda > Arachnida > Araneae > Theridiidae > Latrodectus > Latrodectus elegans. The sequence continues at coordinate 48,269,973 of CM057813.1, read as the reverse complement.
TCACAGAGATGAAATCAAGAAAATACAAATTCAAGCTTTAACCATTCTATTTTTCACATCCATGTCAATGAGATGTCTTTTCGTACTAAATCGATTACGCTCTACAACTTTGTAATTCATTTTTTGTCTTTATCGCATACACTATTTATGAGGCAAAAGCTAACTCCGCCGTTTTCCACTAGGTAGTGTTGTAAATGGTTTCATTTGGTGCATATTCGATTTACTGTATCTAAACACCACATTTATAAAAATAGTAGCAGCCGTTCTGAAATTAAGAGCGAAACAAAAACTAAAGATTTTAGTGGGCATCCTGTTTATTATTTTTAGAATTCCTGACTGGGAAAGAAAAAGCATGGTTTTGATTTTTATATTCAAGCTAAAAAATGAATGAGTGTCAATTACTGTAAAAACCAACAATAATTCTCATATAGGTTTGTTTTCATAAAGGCTTTTGAAAAAATTACTTCAATTTTTATTATATTGTAAGTTAGTTCTTGTTGTGAAGAATTATAAAAATTAAGTTCCAAGCGAGAAAAACTTTATCATGGCAAAATAACTTCTAAGATCATCAGAATATGCATTTTAATTTATTGGGAAAGTACTAAATCCTACATTTTCCAAGGATCAAAAATTCAGCTTAAGAATTTTGATTCAAAATTTTCATTATATTTGCCATCTCTCTTTCTCTTTCAGATTTATGAACATAACGTCATAAATGTAGTATTATTTTTACAATGAAAATGCAGAAATAATACTATATTTATGACGTTATGTTCATAAAACTATAATACCCTCTAAAATTTTTTTGAGTAGGGTCTATAACATTCAGAGATGTTTTGAATGCAATATTTTCAAATCCCAGTTTGAAGCATATATAAAATCAAAAATAAGCTACAAGTGAATGTAAAATATTCCATAAACTGATGAATAGATAGCCTTTTCAAATCCTCGCAATTTGAGATGAATTCTATTTCTAGTAGTATCCGATTGTAACAAACTATAACTTCAAACAAATATTCCTGTTCTTAAATACAAATGCATTCAATCCTTTTTTCCCAAAAATTTCTTCTAACTTTCAAATCCATAATATTAATAATGAATAAATCATCTGAACTTATAATATTTTAAGGATCGGTAATTACCTCAGATCAAAATATAACAATTAAATTTTATAAGTTACAAAATTAAGATGCCATTTGTGAATCTGAAAGAGCTTGAATTTTGTTGATAGAATTGTTATACCTAATTAAGAAAATTATGGTTTGCACATTGCAGCTAAAGATGAATAACGATTCATGTTTTTTAGTCAAACCAGATTACAAATATTATTTTATAGATATTTGTCTATACTTGATATATCCTTCATTTAAAAAAGCCACTATTATATTTAAAGTGTATAATCTCAATATTAAAAGCATACATATATTAGGGGTTACATTAATTCACTACCTAATTGGAAAATTTAAAATTTATAATATTATAAAAAGTTGATTTTTATCCTATTTCAATAACATAAACATTTTAAATATCAATGCACAATTTTGAACAATACAAAATGGCAATAGATGAAACATAAAATATTTAGCAATTGCTTGTACATTAATATCATTTTAAAGTATTCTGCTTTGTCCTGAAACACTATTATTCTGCCTAGCTTCTTTTCTCTTCATTTACTTATAAATATTTTACTTCATTACTAATTTAAATAATTGAATGATATTATAATATTTATATATTAGTAATTGGGTATGAAATAAGGGCAGTGATATTTGTGTGAAAAATTTGAATTTGAGAATTATAACGTGTCTTTCAGATTTAAAATGAAAAAGAAATTAAACATTTATAAGTAAGCAAAATGTATCGTTATATACAAATGAATCTATAATAGTTTACAAAACATAAAAGAAAAAATTTAAATTTCCTTGCAGTCAATCCCTTTTATTTTTTTTAAAAAATAATTGAAGGATTTTTAATTACACAGGAATTAATTTTTACACTAAGTAATAAATTGAGCATGACCTATTATGAAATGCATTTATTAATCATATAACAATCAAATTTATTTCAAGTGTAAATGTTTATATTATTTTATTAAAAATTTTTAAAAAAAAAATTTTAAAAAAATGTGTGGAAAAGATATTGTTTGACTAATATATGTTTTGTAGAGAATGCAAATATTTATAATATTTCTGTTGCCGATCAGAATCATGAGTCAAACTGACTGCATCACATATTATACATAAATATTTATCATATTATATTATAAGCCATTATTTGAAAGAAAAATGTAGGAATGAAAAAGTAAATCATCATACTCACATAAAGACCGGTAGAAATAGTGGATAACGCATGTATCTTAGTGCTTATACAATCACTAACAAGTAAAGATTGTCAAAAGATCATGAGAAAAGTAAGAATATGTAATTAAAATACTTCAAAATGAAACACAAAAATCTGTAAGCACATTTAATAATATTAATTCTCTTATTCAAGAAGTAGCTCGGTAAGAACTCTAACATTCTAAGTGTGACAGAAAATGAAATTAAAAGGCTTGAAAATTAAAATTATACAAAAATTATCTTTTTTGTACGGAAAAAATTTTAATTAATTGTATTGAAATTCTGTTATTTCAAAATTTTCGTATGGAAATTAATTGTATTGCAATTATATTTAAAATATTTCAAAATATTTACCATATTATATATTTGAGTTTATTATATATTTCAGGAAAAGAAAAAAATTTAGAAAAGGAGTTAGTATGTCAAGTATTTAAAGGACAATCGAAATAAAAAAATATTAACTTTTTGTTGATATCCTTACAGGCATTTAATCCAATAACTCTATGGTAGCAATGGAATAAATTAGTTTCATTAGAAACTTTAAGTACTTTTTTCAGATTGATATATTTATTTACATTTTTTTTATCATTTTGTTGTGATTCATGTCTGTATGTTTAATGTTTGAAAATAAAGTCTTTTTCCACATCTAGTTTACAGTAATATATTGAAACAATTATATGATCCCAATATTTAGGCTCATAATACTTAGAACTAAAAAAAACTGATTTCAACCATCTCTTCTCAAAATTACATAACTAAAAAAAATTACATTTTTTTCATATTTTGAAAGTATAAGAAACGTGTCGAATAACTCATTTTCATAACAAAAAATAATAAATTGATATTTCTAGTTCGTTGTTTTCAAAACTAAGAAATGTTTTCATATTTCTAATCCTAGAGTCTACATATAAAATTATTATCACAGAAGTATGTATAGATTTTGTCTCACTGCCTAGCTTTTATCTAAATATAAAGTAAGAATCTTTCTATAATAAAGTGAAAAATATTTGCATTTTTAAAAATTAAAACAAAACTAATAAGTTAAATTCTTCAAGAGATCTTCATCATTTACATTGCTTTACATTTAAATTGTTCAGTTATCCATCCTTCTAGGAACCAATCAGAGCAGAGTACCTCAGGTGAAGATATTCAAATCCTATTATGCATAGTATTTGTCTATGGCATGTCAGTTGATGACAAAGTAATGCGTTTGTGCTGCAGTTACGAAAATCATTACATAGTGTGGTGTACTAAAACTTCTTAGACATTATATATATATATGTATATATATATATATATACATATACATATATGTATATATATATGTATATATATAAATGTATATATATATATATATATATATATATATATATATATATATATATATATATATATATATATATATATATATATATATATATATATATATATATATATATATATATGTATATACATATATGTATATATACATATATGTATATACATATCTGTATTTAATTTTTGAGATAAAAACAATTTTTAGCATTCATACCATTCCACCAATTTTAATTTAGCATATGAAATATACAATATTTTTTGTATTATTAACATAGATAAAAATTAGTTTTTAGCAATATTGTTTTCATAATTTTATTAATTTGATATTTTATTATTTTTATTTTTGTGAGCTTAAAGCTCACATAATAAACTTTAAAATTAATTTTATAAAGATCTTTTCAAATAGTGTGCTTCCTTTATCTTTAAATGTAGAATTTACACTGATTTTCCTCATTAAAATTCTCGTGCATTTTTCATTATCTTCGTATAGTTCTTCCAATTAATTTCTATTTCATATTTTGTTTTGTTCCTGAAATGTTTTCATATTAAAATTCTGTATCAGACAGGACTTTCAAGTAGACGTAGGAAACAAAATGTTTATAATTCGACTACTCTTATATTTCACTTAAATTAATATACATTTTTATTAAAAGTCCTGTAAAATTATTCAGTTTAAATAAAACAGGATAGATAATATTTATAAAAGTCAAACGGAATAAAAATTTGAAAAAAACCACATACGTTAGAGAAAAGAAATATGAATAAATGTCATACATTATTTTTTTGTTTGTTTAGAAAAACAAAATCAAATAGAAACTTAGTTGTAGAAGAAATAAAAACAAACACTCTAAACTTTATTTTAATAAGTTTGTTTCCCTCATTTATTTTCTTTTTGAATAAATTTTGTTACATTATGTAAGAGTCATTTCAATCTCATTGAATATTTTATTGGTAAGTAGCTTTTTTCATGTAACTGATACCATTTATTAAAATAAAATACGATTTTAAAAAAATATGAGAAGAGCAGTAAAATTTAAGAATCATGTAAGCTAATGAGATAGAAAAATCGTTACCTTTTTCTAATAAACGGAGTTTCTAAAAAATAAATATCGCAAACGAGATGAATTTGTTTCGGTACTAGGGAAACACAACAGTTAGTAAAAGAATCACGTTTACTCAGATGTTTAAGAACAGGTCAATGGCAAAGTTATTTTTCATTCTGTTCCATCAAAATTCTTGTAACGGTTTCCGAAAAGATTGGTCAATAAATATTCACTTCAAATATATGAATGAAGGATTTTGTTCTGCAGTATAGATTTAAAAATCCTTCCAAAGGACGAGTCTTGAATCTTTTATACCAAATTTCATATTAAAAGCTCTTTCTGTTTTGTATTGATTTACCTTGCTAGAAAAATTTCTGAAATGAATGGTATTTCTTAATATTTATTTACATAAATATCCTGGCATTTTTAGCTTTTTTTAAAAATGTATCATAAGTAAATCATTTTCTTTCATCTTGAAAAATTTATATCAAACATTATCCTTTCTGGAAATAAAAATACATTTTGTCTTGCATATAGACATATTATTAAATAGTTTTTTGATATACATTAGGTTTTACAATAGTTTTCTCTATTTAGAAAAACAATAATAAATTCAATATTTCAATATTTTATCACTTTTTATTATAAAAATGAAATATGAATGTAATCAACATTTTTATTTACATGTGCATCTGAAATTACGAGCGTTATTCTTAGAAATAATTAGTGTTTGAATTGAACCTGAATTTTTTTACTTCACTTGAATTTCGATAACAATTCTTATAATGATCATGTAAAATGTTTTAGAAGTAAGCTGCAATTTTTCGGTTAAGAAAACGATTTTCATAATAATAAATAGTCATAATAATTGGCTTACTTTTGGCTCAGCTGCCGTATAATACAGAATTCCAAATTCTGATTTTTTGGCGATGAAGAAATCTTGCTAAAATGTCGTGTTGTGACATAAGTGATGACGTAAATACTAGGGTTGCCAAATTAGAATTTTGTGCATAATTTTTATAGGTATTCATACTTATGACGTAATAAAAATCAGGTTGCCAGATACATAAGAAATCTGCCAAAAAATCACCAATCAAAGAATTAAACATCCTGGCATATACGGCATTTCTGCCTTAATTTTATGTTAAAAATTAAATATTAGCTGACTTTAATTCACCAAGGTAAAGAACATTCAAATTATTTACCTCAATGCATAATTGCCATGCAATGAAATTGATTATTTACCTCGATGCATGCAATGAAATTGATTATGGGTATTATTGGAAAAGTGTTATAGTATAAATTATTTTAGCCATGCATATTTTTCTTCTAGTGCAATTTAACATTACTAATCAGTGCATATATTAAGTATCTGCATTAGTGCATGTTCTAAATTGTTTTACATTTTAAAAATGTTTATAAGTTTAGATTTGAGTTACTGATAATTTTGTTTTGACATAATTTATTCTTTTTAAATATAGTGATATAGAAATGTTTCTTTCATAAGAATTGAAATGTTTTGTTGCCCCTTAATTTGAAAAAGTATTAAATTAAAAAAAATTATACATTGTTTAAATTGTATTTATTTCTTTATTTCTGCTTATTAATTAAAGTTATCTAGTACACGTTTCCAACTATTTCCAATCAGTTATCAATTTTATCCTATATATACTTAATAAACTCGTATATATATATATATATACATATATATATATATATATATATATATATATATATAAGTAAGTAAATAAACTATGAATCAAAATGATTTGCATCTAGATAACATCATGAATATGAATATCTTTTTTCTTACTGTCTATATTTATATCCATTATTGATTAATATAAAATCCCCTTATCCAATTATTTATATATATATAGTTTATACTTTTATATTATTTAGATGTGAGAATTTAACAATCGTAATATTAATTTTAATAGCCTTGATTAAATATTGTTTTTGTTAATTCATTTAAATCAATAATATTTTACTCTCACGTGATATGTATACCATGAATAAAATATGTTCAACTTGTCTATATTTTAATTTAAAACATACATATTTTCGTTGTATATTTTAAATTATTATTTTTTTTGCATTTGCAATATTTGCAATATTTATTTGAGTTTGTCAAACTTTTCTTTATACTACATATTTATTATATTTTCCTTTATAAACTATGAACATAATAATATAATAACCTTTTCTACGCAATCTGTAAATGTGGATTGTATTCATAACAAGAAAAAACGCGTGCTTTTGCTAAAAACTTCGCTTAATGCATCTAGGATTAACTGATATAAGCATTTCTCAATGAAAGTAGGAAAATGCTAAACATATGCCTCTAAATCCCTAATGCATATTCTGTTATTAATCTCAGAAAACAGAGAACGTAGGAAAACAAATGGATAAAAAGCCACATTTAAAAGAGTACCTTTCAAAAGATAAATTTGAATATTCTATCGTAACAACAAAAGGAATAGATATTTTGGAGTTTATGGCTATCTTACAAACTCTTTTAAACTAGGAATAAAAGAAGAATTCAAGCAATTCGAAATATATAATCTTCCTACCGAAGAATATAGTTTTTGAATAATAGTTTGAAACCAAACCTTCTTAAAACAGTCTTGAAATTTAAAGAATACATTTCACAAAACATCTTCCATGTGTATCCGGCTTTAAAAATAATGATTGCTCACTCATCACTGAATGAAGGCAACTGTAGTTTCTTTTCAAGAGTCTCTTTTTCTGCGGAAACAGGAACTTGATAAATCATCCTTATCCTCGATATACATGTAAAATATTTTCAGGAAGATCCCCTGTAAAACGAACGTTCCACCCTCCCCCTGTGCACTTAACAGCCATTAAACATAAAAGGGACAGCTACTAAGAATAGTAGCGAAAAAATATGCAAATTATCTCATTAATATTGGAATTTCTTTTGACGGAGCAACTCTTGCTAAAAATTGCCTTTTTTATTTCTTAGATAATAAAAAGCAACACGCATCTGTCTGAGCCATTTTTCTATTTTAGACATATTCATTATACAGAGGGCTTTTTATTTTCGTAAGCAACGACATACACTTCTCTTACCTGAGTATCAAGTGACATGATGTTTAGTGTGTATCACTTATTACCAGATTATGCAAATTTTGTTGGTTTCACCGAAAAATGACATAACTGAGTTCAAGGTAATTTTTTTTTTATTTAAGATTTACCACCGTCACGCCATATCGTCTTTACTGATGGCTGTAAGCATCGTTAAATTATTTTTATTTTATTAAACTTGAATATTTATATTTTAAAAATAAGAACAATAAAATGTATGATGTGTTTTAACATTTAATTCACAAGGTAATATATTAGCATAATTGAAAAAATCAGGATTTTTTAAAATTAATATTTTCACTTAGGTTTCCCAATTTTCAATGTTGATTATTGCACTTAGATTAATTAGGCTTTTAGAAACTTTAAATACAAATTGTATTTATTTAAAGATTTTAAATTTATTGTTCATAAATTCGAATAAATAAATAAGGCAGTGCATTTGTCCTATTCTTTGATAATCATATATGAAAAATAACAAAAATAATTAAAGTAACAAATATAGACTGTAGATTGTGGAGTTTAATGTTAAGTATTTATTTTAATGAACTCATTATTTTTAGGATAATAAATCATTCTAGCATTGATTAATAACGAAGAAACTAATTAAATGAGACTATTTAAGATAAGTTTTTTAAAAATTAAGACTTGCTATGATGTTAAAAAAATACGTTACTGAATTAGATTCATATTTATTGACAACAGTCATATTTATTGACAGAAGTTGTTAAGAAAATCAGATTTGAGCAAAATTTTAGAGGAAAATTGCAAGATTATATCTATACTTAAATTATAATGTAACCCAATCCTTATATATCAGGCATGATATAAAATATATTCAATAAATTTACATAATCATTTTGTAAAACATTTCAATTTTTTATGAAATTTAAAGAAAAGTCAATTCCTTCTTTTTGCACTTTCAAATACTTAACAAATTTTTGAATTAATTAAATCATTAAAACATATAGTCATCCTAGTTACAATTAGCAAATCTAATTTTTTTCAGAAATCTTTTTAATTTTTAATTGTTATTTAATACAGTAATGTATAATTTACACTTATGCATCTGATTGCCTATAATTATATAGTTTTTAATATCACTGCCATAATATTTATTAAATATTTGATATTTAAAACAATTATGGCTACGTTAAAAAATATCATCTTAATATTCCTAGTATTTGAATTAATGTTTTTTTTTCCAATGGAAGGTTGTAGACCGTTACAACTGCAACAGAGTATATTAATCCATTGTTCCCTGATACCCAAGGAACCGGCCAGAAACAACGACCTCTTAAACCCCGAGGCGTTGTCCCGGGTGCACCACAGGGGGTGGGCCACCATCGCACACTCACATATGTCATAGGGACCCGTTTATAGGGTAGGATTCATTCATACATCATTCACGCACACAAGAAAAGGTCAAAGACAGGATAGAGAGCGTAAAAGTACATCCATGCCTAAATTGGAATTTGAACCCAGGACCTTCCAATCTGTAGTCAGGCACGCAGATGAATTAATGTTTTCCCTTGAAAAAAAGAAAATACAAATTAAAAATTAATAAATTCCGTGTTTCATGTAAAATTATTTAATTCAAATATCTGGCATTATATATATATATATATATATATATATATATATATATATATATATATATATATATATATATATATAATTTATTGCTACTACTAAAATTTTTAAGTCTTATAGAAATAGGAAGCAAAATTAACATCAAATTAATGCCTCTTATAATAAGAAGAAATTGTTTTATAACTGAGAAAAACGTATTTTTTTATTTATTGTATGCAGGATATGTTGCAAAAAAAATTCATAAAATATTCTATTTTTTTTTTTTACTTTTAAACTCTTTTAACACTATTAAATATTGTAGGACAGTTGCATTTTTATTGAAATGCAATAGCTGAATGTTTTAATGTGTGAGAATAAATAAATTATGTTAAAAAATGTGGTTTTTAGAACGTTTTAATCCTAATTAAGTAATTCACCAGTTGTTTGGGTTAATGAAGATATAACTTAAATAATGAAAGAAAATGCTGTTTACATACCTATTAAAATCAAGAAATTGTTCTTTTCTGTGCGGGAAACAATATTATTGGTTTGTTCACAGATACATCAGCAGATAATCGATTAACCAGGATATGACTATGAAATCGATGTGCTGTAGTATATCTTACAATGAACATAGAGATTGTTCAATAAATTCTGGAGATTTCGAGAACACAAGTATTTTCAGTAGAACATATTCTAAACAAGATCAGCTTGTGCTATGTTTGGAAGCCTGTCAAATGATTTAAGTGATTAGTAACTTAAAGACGTTATTCAGATATCCAGTCAGTATTCGTTTTAACGATATTATGTTGAAAAATCGAATCCAAAGGAAAGGAATCGTATCCTGTGACACCTTTCGATAACACGTCTACAACGATAGAGAAATGAATAACATAACGATAAATATTTAATTCTTGAAACGAGCGTTATGAATTCCTTGTAGGAACGGATGTTAGATTCAAATTTTAACACTTTTTTTCATATATGCACATAGCTGCCATCAAAATAAAGTGATGAATCGCATCAGAAACTAAAGGTCAGTGTATCAGTAAGCAAAAGTCCGATACCATTCTTCTAGGTTGATTGAGTATTGAATTATCTTAAATGGCTTTATAAAATGTATGTATGTCCACCGTAATCACCATAATATTTGTCTTAACATAAACGCATTCTATATTATCGAGATTAAATTGTATCTATTATTTGAATGTTTTCATTTTTCTTTGTATGTTTACTAGAAGGTAGGCGATGCATCAGAAGAAAATTATGTCACATATTTTGGTTCCAAAAACATGTAATTGTAAGGTAAAATTATCAAAAGCAATTGCTGTGCCTGATTACACAATCATGCTTTTCCTGCTGCCTTTTTTTGAAACATTAATTAACGCTTTATCGAATGCATTTGTTGATTCTTGCAAATTTAATGTGATAATTCTGAACACTATATAAGGGATTATAATGTTGTAGATATTTGTTAAATTAATTTTTGTGTCAATATCGTACATATAATTTTCATTTCCTCGGTAAATCTACATGTATATGCTTTGTCTTTTTAATTCAATTCCCCATGCCTCTATATAGTTTCCATAAATGATAAACAGTTAATAATCTGATTTATACATGGAAACAATTATATGTGTCAAAATATATATTGCAAGGTCAATATATTTTGCACATTTTAGTGCACAAAAATTTAATTTAAATCAAATAAGTAAAGTGTTCTTAAAACGTATTTATATGAAATTAGCAATGATTTTCATATGCGAGAAAAAACATTTCGTGAATAAAAACTATTTATTTTATGATTTTATGAACAGGTACATGATATATTTAAGAAGGTGGGAGAATTAAGTTTTAAATTTTGAGCAAAATGGTTTATAAAACTTTATCAAAACTTCAACACATAATTTTGTTTCCCATTAATTTAGCACTAAAATTAATTATTGCATTGGTCAAAAAATAACTTTCTTAGGATTTCATACTTTCAAAACTATATTTGGAAATAAATAATATTCCAGTTTTTCCAAGATTGCTTTTATAAAAAAATGACAAAAATATATATATATATATATATATATATATATATATATATATATATATATATATATTAGAGTTAGACTTTTACAAGAACTACCAGATGCCATCATCATTTAATATTATTAACCACTCTCACTCTTCTTTCCAGAGGTTAAGCGAAAGTATTATAAATAAGGATATATATATATATATATATATATATATATATATATATATATATATATATATATATATATATATATATATATATATATATATATATATATATATATATATATATATATATATATATATATATATATATATATATATATATATAATACATATGCATATATATGCTTGAAATACCTTATTTTTTCTTCAAATTTTGATTTTAAATTAGGGAATGTAGTAATTACCAATTGACAAGAATTATTTTTACTAAGAAAATCATAAACTGTCTTTTTATTACAGATAAATTTATGCCTAAAATATTTTTAAAATGCTATTTTCAATATGTAGCACTGGTACCTGGTTAAAAACTAAAATTCCTCATTTATGTTTTTGATTTCGAAATAAAAAAAATAATAGAACATTTATTAGAAATAATCCAAGATTCGAATAGAAAATGTAAAGTTTATTTAACGTTAAAACTTTTAGTAATAACATATGTAATTTAAATATTTTTCAAGAGGATTTGATTTTCCGAGAATTCTTACTCTTTTCAGCGTTTACTTTTGTTTGACTGTTGGATGAGCTAATAAGATTAAATGAAAAATATGCAAATTTGATTTTAAAACTACTTTTGAAGATTCGCTAATATTTTTTTGTATTAATAGTAAAATTCTTAAAGTTCCCTTATGAGATTGTTAATTAAATTAAATATTCAAATACTTTTATCAAAATTAACTTATACATTTCATGTTTATATTTGTTCATGCAATGCGTTGGAAAGAGCACGCATATTTATGTACTAAAGCAAACATGTAAATTTAAGTTACCACAACACCTGTAAACTAAATTTCAATTACTGTTATTTCTCAGAAATAAAAATTTACAGAGACCTAAAAATTAAAAAAAGAATACTCAATACACATTTCTATACAGTCATTATTTATGGTTTATTTTCTTTTCTGGAATATAGTGTGAATTATTTTAAAACGACATTGCTATCATCATAAAAAATTGAAACCTTTAAAACAAATGCTATAAAGTTTTGGTGTTAATTCCATATAAAACATGTAGATAGTTTATCAAACATGTAAATAATAAAACTAATTTACAATTAAATTATAATGTTTAAATAGAATTAATTTATTATTTTATTTAAACATTATAATAGGAAGATAACATAAAAACATGTTTAAATATATATATATATATATATATATATATATTAAGATTTAATATGCCTGTTATATTATTAAATGTAATAATATAACAGGCATATTAAATCTTAAATTAGCTGTTAACTTTCTAATATTTTGAAAATAAAATATCATGATTTAGGGTACCATAACTCTGAACACTTGGTTTAGTTTCCTATAAATGAAAAACAGTGTTTCTTAAAATGGTACGAATAATCAGTCATTATTTTGGAGAAAAGATTTAATGAACTGTGATCACTGTTTAAGCTTTTGCAATAAGTGAAACACATGGCATCACAGTCAACTACTTCGAAATGCTTTTAAATATAGACTCATTAAAAATAAATTTGAGCAAGATATATTAATATAAATTTAAGTAAATAAATTTAAGTAATAAATTAAGTAGACTAAAATCAGCGGATAATTAATGTAAACATTAATCTTGATTCATCATTAGTCCTTTCATATTTTTTTTACTTTCATCAAAAAATATAACATACAATGACTGTTATTGTATGTATAGCACGTAATATGAAGAACTATAGTAAATCGCAGTTTAAAACGCATATAATATTCTTGCTTATAATTTCTAATAATATGTTCTTATTTGTTTGATATTTACACTGTGGAAATCATACTCATGCTTATCGCAGTTTTCTCTCAGAAAAGTATTAGAAATTATGTGTTCGTATTCTTATATTATATTACTGTATTTATATGTTTAAAATTAAGTTTTTCCTTTTGGTAACTAGATATTCTGTTTCATTTTTCAATCTCTTAAATCGTCTAAAATGCTGATTGTTTTAAAAAATAATTATTTTCATTTGCTTAATTTGGTTAAAGTAGTTCACACTCCTTTGATACATCTTAAGTATTAAACTTTTTAATTTAATTCAATGGAAATTTGCAACTAAATTAAAGTAATTTTATTATGTTTTAAAATTTTCTATAATTCTTTAAAAAAATATTAATTATGATTTTCTATCTATCTATCTATCTATATATATATATGTATAAATATATATATATATATATATATATATATATATATATATATATATATATATATATATATATATATATATATATATATATATATATATATATATATATTTATATATATGTATGTATATATATATATATATTTATATCACTATTCATATATATATATATATCTATATATATATATATATATATATATATATATATATATATATATATATATATATATATATATATATATATATATATATATATATATATATATATATATATATTATATACATTATCAGAATTAATTAAGAAGGATTATTAAGAATTTTGTTATTTAATATTACGTCACGTATATAATCAGACATACATAAAATCAATAAAAAGAATTCAAAATCTATATTCAAAGTTATTTCATGTATGTGCTAAATTCAGTCGCATTAATTCATTCTGGAATAAATGAGAAGAAGAAAAATGCTCCTAATATTTTACATAAATGTATGATTAATATTCAGGCATAACATAGCTCTTACTTCATAACAATATTATAATTTCTCTCACTTTATCATTTTTATAAGACCTGTGCTTTTCATTTACAAGAACACAACACTGGATTAGATGTACAGTCAACTGAATTAAGCATAAAGTTACATGCGTTCTTTAGACTATTTTTAGGTCTACAATTTTTCGTTCAAGCCTATATTAAATCCCTAACATCAAAATTTTAGAGGGATAGAGTGGAAGAACGAGAGTTAGGATGGACCCGAAGCTTAATATCTAAGATAAGTATAGTATAGAAAAAATACTCCAATTTACCTTCATGATTGCCAATGTTGCAAAAGTAATTTTAATCTTAAGTGGCGATGACAAAAATAGTTACATGTAAATTTACAATGTTTTGCCAAGAGTGGGAAGGATAAATTTTTCTAATATTTATTTGTACATAAAAATAGTTTCCTTTTTTATTATGAATAAAATGTTATAAAACATCACACTGAAGATATAATATTCATGATCCTTGAAAACAAGTAAAGTATCAAAACTTAGACTTAAAAAAGAATATTTTTTTTCAGTATTTCTAAGATTTTGAATTTTTCCTAAAATTATTGAGTTATGTTAAATAAAATTGCAACAAAAATCGTATAAAAACAATTTTGTATGAGATAAAAATTTCATGATCTATAAAAATTATAAACGACAGAAATAATTAAAATTTGTAAAGTTTATAATTCATTTGAGTTATTTTTATTTTTTAAAGAAATATTATTTGACATGTCTTTCTAAACACAGTAGAAGAATTATGCACTTTTGCGACATTTAGTTATTTTACAATACCAAAAATGTGTGAAGAATTATATAGTTGAAATAATTTGTTACGCAAAATATTTATTTTTATTTTTAAATTTTAGTTATCGCTTTTGAGAAAATTCAATTTTTTTTTCCTTTTATAAGATAAAAACATTTTATCACTTTTTTTTAAAACACATACACCAGTACATACTCTGAAAAGAAACAAATATACCAGTACACAATCTGAAAAGACAGAAATTAATATTGATTTTTGTATCCAGAAGCATGTAAGAATCATACATATTATAATTATATAAATAAGCATATTATAATCACAACAGAAAAATCTTAAATAAAGAAAGTATTAAATCACATAAGCATAGTGAATCTGATTTTTTAAAAGTTAGCCTAGGATCGTCACTCGTGGGAAAGATTTATCAAAAATGATAATTTAAAATGAATAGCTGAGGTAAAAGCCTAAAATCTTGAAATCACAAGCCTTTATTCACATAGTAACTAATATATCCAGATAAGTTAATGTAGAGCTATGTCAAGAATTTTACTTGTAAGCTAACGGATTGCTGATGCTTAAAGACAGCATAAATAAAGTTTTATAAATGATTCGCGTGTCAAACTATAATAACTGTGTATATATCATCATAACGGTGCTTGTTAACCATTTTATGAATAAAACACACTTTAAAAAGATTTCATGAGTGGTCCTATATTAAATATTTTCATTTGAAACAGTTCATAATATTTTGTTTCATTTGAATCATATTACTTGTTATTTTTATGTGAAGTTTGAATATTTAAATTTTAAAAACTAATAAGCCAAATTTTGATTTATATATTATGCATACAGTAAAAACGTAATTTAATCTGTAAGAGGAACTTCTATCATTGAATAACTTTTAATTAATTATTTAGATTGGAAAATATGTAAACTTAAATAATCATTTTAAATTTTCGTATGAATTAAATGATTCTATTATAAGACACATAAACACATTTCACGTTTGTTCTTCATTTCCATTATAATTTCTCATCTTACTTTATATGATAGTATTTGGAATAAAATATAATATTATCTTTTTATAAAATAAAAAAACACATCATAATCTTACATAGTCTTCTCTTTAATATATTAAACATGAAGTATCATCTATATCTTATATGATATTTGTATAAATGTATATTTAGATTTTAAGTGATGTTCACTTATATAATTATATTTGAGTTTCAAACAATTTGCGAATTTCTTTGACAAAAATTCCAAAAATCTTATCAGAATTGATTAACTGAAATGATTTGTCCTTCCATATAATTTTAGTGGTCTGTAACATTAAAAATTGCATTAACAAATTATATTTAATATTAAATATCAGTAAAAGAGAAAATATTTAACAACAATTAAGTTTGTTTGTATAAAGAGAGGTATATTACTCTCTAGATTTCACATTATTAATATATTATATATTTAAGGCATAAGTTTCATAACACAAATCATACATTATTAAAATCTACCTATCAATCACAAAATTGGCCTTTTCCCTTTACAAACATTTATTAAAATTAGAGGTTATTAAAATTTGGTGTTGATTCGTGACCTCATTAAAATATTTTTTCTGTGCGTAGCTTAATAAATATTTTTATAGATCATGCTATAATAAGTTTAGAGTGAATCATTAAATAATAATCTTATCAATAAATTTCCCAAATCAAAGCATAAAAAAACTGTAATAATAATAAAAAAATATAACTATATCCGTTTCGAGTAATACGTACATTACTGATTAAAGTTAGTAATAAGTTTAAAAATTTCCAAAGTTTGATTTTATTTTAGAAAATCCTTGAATAATTAAAGTTTATATTTTATAAATACACTACTCTAAGATCTTGTATCTCCTAAAATCTAACATATCTGTAGCTGTACTAACTATATTTAAATATTGAATAAATTGGACAAAATCTTCTTTTAAATTTAAAATTCTCATTTTCTCAAAAGCTTAGTGATATAAATGTAAATAGTATTAAAACTTCTAAAGATTTGATTTTTAAAACAATTCGCATAAAATTATGGACAGGTGTTTACACAAAAATTTTAATTTCTATTTCAAAATTTGCATTCTAATACATTTTAGCAGCTCTATCTTTACGAATTATCAATTCTTCAATAATAAATTAAAGTAAAAGAAAATTTTCTGAGGAATGGAGAAACGTAAAATTTCTTTCAGTAGATGCATCCCTTTCAAAATGCGATGATTTTCATCTTAGAAATGAATTTACTAATGCAAATCAGTTTGCTACCTTTTATAATTGTGTTTATTTCGCCGTGCAGGGGTATTATGGGCTTTTTTAACTAACGCAGAAAAATCGGGATTTAGACTAATATTTATCTCCGTTTTTTACGATTTCTCTTTTGTTATCACAAAAATGAATATTTTTGGAATACATTTTTGAACAATTTATTTGAATACATTTAAGAAATGTTTGCTATGATTCGTTAAAATTAGCATTCAAGTTATATGAAAATTTTAAGAAATGACAATAATAAAGATGAACTTATGCATTCATTCAATTATTTCTTGTTACTTTACGCATTGTATTTGCTTACTTACGTATTGCATTCTTTATATAATTTTTAATTTCGCATTCTTAAAGTAAAAACTTACTTACAACTGATGTAAAAGTGTTACAAAACTTTTGGAAAACAAAAATAAATAAAAAAAACTAGTATCTTCAAAAAATATCATTATTAAAAGAAAAATTTCTGACTTTTAAAGGGAAAACATATATTTTTGTACTATGATATTTGTATGATTAATTTCATGAGATTTTTTAATGATATATATGCGTCATAAATTAATTGAAATTTATTGATATTCAAAGATAATTAAAAAAACAATTTGAGTAAAATTTTACAATTTTAATTCCATGTAGTCAAGTATGACACATAAAATACTCGATAAATTTTTCTTTTGGACTGAATTTAAGGACATTTTTTTATATTCCAGAATGTGAAATGTTTGATAATATCTTTATTTGTTTTTAACATCAAATCTTTTGACGTCAATAGAAAGTAAATTAAAAAAAAAGAACTTTTTATCACATAGTGGTTGTTTCTTTCTTTACAGTTGAGATCCTGACTATGCCACTCTATTTCAATTTGGGTTGATTTAAAATAACCATATCAGATAACGTTTCATCTATTCTTATAGTATTGAGACTGCATCGTAAATCCAACTTGTGGACGAGTTTGCTGCCTACTTTCAACTCACAACTCACATTCTTCAAGTGACAGCATACAAAGCGAATTTCCCCATTGAATGGCTGAGCGTATTGTCGAAGTTCATTTTGTTAATAAAATGGTTTATTACAGGAAGTCCACAAATCATCAGTTTATAAAGCCATTTTTCATTGATTCAAGCCATTAACAAATTAACAATTGAACAGAAAAAAAAGCAAAACAATACAAAATACCCCCTTCATGGTGTGTTCTTCTAGCCACTGCTGGTTTAAAAACTTTAAATATTATGTGTGGTAACACTACATAATAATTAAAGTTTGTAAACCAGCAGTTGCTAGAGTTTATATGTTAATGTGCCAACAAACCGAACGAGCAGCATTATGCTCATTCACGACATCTGCGGTGATTAAATGTTTTCTATTCTTATTTTCTTATGTTAATAAAAAGTATGTTAAGATTTAACAAACTTGGATTAAGTAACATTCATGCAACTTCACGCAACTTCACTGGTGACCTAAAAGATTTTACCATTTTCGAGATGCCAATACCAACATATACAAAGCAAATCACATGTTTCATTTCTCGGAGTCTAGTAGGAATTGAACGATCTAATTTATTTTAGATGATTTCTTTAATTACATATTTAATATGCAGGATTATATGCCAATTGTTTACGACCCATAAAATTCTAAATTGGGAATAAGTCTATCGCGCCATTATGGAACAATAATATGAAACTATAGTTCATTAAAGCTGAATGTAACTTCTAATTATCCGGTATAACGTCTGACTTTACGACATATAATATTGTTTCGGCAATAGCTCCGGAAATGCTTTTTGCTGTGTCAGACATTTTATTATTGCCACCAGATAAGGATAACTATATCACATTAAAACAACGCTTGATTTAGAAATTTTCAGATTCCGAGAATCAACAGATCTGAAAATTTCTCTCAGAACTTCAGTTGGGAGATGACAAACCATCTCACCTGCTCATAAAAATGCGTGAATAAGCTGGCAGTGCTTTATTGGGTGATTTTTTTAAGAAACTTATAATTTCAGCGCCTGCCAGTGGATATTCAGAATATTCTTTCTGAGAGCTCTAAACTACTCGAAAATCTCGACAAAATGACAGATTGAATCACCCAAGTAAGATCCGACCTTCTAACGATCCCCGTGTGTGCTATACGGCCCTAAATCTGTCGCCAGCTTGTCTCAATTTGAAACAGGTATTTCTTGCTCACCGCTGAACGATGTGGCCTCACTTCGAACAGAAATAGCTTCGCTTAGGCAAAAGATTGAGCTCATTGGCCGGGAACGATAGAGACCACTCACGTGGGAGGTTTTATAAATCACCATATCGACGCCCGATCGACAGTAAATAACAATGGAATTTGTTATTATCATCAGAGATTTGATAGAAATGTGAGGATATGTTGCCATCTTTTTTTCTTTTCCTACTCTTGATACTCATATTTCTGCGACATCCACTCTAATAGCCAATAAATCTTATCGCCTATTTGCTTATGACAAAAAAGACTCACATAAAATTCTTAGTAGACTATAGGTCAGATGCCTCATGTGTTCCATGTTCTAGTGTAACTAAAAAGTCACGGCCTGCGTCTCTAGAATTATTTGCGGCCAATAACACAAAAATTCACTCCTATGGGACATAATTATTAAATTTAGATTTAAGATGAAAGCGCAGTTTCAGCTTTAAATTTCTTATCGTATCTGTCCCTTTGCAAATAATTGGAGCTGATTTTTTAAAGAATTTTGGTATACTAAAAGATTTGAAACACCACAGATTAATAGATAGTATCACAGATTAATAGATAGATTAATAGATAGTATTAATAGATAGTATCACTCATGCAGACTGGAAATTTTGCGAACTCAACCGGTCATGTTTCAATTAAATTTATTTCTGGAGACTCCCCTTATCATAAAATGTTGGCACAGTTTCCAGAATTAACTAATATTTCTCCAAGGATTTCATCTGTGTTGCACAATACAGTTCATTACATAGAGACAACCGGCCCTCCTGTGCATATCAAATCAAGACGTTTAAATCAAAAACTATTTGATTCCGTTAAAAGAGAATTTCAATTTATGATGGAGCACGGCATGTGTAGACAGTCGAAATCACCTTGGTCTTCGCATCTGCATGTAGTGCCAAACACGTCTCGTAGCATTCGCCCAGTAGGTGACTATCGCCAACTCAATGCCTGTACAATCCCAGACTGGTGCACCATACCACATATACAGGATATATGTACACATATACATACCACAGGATTTTTTCAACGCTCTTTATGGTTGTAAATACTTTTCAAAAAGTAATATTGTACGGGTATACTTTCATATACCGGTGCATCCCGAACACATTAAAAAAACTGCCGTGTGCACTCCTTTTGGCCTTTTCGAATTTCCGTATTTAAATTTTTTCTTATGTGGAGCTGATCAAAATTTTCAAAGATTCATGAATGAAATGCTGGGTAAATTCACTTTTTATTTTGTTTATTTAGAATATTATTAATTTTTAGTAAAAAGAAAGATGAACATAAAACTCATGTACGGACAATACTTCAGAAATGAAATGAATATGGGTTAACAACTAACACCTCAAAATGCATATTCGGCGTATCTGAATATTTCTTTTTAGGGCATTTAGTTTCCCAGAATGGAACAAAGTCCCTTAATAATAAAGTTGCTCCCATATTAAATTACCCGCAACCTAACGATTAAAGTCCTTCAACGTTTCCTGGGTTTCTAAAATTTTTTTCACCGTTTTCTACCGAACTTAGCTGAAAGCCAAACAACTCTCAATAGTTATTTGAGAGGCGCAAAGAAAAATTATAACACAAAAATTGAGTGGTCTGATAGAGCTGAACCGGAATTTTGGAAATGCAGTTCTCTTAGCTCACCCTCATCCAGATGCTAAATTAATTCTATAAGTAGATGCATCAGATTTTGCAATCGGAGGAGCATTATCACAAACAGTAAATAACAAATCACAACCCCTTGCCTTGTTTTCGAGAAAACTTTCTCCAGAGAAACGAAATTACAGCGCATATGACAGGAAATTACTTGCGGCATATGCTACTATAAAACATGTTCCATACATGCTTGAAGCAAAATGTTTCACCCTGTTTACTGATCACAAGTCGACATATGCTTTCCGACAACGCTCAGACAAAAGTTCACCGAGGTAAACGAGACAGATTTTATTTTTCAATTAAAGACATATATCCTTTACATAAAAGGATCAGAAAATATCATAGCAGATACGTTTTTTCGGATCTCTTTCATAATAGTGCCAAATCCTACTGATTACGATAAATTTCTAAGGCACAGAAAAATGATTCAGAAATAAAAAACTTAATATATAATCTTAACAGCTTAGAATTAAAGAAAATTGTATTACTAGACTAACATGCTCCAATATATTGTGATTTGTGTCCACGGGTACTGCACGACCTTTCATTCCAATTTTATTTCGCAAGCAAATTTTTCTTTATTGCATGAAATTCCTCATCCTAGTACTCTCAGCACAACAAAATTAGTAAAATATAGATTTATTTGGCCATCTATCAATAAAGATTGCATAACCTGGGTGAGGGAATGTATTCCATGCCAAAAAGCTAAAGTCAGTCGACTTTCAAAAACACCTGTAGATTCCTTTCCTAACCAGACAAAGAGATTTGATCATGTACACCTCGATATTGTTGGTCCTCTAATACCTTCTAGAGGAAACTCCTACGGCCTGACGCTGAACGACAGATTTACACGCTGGCCGGTAGCTATGGCCATTCCAAATATCAGTCCTCGGACTGTAGCTCATTTTATAACCATTGGATTACACGATTTGGCTACCCATCGTACATCACAACTGATAAAGGGCATCAACTTGAAAGCCAGCTGTTCCAGTCTCTGTCCCATTTCCTGGGGATTAAAAGAATTTGGGCATCGCCTACCAGCGAACAAACGGGATGTTAGAGGAATTTCACAGGCCTCTCAAAGATGTTTTAAAAGCATATAACACGGAGCAATGAACTATAGCATTGTCTACCATTTTATTAGGTTTTCGAAATATTTCTTAAAGAGGACATCAAAAGCTATAGCAGCAGACTTAGTCTACGGGACTACACTTCGACTCCCAGTAGATATTTTTGTACCGACGGCACTTCAGCAGTTTGTGGAGGAATTGAAACAGTACTTTCGTGACATTCAACCAACGCCTGGTTTCCGACATGGAGCTAAGTCCAATTTTATATATTTACATCTGAAAGATTGCTCGTATTCTTACGACATGACGGAGTGAATAAAAACTCTTCAAAATCCTTATGGTGGACCTTTTAAAGTACTAATTGGGATCACAAGACTTTTGATATTGATATAAATGGACGTAAATGAAAAATCTCGTTGGAACGCTTTAAATCAGCCTTCCTTTCATTGGACAATCCAAAGAATTGTGTTGTTCATGATACTACTTCCACACCTAAGTAGGCTGTTGTCACACGCTAAGGACATGTTCATTTTCCTAAACATTTTCTTAAATGTTGTAAAAAACTGCGGGGGAAGTGTGTGGCAACACTACATATTAATTAAAGTTTGTAAGCCAGCAGTGGTAACATTTAATATGTTAACGCGCCAACATTCAGAAGGAACAGAATTATGCTCGTTCGTGACATCTGCATTTAAATGTTTTTTCTATTCTTACTTTCGTATGTTATTAAAAATGTTGCTAAGTTATTTGTTTTAAGTAACTTTCACGCAACTTCAATGGTTAGTTTAAATCGGCAATGACGATTAAAAGTTTTGAGAATTTCACTGAAAATTTCATTAGTTAATTTAATTTTAAATTAATAATTGCAATATTTGGGTTGGGTTGTGGCCGGCAGTTCTGGAGCTTTTTTTTTAAAGTTGCTTATAGCTCACAATGAGGAGATAAGACACACAAATATTTGATTGGTTGGTATTGTATTGTTGGATTGACCCTTATTGTTGATTGTTCATGGCTGTATTTGATACAAAGTCACCGGATCTAAATTAGTACTCAGCAGACAGGTTTCATGGGATTACACTATGGTTCCTCTTCGATAAGCAGTGACAAAATTCTCCAAAGACAAAGCTGTCGGATCTAAATTAGCACTCAGCAGACAGGCTTCATGGGATTAGAACATGATTCCCCTTCAATAAGCAGAGACAAAAGTTCTCCAATGATAGATAAGCACTAGATGGTGTTCTTATGACGTATTATCATTATGTCAAAATTTGTAAGTTTTTTTTATGAATTAGCATAAAGCTTGAGTTTTTACTTTTGATTTGCGGACAGTTCAAACATCCAAGAAAATGATAATGCTAAAATTTCTAAGGATTTACGGATATCATTTCTCAGGTCATTATATAAAGGCAAGATAATAGAATATAATCAAGTGTTTCTGGCTTCCCACACACACCACAGTCTGTGGTGGACATGTGAAATCCGTATAGAACATATTTTGTAGGATAGGTTCGGGTACGGACCCTAGATAGGAATATATTTTCTAAACGAGATTGGGAATAAAGTAAGTGTTTTTTGCTTATAGGTATCAAGTATGAGAAATTGGAAGCATATTTGCTATTTTCCAACTTGTTTAATCCTTTAAGATGGAATGTATTTTTATGTAATGTCTAAAGTCTTGTTCCATGGATTCCCGAATCTCCCGGGATCCTCTCTTATTTCCATGGATCCCCGAATCTCCCGGGATCCAAATTAATTTTATCTCTTGACATGTTTACACTGCTATGATGCTGTGCTTTTAATGCAACTGATTCAATTGTGTTATTTATTAACAAGAGCATTTTTGACATCATTTCATCCTGTCTAGTTTATAGAGGTAGTAATTTGGCCTTGAAAGATGCAGTCAGTTTATATAATATATTATTTTATTTTAATAAAATACTTAAGTTGTTATTTATAAAAATGTTTAATGATGTTTAAATGTTAAAAATGTTTAATGTTTAAATGTTAAAATTGTTTTATAATTAATGTTGTTTAATAAAATCTTTAAAATGTAAAAGTTAATAAAATGTTTTATTTTATTTTTTGAATAATAACAGGAGATGTTTTATTGCAAGTAGATAAAGATTTGAGACATGAATATGAATCAGTGAAGATTATATATCTTTCTAATGTGCACAAATTTTAGATACAGCAGTAAGCAAAGCCATTATCTTTGTGGTAAATATTGAGTTTAGAGAGTTTATTTTACCTAATATCCATGTATTGGTTTTAGAATTAAAAACTGCAGTTCCCAGGTTTGAGCCTTGTTTTGAGGCGTCGGTAAAAGTTTTAACATAGTCTTGTCAAATAGAGTTATAATATTCATTAAACCTACTACAAATAATCCCTTTGGGTATATTTTTCGACTGGAAAGGCAAGCCAGAGTAATTGACTGGATTTTCTTCAATTCTGTATTAAGGAATTAAAATTTGGATTTTTAATAATTGGTCTAATTGAATTCTTGGAGAAGGAAAGCAGTTTTTTGCTATAATAGCCAGAGGTTGGCCACTATTCATGCGATTGAATGAAATTTTATTCCACCAAATAGCACAAGGAGATAGTTTACATTTGCAAATGTTTCGTACGTAGAATTTTAAGAATAGCATCTCATGCCTTGTTGATAAAAGAAGAAATCCGGCTTCTTGAAGAAGAATTGGGATGGGTGTCCATTTAGGAAGCCTTGTAGAAATTTTCATAGTGGCGTGATACGGAGACTCTTGGATTTTTCGGTCTCATTTACTGGCAGTGAAGAATACATGACATCCATAATTCAACCCACTGACAATATAAGACAAGGTTATTTTTATTAGGTGAAATGTTCGTGCACTCCATATCTTGCTTGCAATTGCTTTCATGGCATTCAACTTCATTATAGTGGCTTTTCTCTTTTGTATGAAATGATGCCGGAAAGTCAAGTTATGTGAAAAATACATATCTAAAATTCTTACATGCTGATTCCATCGAATAGGTTGCTGATTAATGTATAAATTGAATTTAGGCAGTTTCCTCCTTGTCGAAAAATTAATGACGGAAAAGTGAGGATTCACCATGAGTTTCCATTGTCAGCACCACTCCTTTAGTTTGATAAGAGTATTTGTTATTTTAATTTCTAATTTTTCTAGATTTGTAGATTTATACAGTAATATTATGTCGTCTGCATAAATATAGCACTCAATGCCATCGGGAATTATTTCACAAATGTCTGCCATTAATGTGATAAAAAGGAAAGGCGATAATATACTTCCTTGAGGGACACACCTATGAAAGGACATTTGGTCTGATACCTCACCCCTCCATTTAACTAGGAAACTTCGATTTATGATGAAATTATGAATCCTCCATATTAATTATATGAATCCACGACCATAGTACTGCATTATCTTTAATATTTGCCTTTAATAGCTTTAAAATTAGGCAATCTTGCCATATTGAATCATAAGATTTTGCAATATCTACAGCAATACATACAATAAACTTTTTGGAGGATCGAGCAGATATAATTGAATGATGGGTGATAAATAATATGCTATCGCATCCTCTATTTGGCAAAAATCCGTAGTGATTTATGTTGAAGATCGGTGATGAATATATATGATGGGTGAGCCGTTTTATTATCATACGCTCAACAGTTTTACAAAGAAAGCTAGTAAGAGAAATAGGTTAGTAGGATTTGATACCATCAGAGCTTTTTCCTGGTTTTAGAATGGGGATAATAATAGATTTTTTCCATATCTCTGGAACTATTCCTGTTATCCATGATTTATTTATAATATGTAGGAGAAAGTTAAGGTTATTATGATCTATGCCTTGAAGTATCTTTGCCGAGGTTTTGTCCGGACCAACTGATGTGTTTCTGCATTGGGTAATTTCCTTCTGTAGTTCTGTCAATGAAAAAGTTGGTTGTATGAAAACTTGAAGTCTGTGCTGAAATCTAATGGTAATCCTTCAGAAATAGTATATGTAGAATAATAGTTTGAAAAAAGATTTGTTTGAGTGACAGCGTCAGTTATTGCTCTGGATCCTTCGATTATATACAGACATGAGTCTGTTCATATGGATACTCTATTTTGAAGACTTTTAAGAATACGATCAATATCTTTGGACTGACTGGCAGATGGCACAGTTTTCTCCCAGAAACAGCGAGACATGGATAATATTTAGGAGTGGAGTGCGGCTGCAATCTTCTTATATTGTATCTATGAATTCATGTTACGAGAATTTTTGGCTATAAACCAGAGTCTTCTTTTTTGTCCTAATAGATAGCTACATTTTGAATCCAACAAAGTAGGGTGGAATTTATACGATAACGTTTGCCATTTTAAAAATTTAGTTAAATTATGTTGACAGATAACACTGAATTGGTTGATAGTTTCTAATTTGTTATTTAACTGATGGTTAATTGAAGTAAAAAAGTCAGTCTACAGAATTTGCTTTCACCATTGTGAGTTTTTATCATTGATAGAAATAATCGTCTTCATAGGTACATGATCGCTACCAAATGAATCTCGATGGATATTGATAGTTCACAAATGAAAGGTATCTGATGAGACTATGCAGTAATCAATGAGAGGGGGGTTGTGATGTGGACCAAAATGCGTTGGAAATTTAGTATTCAAGAGGCAGAAGTTACTTTCTTGTATCCAGTCGTAGACCTCAATACTTTGGGGAGATTTGTATTGACTCCCGAAATCAGCATGTCGAACGTTAAAATCACCAAGAATAATGAAAGGTGATCTGATACCTCTGATTATGGTGCTTACGCAATCGGTTAAAAATTTTCCAGTAAGGATGTATACATTTATTATGAAAAGAGTTAAAGAAGAAAGAGGGATACTTTTACAACCAAAGGTTCTTGACCTTCATCTGGAAGACGTGTTGGGTTGCATATTTTAGTTGGATATGATTATCTATGGAAGTTAGAAGACCTCCTCCCCGTCCACGGTCTCTGTCACTCTGAAATATAATTTTATTGGTTAAAAAGAAAGGGTCTCCTTTTTTCAGAAAAGTTTCTTGAATAGCAATAACACTTGTTGAAGTAAAAAAAGAAAATTTAAAATATGGGCTGTTGTTAGAAATACTTCCAGCATTCCAGGATAGAATAGAAAGTTTATTATGCATGAATATATAGGAAAATGTTACAAAAACAGACAGAAAATTTGAAAGCGCCTCAAAGTAGTACCTGTGTATTTGTGCTATGGGGCACTATTACGGCTCTTCTCCATGACTAAGCACTCACTTATTGTCTGACGGACTTTAGAGGTTAATACGAAATTAAAGTCCTTGGATATTTCTGGAATTAAATTTGTATTTGATCCGTTTTTATTTCGGGAAGATCTTAGCCCAGAACCTTTTCGGGTAGACTTTCATGTAGGGGATTGAACCTGTTCCTGTGCTTTTAATGCAAATGATTCAATTGTGTTCTTTATTAACGACATCATTTTTGACATCATTTCATCCTATCTAGTTTGTAGAGCTAGTAATTTGGCCTCGAAAGATGCAGTCAGTTTTGATAATATGTTATTGTATGGTTCTGTCACTCTGGATACTGCTTTATTGATACCTTCTGCAATTTCTCACTTATTAATTCCACTAGGTTGTGCTGAACAGATAATTCCAGCCAAAGAATCTTTAGGTGACTTGAATATTCACTTGGACTCGATGAATGATAAATATTTTTCTCCTTTTAAGTTTAGAAATCTTTTTTCTTCAAGACGAAATGGCATCAGCCGAGCCGCATTGTTTGCAGTTTTCATTGCTTAGTGGGATGGGAGAATTTATAGCATGTGCCACATTGGCAAACTTTATCAACTAAAAGTTGTTTTTAATCGCAAATAGAATAAACTAATTTCTTTTGGAATATTAAAGACGTAAATGGTGATAAGTATATTTTCAGAAAGCTCAGGTGATCCTTTCTTAGTGAAATGTTTTATGTTTTATACCATTAACTCGTTTTTTTTAAATTTCCTCGGCGAGCAGGTTTAAATCCAAGTCTATTGGGATATTTTTTAATAGAAATTTTAATGTATAGCTCACTTTTTGAATTTGCGGGGTTACAGGAACTCCAAGAGTACGTCGAATACAACTAATCTCTGTGGCAGTTTCTGGGTTATTTGTTTTAATTAATATTTTCCCATGACGAGTAAATATGACTTCGGTTATACCGTTTAGATGGTGATAATCTAATTTAGTTCCGTTTTTAAATGAAAGGGGCGTTTCGAAATTCCTCCTTTGTCATTTTCGGGGCATAGAAAAATCAAAAACAATTTTCACACCGTATTCAGATGCTAATAATATAGTTAGTGAAATATCATCGTCGACAACTAGTGTATTTGAAGAAGTTCATTTTTGCTGTGCGTGGTGATTAGTCCACGAATGCCCCGTCGGCATCCATTTCATTCACTTTTGGAGAGTATCATAGTATAAAAACAAAATTTTGCTCAAATTCAAAGAGCTAAAGTTCTAGAAAAACATTTTTAAATGCTGAAAATTTTCCCCCATTTAAGAATATAGATCCATTTATATGTTTTAAAAACAATTTTTTTTGAAAAAAATAATATTTATCCACACGAAGCAAATTTAATCGCAATCATAAATTTGCTTAAAGTATCTTCAATTATATAAATGTCGTTTAAACCAGAATTTTCACACACACACACACACACACACACACACACACACACACACACACACACACACACACACACACACACACACACACACACACACACACACACACACACACACACACACACACACACACACACACACACACACACACACACACACACACACATGTGTTCTTAATAGTACTCACTTATCTCGATTGGAAAGAACTGTAATAAGCGTACACTTAACACTAGAATTAAATTAAATAGAATTATTAAAAAAAATTATAATTATAATAGCAAAAACAGAAATACAGCTCCAAAAAACGTTACAATTCTAAATTCTCACAAACTTTTCACCTCAATTTCAAAGAAAATGATTCCATGAGAAGCGAAACACAAAATCACAGAATTTCACCATTTTCCAAGACATTGCTTATACGGAAAAGCCTAAAATTCTTGCAATATTTCCAAGTAATCTCTTTTGAAACTTAAGTCCATTAACTAACTTACGCCAACATTAAAAATGTTCTTTTAGTTAATATTACTCACATCATTAAAATAATATTTGTAAAATATTGGCACCAAAAAGTTCATTGAATTTTCTTCATTTATTTTCGTTTGTTTTTAATATCAACTCTTTTGATATCAATAGAAATCAAAATAAAAAATAAAATTGAGCTTTGAAAGTGTTAGTGTAGCAAGATGGTTGCCCCACCAAGAATAGGGAAATTTAGCAAAGATTAAAATGAAGAAAGCAAAAAAAAAATTAATTAATATTTCTAATATATAAATATAAAACTTTTGTTTGACTAATGCTTTCAATCAATGCAATCAATGAAAACCAATTGGAAATGAAAAATTTAAATTTCATAAAATTTAACTGAGACCTTTACTTACAAAGCTTCATTAAAAATGAAATAATACGGTTTTGAATCATATCACAGTAAAATTTAAAATTCATTTTGTACAAATAACTTGTTAGCTCAATTTATGTAAATTCATTTTAATTGTTTCACAATATACTTCCCAAAACTGTGACGACACAAATTTTCATATCTGAAGCGCGGCAGTTTAAAATCATAATATATTTACTATCCTAGAACTGTTTTAATTTTTTAAACAATTAAAATTACTATTGGCTTAAATAGATAAATCTTGTGATCAATATATAATATGATTCTTGAATGATTCTTTGATGAACAGTATACTAATATATAAAATAATCATCACAAAGCTGGTGAGAATTATTTTGATTACAGAAAATTTGTTGTTTTATTCGCTTAATACTAACTTCACCTATGAAAAATAATATATAAATTACGAAGAGTATAATATGTCTGTAGTAAATAGGATAACTTTGTGCATGATGCTTAGTGTTTTAGTATGTTCAATTTCAAGTCTTACATGATAAATATCACGTTAGCGTGTTAATAATATGATAATTTATGTCTCAGATTATAATCAGTATGAAGTCAGTTAAAGATAAAATATTCGGAAATGCTTCTATCGAAGCGTCAGCAAGTTATTAGTTTGAATAATTCTCTGACTTCCCACATTGGAAGATCCCCATTTGGTTGCCAATTATAAAAGAGTCTCCAGACACACCAAGGCAATATGAAACATCTAGAATTAGCAACATGTTTGAGATTTTCGAATATATATATATATATATTATCATTATTATTATTATAGGGAAATAACACATGTATTCACAAGCAAGAGCACAAACTCAGATATTTGTGTGTAATATACCACATATTTTTTTGCAATATAATAGTTTTTATTTAAAAAGTAAAACATTATTAGAGAATATCAATATATGATAACTTCTTTAAAGTAACTCTAATGATTAATTTTTCTCTTTTTAATGTGTGTTCTCAGGTGTTATATTTAAAAAATAATCAATCTTCTTAGATTTCTCTATAAGTTCCACTTTATAATATCTTCTTGACTGGCATTTAATGTGAACTATTGTCAAGTTTACTATACTGTAATAGTTTGTTAAAATAATCCTTTGAGTAATGTTGTTACTATCGTCAAACTTAAATTATGTGTACCTCCACCACTTGAGACAGCAATTTAATACGACCTTTTTGATATTAATGATAAATTTAATCAAGTAGCGATATTCTTTTTGTATTCAATAGTTTAATTTCTTTTTTTAATTTGTATAGTTTAAAAATTATTAATTGAATTAAATTTCTGTTTTTTAAAATATTTCGGTTAAAATTCTCAGTTTAAAATTCACAAAAAAATATGTTATCATTTTTATTGAAACTTTCCTTATTTATGTATAACCTCTATTCCCGCATTTAAAATAGTTTTCTACTTTCCGAATTTATTTATTGCATATGAATATTTTTCATAACATTGCAAACAATATTTAAGTTAAAATCCGATATTTTATATTCTCTTCACAGATAAGGTTTCTGTGAAGATCTTTCTTCTAACGTAATTTGTGTTTTTTGGTTAATTGTCGAATATATTTTCATTATATATTTTAGCCATTTTTTAAATAATATTGAAATGAAAGATTTAAGTTTGTGTAAATTAAACTATAAATTCTTAAGAGTGAAAATGATTCAACATTGATTATAAAAGCAGTGTTTAGGAATATTGAATTATTTTTTTTTATTTTCTGTAACAACTAATATTTTTCTGTCATATATTGAAGTTTTTCTTTGAAACTTTAGCTTAAAAGTATCCTAATTCTCTTTGCCGTTTAAATAATTAGTGATTATAAACGGTATACTTAAATTTATAATTTGGAAAACATGATAAATTATTTAATGCGATATAAGTTTTATTTTAAGTGATATAAAGGAAATATTGTTTCATTATACAAAAAACAAATGCATTAGATAGCTCAAATAATAACATAATGTTTTGATGCCTATGAAATCATTTTCTCAAAATCATTGCCTCTATCGAAAAATTCTTTAATGTCATATTGAAGAAAAATTTTTGTATCCAAATTTCTCATAAACAAAACTTCTATATTATTGCTGATCCAATACTTAATGAAAATATTAAATTCATTGATTTATTTTATTTATGGAAAGTATCAATGTTTTTTAATGTATACCACGAAGAATTTTTTTCATTTTATCGAAACTACTTATAGCGAAATTAAAAGAAATTATTATAAATTAACTGATTTCATTTATTAGAAAATATTTTGTCAAATAAGAATGTAGTAAATAATAATTTAATAATTCAACACCGAGAAAAATATTCATTTCAACAATCAGAAATTAGAAGTTTAATACAATATTAATTACAGATAAGCCTTGTTCAATTCTAATGTATTAACAACAGATTAATGTTATTAAAGTTAATACTGACATATGTTTTCATTTAAAAGTAAATGAGATGAGATTAGAATTATTTACTTCAAAAATAGAATTGAAACGAAAATGCCTTCAAAATGAAGGTGATAATTCCCAAGATAATTTATGATTTCCTTT
The DNA here is from genome assembly GCA_030067965.1 of Latrodectus elegans. Taxonomy (NCBI): domain Eukaryota; kingdom Metazoa; phylum Arthropoda; class Arachnida; order Araneae; family Theridiidae; genus Latrodectus; species Latrodectus elegans. The sequence goes on along the minus strand of CM057813.1, from coordinate 48,237,561 downwards.
AAGAATAACCAGGCATATCAAGAAGATATTGGAAGACTAAAGATTGTACAGTTCTCATTGTTCCTCTTAAAGGATAAGCCTTTGATTAAACCACTGCAGTTTAATATTTCTCTCTTTATCTCGAGACGAAAAGGATTTTCATATTCCCAGCAGAGCCAATTAAAAATGCATCGGATAAGCAGCTCGAGTTGCTGTGATTGTAGGGTTGCAATGAAGAGAGAATTAAATTTATACTTGTAGTTTGTAGAAACAGAGTCATAGCTAAGATTTAATTAAATTCATCTGTAACATCAGTATTGGATTTTCTGAATTATTTATATACCTGTTTTTGGTCACCTTAACTATTTTAGCTCCTTTATTTATGGATTTTGCTAGCAATCGAATAAAAATATAAGAAAATGTAAGTTATCACCATTATTAATATGAGATAACACTAAATATTTATTTTAATCATTATAAGATGGGTTAATTTATGTTTATCAGGAAAATTATCATTGTTCTTAATTATTAAAACATTGCTTAGTCACAATGTCTGTTATTACTGAGGCATAATTCCTTACTTAGAGATTAAATTATAAGGTGAATAAATATGCATATTATATTTATTATCGCATAATCCTGAATTTTGTTTTGATCTGTATACTCGTATACATTATAAAATACTTAGTAAATTTAAATGTCATTAGTAAGGTCTGAGGATACTGATACTTTTCAGTATTGCATTAATTTAATTTCTGTAAATAAACTGATAAAAAAAACATAAATGATATCAGTTGTAAATCTCATGTTACACCAATTCTCAATTTTTTGTTCTTCATATTTTTATTTTTACGCTTCAAAAAATTTATTAAGTAGTAAAAAGTAAAAGTGTTGGTAATATTTTAATTTACAGAGGTGCAACTTAAATGTGTATGTGACCTTCAAATAATGTTTAATTCAGTTAAAAATATGACAATGGTATTTTGTTTTAATAAATAAGAAATATAAAAAACCAAATTATGAGTGGGAAACATCAAAAATTAGGATATTTCCATTATACTTATGACATGAAAATAGAATATCGGGGAAGGAATGTTATTTATTATAGATAATAAATAATTCCATTTATGATTATAATTCTTTTGAGATTAATAATATTATGTAATAGATTAATAATATTAATCATACAAATTGTTAATAAAGACACATATGAATTAAACTCGGATACCTGCGGTTACTGTAAAAAAATGAGCTTGAAAACAAACAAAATCAAAATGATTATTTCTAAGCATAAAATATCAAAGGGTCCAACAAACTTAATGAAAAATGTTCTTTATTGCATTGTTATATAGAAAAATAAAAAGTTATCTAGAAATTTGGAAAACAGGAATTAGACTTAAGGTTTCACGTGTAAAATATATAATCATCCTTAATGGCAATTTATTTTAATTATCACCCCAAGATACCTTAATTTTTTATCGCTATAAAATGATGTTTTTTGTCACATTTTTGATAACATTACAACTATAATAATTTGCAATTACTACAATTATGAAATTATCATAATTTTATTATATTTTCATTTTTAACTAAATATTCTAAATATATTTTTTCTTCATAGTTTCGTGGAAAAAATTCTTGTGGGACATATTGTACCACATCTCTTTGTTGCCAAATGTTTTGATAAACTATAAGATATTTAAGAAAATTATGTTAAAGTTTTTATTGCTCAATTAAACACAAATTCAAATCATAATTTCAATTTATATGACAGTCAATAAATACTAGAAACTAAAAGTCATTGCTATTGAACTTCAGATTAGAAATAAAGCCCACATATAATGTATGAAGCCATGAAGTTTGACAATAAATTCAAAACAAAATGAACTGCCAACCACTATTTTTTTATTTTATAAATGATGGCAACTAAAATAGAAATTACACATTATTTCCGTTTCCTGGAAGCGTTTTACCACAAACTCCAATAAAGAAAGAAAAAAGAGGAAAGTAACTCCTCTAACAAAAATTTATTTTCTCAAACAGTCATAAAGTTTCAGTTTCCTTAAAAAATAAGATTATATAAATGATATTTTGAAATAAAACACATTTTCATCACACTCGCAACAGATGTGAGCAATGACAAATGTTATTTCACGAGATCTGCCAGTCTACTGAATCATTTATGTTTCAAAATATAGCTCGTTGTAAGCGTTTTGAAAGACCAACTGTTACATTTAGTTTTTTTAGAGTTAATTTGTTATTTTTTTCAGATTCTATATATTTAATTTCTTTAAAAACATTCATTAAATATTAATAATATTTTTATCATTGGGCAGTAGATTGACTTAAATATTTATTTAAATATTAGAATCAGGATTTCAAGCTTTATTTAATTTTTTTGATATATGTTTCATTTGTAGTGAATATATCACTGAAAAAAAATTCCCCAGATCAAAACTTTGAATTGTTGCATATATTAAATTGGAAACGATACAATTTTCACATAAGAGGAAATGGGGAAGAAAATATAATTTCTACATTTATATCAAGTTAGAGTATTTTGTTTTTATTCCATTAGTCGCCGCGATTATAATATATATTTACACATGTGTTTTTCGATATTTTGTATCTCAAACCATTTTTATTTTTTTATCTTTTAAACATATTAACAAATATCTATCTACACGCTAATTGTATTCTCAAAGAAAACCTTACTATAAAAATTGACTTTTTACTAAAGAATATATATTTACTCAGACAGAAAAGTCACATTTATTTATATACATTTATACAAAATTTATTGATTGTAGCATATGAAATAAGGATATTAGTTTCTTGAATACAAAGGTTTATCAAAATAACCTTAAAATTGAAAATATTTGCTTTGAAACACTGAAAGTTCCTTATTTTATATTAAATATATTTTTATATAAATTAAATTAATCTTCTAATTGGCTTACACGAGGAAAACATTCTTCATCATACTCATACAATTTTGTAACTAATGTTTTGAAACAATGCAATTTTGTTTTCAATGTATACTTTATTTCCATCATCCAGAAATATTAATAAAAAAAGAGAATAATCTGTAAATAGCATAGAGTACTTGCAGCAGACCTCGTAGTGCTTAGAAGCCTCAGAAAATATCATAGAGTGAAGGTAACAGCTGAGAAAGCAGATAACAATTGTGTAACAATTCTATGATTCTTATGACGACAAACACGATTCAAATAGCTTCCTTGCCAACTACTGTTATACTAGTGGCATGAAGAGGGGATTATTCAAGTAATTTGGTTATTTTAGCTATCGGAAATAGTTCCTAGTGAGTATGCGGAGCAGAGTCAATAATTGATTAACAGACTTAAGTTGTCCGCAATATTTTAACCTTCGATGACTTCATGTGAGAGTAGCCACTGTAGATTGGTGAGTTGAGAAAAGGTGAGATTTTATAGGATTTTAAGGATATTTTACTGACGAAATCCCTCATGCTGTGCATGTTGGCTAGGTGTTGCATATAGCTTTTGTTGTCAGACATGCTATAAATTTGATGTAGTCCTTATACTAACTTCAGTAGTTTAAGATACTCATCGATGGCAATAAGTTATCAACGGAAGAGTGGTAATTAGTAAGGGACATTCCTATCGATATTCATCTCCTGATCTCGAAATTTGTTGTAAACACTACTTCTAGTACTGCCTATATCGTTTTTACCATACATAAACATCTGAATTGCATTTCTTATAATGTGATTAATTTTCTCAAGAATAAGTTGTAATAGAGTTGATTTATGATTAAACATTAGAGAAGTCCTTTAGAAAAACATTAGAGAGTACTTTAGATTGGCTAATACTTTATAAAAAATCAACTGCTTAACGGTGTAAAAAATAGGCATTATTGTCAGGTAAAAATCCTCAATTTTATAAATTATTTAAATGAAATTGAGACTTTTGATGCCCTTCTTGTTTCTTTTTGCGTTCTTAAATAATCGTGCTACTCTCATTTTCCACGTGTCTTCCAATGTGTTGTGAACAGCTGTACTTTGGCTCCAGATATGATAATTGATATTTTAACGTTTCAATAAAACTAGATATTTTTAAGAATATTTTGCTTATTGATTTACTTATGTAAATCTAAACTAAGGTATTTGAAATATATATTAGATTAGAGATTAAGTTCACGGCGTTTTTACTTAAGAGTTTTAATTAAACAGAAAACAATAACTATATCAATAAGTTAATTAATTATAGATTCGCCTTTGCTGTTTACAACCTTTTAACACCTCTCGACCAATCTGTTAATGCCATTCCACCCAAAATCGCATGATCTGCTGTCAAAGGAGATGTTGAGTGAGTTTTTAAGGACTTTTTTGCTATCGAAGGTAACGCAATTACAGCAGTTTGACAAGGAGTGAAAAATGTGGTAATTGGTATGCGCAAGGTCCGGAGAATACAGTAGATGCAGTGGAACCTCCCTTTTGAGCTCTTGGAGTGTGGCTTTGACGACTTGTGCCACATGGGACCTGGTGTTGTCGTGAAGGAGTATGGTTTGACCATGTCGAGCAGGTATTTTCAGTCAAATAGCCTCATTCACTAGGTGTAGCTGGACAATGTAGAGCTTTTTGTTGACTGTGGAATTCTTTTCGAGTATTTCCCAGTGCACCAAGAAGTCCTTAAAAACTGACTCAAACACCTCTTTGACACCAGAATAGGCAGTTTTTGGCGGAACGGGATTAACAAATTGGTCGAGAGTTGTGAAGAGGTTGTAAACAGTGACGGCGAATAAATAATGATTAACTTATTGGTATAAATACAGTATTTTGTTTAAATAAATCTATTTGGTAAAAACGCTACGAACTTAATTTCAAATCTAATATATATTTCAAATACCTTAGTTAAAATTTATATAGGTAAATCAATAAGCAAAATATTGCTAAAAATATCTAGTTTTATTGAAATGATAAAAAATTAATTATTAAATCTGGACACAAGGTATTGTTGACAATGGAAGAGACACGAGGAAAACGAGAGTAGCGTAATTATTTAAGAACGCAAAAAAAGGGCATCAAAAAGATGCGCCCAAATACTCATTGCTCTCACTAGCCAACATGCCCTGCAAGGTATACAGCTATTTCCCTTGTCAGCTTAATCGCCACATCATTCCCCAATCGAATACGTTTGGGTTATGGTTACATGACATTTGAAGATCCTTCCACTATCTCTTTCAGGAGATGCATTCAGGCAAATAATTGACAGGGAGTCATTCCTCAGGACCTTACCCATACTATCATTGATTCTGTGCCTAGACTCTGACTTTTGTTCAGAAATACAGATTACTTACTTCTCGTTGATATTTCTCTCTTTTTGCTGAGTTTTGTCACTTTTTCAATATATATATATAAACAGTGGTGGCTAAAATTGTGGACACTTTTCGAAATTTTTATGTTTTTGAACTTTGTATGTTTATAGAAAATGTTACGTTTCGCAAAATGCAAACTTGTATACATCGTTTTAGAGAGAATTTATTACTGAACTCAATACAAAACACAAAATTTAATTATTTGGAATACAAAAAAAAGTTACACGTATTTTAATATAAATAAAACGCATAGTTATTAAGTGGTTTTTAATATCTAGCTTTTCTGGCCAATCACTGTTCCTGTTCTGAAAACCAATCAAATGTTAGTAAGTGCCAGTAGAAGCTGACATCATGTTTACAGTAGAAAAAATTCATTATTTTGCTTTGTTCTATAGAAGGAGGGTCTGTTTTTATGCACTGCAATTACAAGTAGGATTTTTTGTAAAAATTTTTACTATTTAGTTAAGAAGCAATGACATCAAATAAAATAGTAGATTGGTCATCTAGAAAATGGTGTAATATTATTGTGCTACGCGAATTGGTCTTTCTTATGTTGAAATTACAAGATAGGTGGGTGGCTCAGTGACTACATCTGGAGTCCGAAAGTTTTGTTTACAATATCAGGAGACAAATTCAATAAAAAACAGAGATGGAAATGGCTGAAAAAGGTGCACCACATCTATTGATGACAGAAGAATAAAAATATTATGTCTCCAAGATAAAAAAATGTCATCAGCGGCCATCAGAAGGGATCTGAATGATGCTGGTGTTTCTGTAAGTTCAATAACAATCAGAAGAATATTAAGAGATGTTGGACTGAGCGGTAGAATTCCACGAAAAAAGCCTTATCTTAATTTTAAGCAAAAAAAAAAAAAAAAATAAATAAATAAATAAATAAAATAAAAAAAAAGACTACAGTGAGCAAAGAAACACATTAATTGAACAGATGATCAGTGGTCACATGTTATATGGAGTGATGGAACTAAGCTATCGTTATTCGGTAATGATGGGCGATAATATGTAAGACGTAGAATAGGAAAGGAACTACATCCTGACGGCATTCAAGCGACTGTGAAGAACCCAGTTAGTGTTATGAATTGGTCATGCATATCTGCAGATGGTTTTGGTTACTTTCGTGTCATTGATGGGACCATGAATGCCAGAAAATACATTGACACTATTCTAGAACCAAAACTTCTACCTTCCATCAGAGATATCTTTCCCAACAATGCTTTGCTTATTTTTCAGCAGGATTCTGCTCCTTGCCACACGGCCAAAATATCGAAAGAGTGGTTTCGTACAAAGAGCATTAAAATGTTGTCATTTCCAGGAAACAATCCTGGCCTCAATCCTATCGAAAATTTGTGGCACCGTTTGAAAAATCTTGTCCGAATGAGGCGCCCACCAATTAAAAGGAACTAATTTAGGCTATAATTGTTTCCTGGCATCATGTAATAACGAAAGAAGAGCTTTAAATTCTTGTCAGCTCAATGTAACGTCGATGTGAAGCTGTAATCAAAAATAAAGTGTATTCTAGTATAAGTACTGATAACTCACTGCAATCATCACTAACTTTTATCGTTTAATTTTTTTTGTATTGCAAATACTTGAATTTCGCATTTTGGATTGAATTTAGTAATAAATTCATAAATTCTCTTTAAAATGATATACACAAGTTTGCATTTTGTGAAACTTAATTCTTTCTATAAACATACAAATTTCAAAAACATAAAATTTTCCAAAAATGTCAACAATTTGAATTTGAGCCACCACTGTACATATATATATATATATATAATATACATGTATATATAGTATCCATATATATGTATATATATATATATATATATATATATATATATATATATATATATATATATATATATATATATATATATAATATACATGTATATATAGTATCCATATATATGTATATATATATTATTAGATCTCTTCTTTAATGTGATCCAATATATCTTACAAATGAATTAAAACATATTACTGGAATATATTAGACGTATATACATATAGTTATAATACATTTAAATTACTATAGATGAAGATGAAAGAGCCTGTAAGGAAATTATAAATTTGAAATCTGTTTCATTTTTAAATTAAATACATATGTATCTATCTATATTTAGATGCATATAAATAAGATTGAATTTTTCCTTGGTAATTGAATTCATAACTGAATATATATCACTTTAAATTCAACATATATATAATAAATTTTAGTATTAAGTATTTTAAGTTTCAATGTTGTTAACTATTTAATTTAGTTTTCATTTGGGAACTTTTTAGAGAAACATTACTTTGCATTAATGAGTAATTATTAATTTTGTATGTTTCGCAATTATATAACAGGTTTTTTTTAGTGATTTCATTGATGTTAAATTGTAATTAAATTTATTCAATTGTTCTTATTTTATATTCTATTAATTAATTGTTAAAATTTAGTATTTTTATTGTTTTTCTGCGCAAGATAGTGCTTATATCAACAAAATGTTTGCTAAATATTTTCAAAATACTGAAACTTTAAAAATTGCTAAAAGTTAATCGTAATTAATAAATTTGTACATGCTTGTTTACTATAAGATATACAATTAGTGCAATAAACTTTAATAGTATCACGTAAATTAGTATCACTTAAAAATAGTAAGTAATAGTATTACATTATCCATCAACTAACAATTTAATAAATCACAAAATTAAGAAATAAGAATATGAATGAAAGAAAAACTAAGATATAGGATTGAAAATATTATTTTTTTTAAAATATTCGTTATGGAAAATACACATACTTATTTTAATCTCTCAAAATACCCATTACATTTATTATTTACTATATTTCAGTTCCAAAACTCTTCCATAAATCTCGTTTTGTAACGTTATAATATCTTTCACATAAGTAATAAATGCTAGTGAACAAGAAAGGATATTTTACTCATTTCATTCAAAATGAAACATAATTAGAGTAACTATTGTATTCCTAACTGTTTGCTTAATATTTCCCAAGGTTGTTGAGTGTATGAAAATTACAATTTTGCAGAAATAAAGCTTCCGTTAGCGTGTCAAGAATTTCTAATAACAGAGAACACGGAAATATACACTTTTGCGTTTTGAAATTTTCTCCTACGATTTTATAATTTATTCAGATAAATTAAAACCTTCTTCGTACTTATCAAACTATTAGTCATAAAATTAAAGGATATTTTAATGATTAACTGCAATTTAAAAGTTAAACACATCACCTTTAAATTTAACAAAATCGAATAATTTAGTATATATATATATATATATATATATATATATATATATATATATATATATATATATATATATATATATATATATATATATATATATATATATATATATATATATATATATATATATAATATATATATATATACTAAATTATATATATATGTATATATATATACGTGCATATATATATATATATATATATATGCACGTATGTATGCATAATTATTCACATTTGTTTAAATAATAATTATTCTTTCTGTACATTATTATATTTAATAATATATGAAACTTTAGATAATCCAGAAATAAAATATTCCACTCGTAAATTGCTCTTAGATTAATACTACTCATTATTAATTGTTTTTGAATAATTTGAAATGTATGTCATTTATTTTTTTCTTTATTTTTAACCTAATTTTGTATGTTTAAAAAAATAAGATAACATTATTTTGTAAGGAATTATTGCACCAATCAGGTACCGTATGATTAACAGAAAAACACTTACATCCTATTATGCATTTAAATGCTAAAAAAACAAAATATAAAATATTTTCTTATCATGAATTCAAATAAGCTTACTTAGAAATAACTCATATGATTTTGAGAATGGAAGTAGCGATTGTACATATGTATAGCTAAAAATGCAAACATTTCACTGCTGGATAAACACTGATAACGTTCTTGAAACCAATCTGCAAATTGCAATTAAGAGAGAGTAATGAGGAGATGGACTTATAAAGAACACACCAGATACTTTTAAGTCCTCTTGCCAAATGAAGATTAGAGGAGGTCGACCTTCCCTGCTGCTAATAACAATGATAATGGTTAATAATAATTGTTAATCGCTCCACGCGAAACAATAAAATTGAAAAGCATATGCTGAAACTACCTCGTGCTTATCGCCGTCCTGCTGCTTTTCGAATTAAATTTTCTTAATGGTTTCGATATGAAACATTTACCGATGGGGTGCAGCCGAGAGATGATTTTCCCATTCTTAGAACTCCTCTGGGATCCTACTCTCGCATAAAATTAGAATTACAATCTGCCACGGTTGGCTGGTTTTTCCATTCGAGTCCCGGGATATGTCTGGTATAACAATGCCATCTCTTTTTGAAGTATTGGTTGACTTGAAGCGATGACAAAAGACTATTTTTACGGAGAACTGAAGTCCAGTCTACGAGGAATCCAAAAAAAAATATCCCAACGGAATCGTGGTTTTGCGACTAATTATATTTTTAAACCTATAAAACGATGTGCCATAGAATTATTTTTTTATTTTTACATGATGATGAGATTCGATGCTATTTATTATTCTCGATAACGAAAATTGAAAATATTATTTTTCTCTGAATAATTCTATTTCTATTACTATTCTAAAATAAGTCTTTGGAGATGAAGACTATTGGAATTTAAATTGATAAGTATTTTCTGACATTATTTTCGAATTTATTTTTGCAATTAATTTATTGAATTCTATGAAAGGCTATAATTGAACGCATTTTTTTTACTCATAATGGAAAAATTTTCTTATGTTTCTAAGTTGATGTAAAGGATGCATTTCTATACTTTTGAAATTTTAATGCAAAAATACCACAAAACGAGATAAATAGTTTAGAATATTTATATCACTGAGCTATTACGCGAGGATGTTTAATAAAACAGATTAAACTTCAATTTGATGCATATTGATATGCAAATGACAATTAAATTCAAATGTGGTAGTCACATATTGTGAGTAAAATTTTACAATTGAATTTTTCAATTAATATTTCAGAGAATTTATTTTTATGATTTGAATAAAATTCTGCTTAAAATTTATATTTTAAAACCAATACGTTACATTATTTTTAGACATAAAAATGTACGATAAATATGCAAGTACAATTATAATATATAATTTTATACGCATCAATTAAAAATTTATAAATCTATAAATAAAATAAATTAAAAATATGAATATGATTGTATATTATTGCTCATTAGTAAAGGAATTTGAAACAATGTAAAAGTATCTTAATCATTAGATGGTTTTTTTTTTTCAGAATAAAACAGCATGTTATTTTATATTCAAATACATACTGAATATAATAAATTCCAAACAAATTGTGTGTGTATGTGACTTTTAAACTAATTTTAAATTAATGAACAAACATGACCTTCATAAAAATTTCGTTCTTCAATTAAATAACAAAAATATATTTGAAATAAAAAGAGTTTTTTTTTCTTTGTTTTAGCAGATTAATTAGTTTTGGAATATTTGTTTAGTCTGTGCGATTAAAAATGCTTAAAAAATTTATTAAACACATTACTATTTTTAACATTTCTAGAAATTGCAAGTTTTTTATATCATACAATTGAAGCATGAATTTAATGTAAATAAGGAAAAGTGAAGTATCATGGTCAAAATAAAATACACGTTGATTATATTTATTGAAGATTTAAATTTCCTTATGTGAAGTTTGGTTTGTTTGTCGCTCAACGGTCTTTTCTTGGACACAAGGGCTAATTAGATCTGAATCTACTGCTTAAAGTGGATTACAAACCACTTCAAACACCCATATCCAAATTGGGATTCGAACCAGTGAACTATTTTTCCGAAGGAAAGAGCGCTAACCTTTCGGCTGCCAGCTCGGCTTCTTTCTGTGAAAGAATCACAATTTTTAAGTAACCTATAAAATTTGCTATAAACACAATTCCAAGAGTATATATTCTGCAAATAACTCGATATTTTTTTTAATTAAGAGCAGCATAAAATAAATATGCAGATAAATATATCGCACCAAGCCTTCATATATAAACTCAAAAAAGCTTTCTAAACACACTAATTCCGCCATCATTTCAGATCTATGGATTTATTACAAATAAAATCAACATTTCAAATTGAATTGTTTCGGGAAGTTCACAGTTTGAATTTTGGAAATTTCGTTTTTTTATACAAAAACTAAACCTTTCAAAAAAAATAAAGCATTCTAAAAATTAAGGAAACATTTTGAAAAATTGGTAAACAAATAGAGAGTGTTTTTTTTACAAAAAGGAATTTTATTTATACACAAGAGGTAATATTAATTTGTAATTTTTTATACAAAATATATATAATTTAGGTTAAATAATATTCCTTCTTGTGGTGTGATATATAAAACAACTTTACAAATTAGATCAAAAAAGGGTAATTTTATTAAAGATGAATTGCCAAATGCTTTTTAGTTGTTCTATTAATTGCTTTAATTCAGGTTATGATAATGCAGATATACAGTGATCTGTCCTTTTGTAACATACTTAATAACGGATAGGAAGATAGATATTGTCAATCAGGAAAAGGATTTAATAAATATTATGCTTGTCTGTACTTAAGAATGACATTGTAATATTGCAGCTTTATTATAAGTTATCATTTCCCAAATTTGATTAATGTATAATCAGCTTAATAATTATTATTAATCTTTATTAATTAATCATGAATTAGTCATAAAAACATATTTGCATACATCTTTTTATCAAATTTGTAAGCCATTAATCTTGATGATTTTTATTCCTAATGATTATAAACATGGATGCATATTATAGTTTCCAATGACATTTATAAAATTTATCTACCCCACCACTGCATTCTATTGCTTAAATAGTATCAACGTAAATAAAGTTTACAGCCTTGTTAAACATTGCATTGTATAATTCTATATTTCAAATGGCTTAATACCGACAATATGGCACGATAAGAAAATATCGTGGCTTAATGACTTAATTGCTTTCTTTAGAATACTCTGATTCAATCTAAAAAGAAATTAGACAACTGGAAAGGAAATTTGCTGTTCTTTATTCCCACGTCCAAATCTGTCGGATGTGTAATTGGAATGTTTTGTATCTTTTTCAAATGATTTTCGGGAATAAGGTGCATTATTTATTTCATACCTATCTATTAAGCCAAGGCAAAGGGTATATTATACTGGATGAATTTTCAAAGAACTTAAAATTGCTTTGCAACAATAGATAATAGTTCTTATTCTCATAAATATGAGGATGCGGTGACAAAGGTTTTTACCGTTACCTGAAAATAGAGATTAAATCTTGAATATATATATATATATACAATATACATAAAAATGACTTAACATGCATGTATTTACAAGAGGTGTAAAAATGCCTTACAACACGGATTTTAGTTACTATACTATCGGCTATGGACGCGATGTCAAAGTATACTTTCGGGACAAACACTGCAAATATATATAAGTGCTAGATTACTTTCTGTGACTAACGCCACATATTTGCGTTTACAGTGAATTTTACACAGAAGATGATACCCGATGATTTTGCGTCGTGCTTTCTAAAGATAAATTACAAAAAATATATTATATTACAAGGAATATTTACAAAAGCACAACGCAAATCTGTGGTATGAAACCTGCAGATGAAATTTGCAATCCATGTTCCATTCAAAAATCTCTTCTCGTACATTTTCTGTCTCCCAGGTCAGAATGGTTTCTATCAAGTGTCTGCAATTTGTTGTATTTTCATGAAAGGAAACATAAACACATGCTAAAGAACATTTTTATTGATTTTGAAGTGTTTCTTTTTATAGTTTTGATTCTATTTTAGGATGGGACTTAATGAGAGAAATTCTATTTTAGGTTTTTTACTCTTAGATTTATTTAAATATTTTTAGTTATCAAAATACAATACATTTATATCTTAATATTGAGCAGTAATTTCAATAAAATTTTTGTTATGTTCGAAATTATCGTATCTTCAATCAGACATTTAAAAATAGTTCATTTTCCAAGTAAAGTGTATAATTTATCCATTATCATGTAATGCTTACTTTACGAAATTGCTGATTAGGTTTCCCAAAGAAAATGTCATGCCCAGCAAGCACAACCCACGTGTAACAGCTCTCATCCTTAGGAAGCGCTATCATTTGTGTGTTGCCTTCCCGAAAAGGTTAAATCTTCAAAGTCAATACTATGCTGAACATGTCATGAAAACGTTTCCCCAACCTTCGATTGTTTATGTGTAAAATAAGCAATTTCAAGCAGAATTAATAAAACAAGATTTTAAAATTTAATTTTAAATAACCTTACTTAATTCATGGAAAAAAGCAATATTCAATCGATAGATATAAAACTAGTGTTGTGTTTTAACGTTTACGTTTACTACATATATTTATATATATACATACATACATACCTACATACATATATATATATATATATATATATATATATATATATATGTATATATATATATATATACATACATACATATTCTCAAATAATAACGTAAATTACTCAAATTCTGATCTTAATTTAAAGAATAAACATCTACATTAAAGAAAAAGAAAATTTTATGAAACATACGCTTTTATTAAAAAAAATATTTTTACAATGATTAAGATATAAGTAATACTAAGTTTATTCATCTTTCAAAATTGTGAGAATAATCTAATTACTTTTTAATTTACATAAAGTTTAGATCTCACATTCATATCTTAATTTTTGTAAGTTAACTTTAGAGATAAGTATGAGAAATAAGGACAGATTAAAAATAGCAGCAATCAACCATAATTGTTTTCCTAATATGTTGAAGATTTTTGTGGCGTAATGTTTCGATGGGAAATTAATCATTGATACAAATTTGATTCTTATCGATTTTTGAAGTAGGAGGAATTCATACAAGAACGTAATTAACTAGCATATCAAATAACATGCAAACTGTAAGCAGATAGCTTCAATAATCAATGGCGATTCCTACTGGTATAAAAACGTTTAATGAAACAGATATTAAATACCCAATGCATTATTGCTTATATTCTTTAAATGAAGAACCTGATTTTTAAATTTTTAAAATATTTTAAATTTTTTTTTCTATCAAAAGGAGTCTTAATATCAAATATTTACATGTTTTGATATTTGGTAGAAGAAATTAGGTTACTTTACACCTATTTCATAAAATGATCCAAATGTGTACAAATATTTCTGAAAACAAATAAAAAATATTTCAACTTTTATGTTATTCAACATTATTATCTCTACTTCAGTCAAATGCATTGTATATAGAGCTGTTATTTAGGAAGCCAAATAACTGTAGAGTTTTTATATATAATAATCGTTAAAAATATTTAATGGCATTTTTCAATGTTTGATAGTACTTCTTCTAAGTATGAGAGAATTTACAATTTTTCGTCGATAAAACATTGTTGATTCTAGAATAAAGCTTCATATGTAATAAGTGACCAAATATACGTCAATCGTTATACGAAAATATTTACTTCATTTTATTTGTTCTTCATATATTTAGCAATAAAAAGTATAGAGTCAGATTAGTTTTATGAAATATTTTATTAAAATATTTCTCAATTAGTAACATATGCATTTCCTTTCATTATGAAAGAAACTACATAAATCATTTCCATTTATTTTATCAATGCATTTCTTATTTATTTTTGTTTTCGTTTCACTGAAACTACCACAATTAGTCAGAAGAATATAATTAAGAAAATGTCTTTTTAATTAAAAATTGACTTTTTAAAATTACTTAATTAATTAATTTTATAAATTAAATATTCTCAGAATAATGTAATCAATATGGGTGATTTAGAAATTTCGTAGAAATGAAAATATTAGGATAAAGGTGTATCTCAAAATAAAATGTTAGAAAAAATAAAATTGGTGTATGGAATGCAAATCATATTTCTGACAGCTTAAAGGTGCATATCTGTTTGGCAAAGTGTGCTTAAATGTCAAACTTGTTTCAAAACTAGTTATTTTATATTTTTTAATGATTATTAATTTTTGCGTTCATAAAGTTTATTAAAATAGTAACAGTGACAAGAAAATGTTTATTGAAGATATTATTAAATTTTTAGAATTTTTATTACATAATTGGTAATTGCGGTGAATACTGAAGAGGAAATTTAGGGTTGTATTTACTATTTATGTGTTCAGTTTAGGCAATAAGACCTTGATTGGTATAGTTATTGCTCTACATTGACATTTTGCGCAAAATGCCAGTCTGAAATAAGATCTGCATTTTTAAGAGCTTCTGAATTATGCTATAAACATGCAATTCAGAAATGTTTATTGAGCCTATATGTAAAATACATTGATTGTGTTGATTCAGAAGTTTCGTTTTTCGAGGCCAATGCTTCAAGCTTAATATTTATTCATAAAATATTTTTTTTAGAATAAATATTACAGACTGCTCCTATGAGCCATTATTTTTTTATTCTTTGTAAAATTTTTGAGATTGACGCTTCAACAAGAAAAGTTTTTTCTTCCTTTCCCGAAAGTTTTAAACAACGATTTCATGAAACAAATCAATAAATATTTGGTTCATAAAGTTTATTAAAATAGTAACAGTGACAAGAAAATGTTCATTGAAGATATTATTAAATTTTTAGAATTTTTATTACATAATTGGTAATTGCGGTGAATACTGAAGAGGAAATTTAGGGTTGTATTTACTATTTATGTGTTCAGTTTAGGCAATAAGACCTTGATTGGTATGGTTATTGCTCTACATTGACATTTTGCGCAAAATGCCAGTCTGAAATAAGATCTGCATTTTTAAGAGCTTCTGAATTATGCTATAAACGAGCTTCTGAATTATGCTATAAACGAGCTTCTGAATTATGCTATAAACGAGCTTCTGAATTATGCTATAAACGAGCTTCTGAATTATGCTATAAACGAGCTTCTGAATTATGCTATAAACGAGCTTCTGAATTATGCTATAAACGAGCTTCTGAATTATGCTATAAACGAGCTTCTGAATTATGCTATAAACGAGCTTCTGAATTATGCTATAAACATGCAATTCAGAAATGTTTATTGAGCCTATATGTAAAATACATTGATTGTGTTGGTTCAGAAGTTTCGTTTTTCGAGGCCAATGCTTCAAGCTTAATATTTATTCATAAAATATTTTTTTTAGAATAAATATTACAGACTGCTCCTATGAGCCATTATTTTTTTATTCTTTGTAAAATTTTTGAGATTGACGCTTCAACAAGAAAAGTTTTTTCTTCCTTATCCCGAAAGTTTTAAACAACGATTTCATGAAACAAATCAATAAATATTTGGCTACGGTAATTAGTTTTTATTGATTAAATAAATTAGTTTTTGATACTTATTAACTTTAGGTTTATTCAGAGAAATCTTTTAAGAATGTTATGCAATATTTGCCGTAAATAAGCGTCGTTAATGCCAAAGATGACGTATATATTTTATAGGTCTATATTATTTAAAAATACATAAAAGATAATGCAAGCAAGTATTTGAAATTAAGGAACAAATTATTTATTTTATAAGGGGATTTATTTTCAATTATTAAACTTTTTTATACTTATTAAATATGATATGTTTTTTTATAATTTAGATGTAATTGCTAATAATTTAGATATAATGGTTTCTACAAAGAACACTCTATCATTTGAAAAACAGGATTTTTATTTATTATAATATACATATTTATCAATCCTAGTAAACATTTGTTTTATTGGAGAAACGGCAGAAATAATAAACTATTGCAATTTGTTAATGCTGTTCTAGTAATTTTTTTAACACTTTAAGTGAACCATTTTAAGGTTTAATGTGATTCATGTATTAAAATGAGTAAAATAATACATATAAATATTAGTATATCTTATATATAAGTAAAAGCAAAAAATCTTCTATAATAATTTATAGCATATTTTTTACAAATGATATATTTTTACTGATTTATGTAAAGAAATATTGATATTTCTAAAACTTTACCTTTTGTTGATAGCTTGCATTTTAGAAATAATATCTGCCTCATAGAAAAATATACTGAGAAATCGGAAGATCAAACTTCAGAGATTTGAAGCAAATTTTATTTTATCATTTGACGAGAAATTTATCCATGGATGCCCAACTGAAGCGTACGGAGTCAATGCAGAAACGTTGGTTAACGAACCGGAATACCAAAACGGATTTGTTTTTTACGGATATCTAACTGTGCACGTAAAGGTTGGCATTTTGAATTTCAAGAACAAAAATCGTAAATAAATAAAAATAAATTTTCTTTTAGAATATACATTATGGAACCTGTGTGAGGAAATAAAGTTTGTTAGAATATAATTCTTTTGTATTATTTTATAATAATAGCAAAATTTGAGTTCCGCAATTTAAGATTTTAAACAAGTATATGCGTCGTTTTATCTCTTACTCAAATAAAATTATTTTCAATCATGTGATAATTTTCAAGAGAAAAAAATAACTGAAGAATTATTAGCAATTTAAATTTTTTTATTGTTGTAAGTGATTATCTCTTAGTTTAAATGTGTCAATTTAAATTAACACGATGAAGTAACATTTCATATGAGGAATAAGAATTTAAAATTGAAGCAACTAATTATATATTCTAATTGCTAAACTCAGATTCTTTTTTGCATTTTAACTTGGAGTAAGCTTTTCTTTTAAGATTTACTTGTAATATATGATTTGTTCACTTTCATGCAATATTCTTGTTTGTCTCTTCGCTTTTATTAAATATTTGAGTGATTTATTTTTATAAATTTTTGTGGGATACTCAATCTATTGTGAAGAGTTTGTTAATTAAATTCGTTGTTGAATGCTGTTTTGTGTTATAAAATAAAATTAAATTTATAAATACATATCGTCCTTTTTTTTATATTTAATATATATAAGTATTTTAGAATATAAATCAAATAAGATTTTCTTTACAGCATTTTTATTATTATTAATGCTATATATAGTGATATATTTTATAATATCGTTATAAAAGTACGATTTTTATATAAATCAAAGAGTCAAGCCTTATAATTAACATTTGATTATACTTTATGTTGCTAAATTTAAAACAAATGTACTGCTTAAATTGCTTAAAACCACAAAAGCAAAACATTTTATATAGTTGTTTTGATTTGGTTCACTCTTATATATAATGTCTTGCGTTACATTATACATTTATTTGATTATTTCTTTGCAATGGATAAGCATGCGGTTTGCTCTAGGTATGTTAGCCATGACTAGACTTCTGGGACTTTTTAGAAATTATGAAAATTTTTCAATATTTATTTCAACAGGAAAGAAGATCAAATTCTTTTTTTATTAATAAGTATTTGTAATATTACAGCCAAGACCATTTTCTGAGAAGAAGTGGTCTCATGATTTTTAAAAAAGAAATTTCATAGATAATTGGATTTTGTTCAAACTTCACAAGGGAGAAGACACATAAAATTTGAAGCGTCCAACCTGACAGATGAAGATGTAGAAAGTGGGAGTGCAAGCTCGTTTAAGTCCTCTGTGATGCCTCATCGCGGTGGAAGGGTGCGCCTTTAGTAGAATGGGCCATGTAAATTGAGAGTGTATACTTCTGATTGGGTCACCAAATGCCTTAAAAGCATTCCACTATGCTCAGTTAAGGAACATAGGTGAAGGAGCCAAGTCAGTCTTCTCCCTTCTGTTGGTCCGGTTTCTTGGACTAAAAGAAGCTGCTGCCTCCCTCTCTGTAAGTTCTTCGTAAGTCACATACTTCTAGTGATTGACTTTGCTAAAATACATAGAACAAATCTGGCTGTTGCGAGATAATGAAGGATTGATAACAGTAAACAACAGTGAAAGTGCAACATGCATATTTCAATAACTATCCTTAGTGAACTCTTCTAGCAATCAGGCTTCGACAGGGTTGTAGACAAGTCAACAGTTAATGTTTATTTATGAGACTGAACATTCATTTCTTCTTTATTTCCAAGGCGACATTTTAAATAAAGAATCCCAAATATCTCCCGAATTACTTTCATGACAAATTTGTAAGCTGAAAATTAAATTTAGCACTTTTCTTCTTAGGTTTAATAATGATTAGTATATCACACAGAATCTTCTACTGCAAAGAGTGTGTTTTTATACCTTTTCTACCATGAGATCCTACTTATTACTAATTGTTATAACAGAGTATAATTAAATGATCTCTGTTAGAGAGTTGATATTTCCTATTTCTGGAATTGATTTTCTTATATTTAAAAGAATATTTTTTAGAATTTTGCTCCTTCCTATATTTTGTGCATCCACATACAAATATTCTAATACTTTAACAACAAACTTCAATACATTATATTGATTAGATATTTTCAAGTTTCCTAACTTGAAATATAATGAATACTTTTTAGACATTAAAAATAGAGAAATTTGAAAAACGCATTTTCTTCCGTTTTATATTTTTTACAGTGAACATCAATTTATGTTTTGTTACCAAAAGGCAATTTCTGTACTACTGTGGTAGATAGTTATTTCTTCGGCACTGGTTATCAGTAAAAACTATTCTCAAAATATTATGCCATAATATTATACAAGAAAACATAATCTAATATTATGTATTATCTGATAATGTCAATTTAATATTATGCCTTTATTGTTTTTCAGCTTTATTTACTTTGAATAGGAAAAAAATTGAAAAAATAGACAAATAACGCGTTATTTAAAGTTCTAATGAATGCCAAACAATTATTTTTATTTATCCATGTAAAGCCATCACTTTTCGTATTGTAACTATCACTTATAAAGTAGTGATGATTTCTTTCAATTAAAGAAATTTTTAAATAAAAGCTAAAAACTTAATTTAAATATTTTAGCGATGACATTTTGACATAAAATGTGATAATTGTCTTTTTCAAATGATCATTTCAAATGTGATAATTGTCTAATGTGTCTTTTTCAATTTTATAACATTGCAAAGAATGCTATCTAAATACTTGTAATTAAAATTTTATTCCCATTTCTTTACTTGTAGAGAATTATAAGAATTATATATCTATATAAACATTTTATAAGTCTATTTTGTTTTTAAATATTGTATTCACAAATTAATTTTGAAACGCGTATTATAATATTAATGGCTTGCAATTTTTAAAAGAGTAATAATGACGCATTTTCAATTCAAATCAAGTGTATATTTTTATTGAATTACATATAATGAGCATAAAGTTAAAAAAAGGGTTTGACGTTATTAAATATTACTTTTAGTTTCTTAATTTATCGCTTTAAAAATGTATGATATAACGATTACTGAATAGAAAAGACTTTTATTATAAAATTTATTCTTTACAAACATTTTATTTATGGGAGTTATGAGTTTTAAAATATATTATTTTGAAAGCAGGTATATATATATATATATATATATATATATATATATATATATATATATATATATATATATATATATATATATATATATATATATATATATATATATATATATATATTTGTATGTATGTATATGTATGTGTATTTTCTTCAAAATTAAAACAATTTTATAAATATATCTTCAGAAAAAGAAGTTTAAAGTTTATTCTACACTATAATTTTTTTATCTTTACGAAACATGCAATCATCCACAAATATACGAATCAGATTGGCTTTGGATGCTGAAATATTAAGTTTTGTCTAAATCAATTCTCAATTACATTGTTTCGCACTTATATATTAAATATCCGTCTACTGCCTGTCGAATTATATGTAACTTCAGGAGCGACAGTAACAATACGTGTATAGTTCGCTAATAATTAAGTTTGAAAACTTTCTGAAAGAAACTTGCTTTCGAAGAGTGTCAATTTAGTTTTTGCCAAAGGCAGTTATTTCACATAGAAATGTTTGGAACAGGAATTTAGCCAGTGCTAAAGAGTAAATGGTATCTATGTTTACAATTTTTTGATAACTTTTCATGCAGAGAAACACTTACTTATGTATAATTGTCTACAAATGTTTATATATATATATATATATATATATATATATATATATATATATATATATATATATATATATATATATATATATATATATATATATATATATATATATATATATATATATATATATATATATATATATATATATATATATATATATATATATATATATATATATATATATATATATATATATATATATATATATATATATATATATATATATATATATATATATATATATATATATGAGTACTTGATTAATGTGATCTTTGTAGGAGCTGGAATTAAAATTTAAAAAGTTAGCAAGCATAGAAATATTTTATTTGTTTTGGTATATTTAACATAACGTTTATAATTCTTATCCAGACATTTGATAAAGAAAAAGTTTATCGAATATTTTTAAGATTTTATCATCCCGTAAAACAATGTATATTTTTTTGAATAAAATAAGAATTTGGTTTTTTTATTTTTTTGAATATTTTTATAATTTGATATTTTTTTTAAGAAAAATAAGCATTTTACTTTTCTAAGTTTGTATGAAATACTCTGTCGAAATTCACTGCATTAATAAATTAAAATGAAAAAAATATGAATATTACTAGAAAGAATATTAATGGAAATATTAGAAGGCATAAAAAATATGAATGATTTTTAAATAACGTGCCACTTGACGAAAAATCTTAATATCTAAATGAAAAAAAAATCAATTAAATTTTTTTGTTTGGATGTTTAATCAGAAAACTATTGTTTCAATATTTTCGTACTTTAATACTCTATTTAATTATAGGAAACAATGAAAATAAAAACAATTTCTAGGATCAGATGTGATTATTGGAATGTAATGAATTTATAAAATCAATAATTTAACTTAGTGTGAATGTTTTTAATATACTTTTCACAATATTTAAGAATACCTTAATCGAATTAAGTTGCTTAGTTAAAATGTTGATCACACATGGCTTACTTACGTGGGCTTTGTATGACTTTCAAACTTCACTTTGAAAGAAATCATCATTTTGTAAGGGAAAATATCCTATTGAAATAATATTATAAAATTATATATATATATATATATATATATATATATATATATATATATATATATATATATATATATATTACATGTTATATATATAATCTGATATTTTTATAATCAGTACTTTAAGAAATTTTCGTATTTTTTTGCATTTTTCTAAAATTATTTATTGGTAATATAATTAAATTAAAATAAATGGAAAGTTTGTAGCGAGTTTTCGAAAACAAATACTGTTTATTTCAACTAAGCTTTCATTTAATTTTTACATGGTAAATTTCAAAGAGAAGTATATTTTTCTATCAAAATCAGAATACAACCAGAGACCTTTTTTTATTCAAGAGGAAAATCTTAAAATATAATTTTTCTATGCAAAGGCCATTGTGAACTGGTTGGAAATATTCTGGTATTTTGGGTAATGATTTCTATACCTAACGCAGTCAAGTATCTGTTGTGCTCATTAATTATGACGTAGATATGATTTAAAATATCCTTCTTTACGTGTGAGATGATATGGAGAAATTGGTTTCAGGTGTGATATTGAACTCATCACTTGATTGTTATACGCTTTCTTTTCTTACAATGAAAAACCGTCGTGTACTTAGCTCAAAATGAACCTTACCAATTTAGGTAAAAACAAGTAAACAATTCAAACAGCATTTTTACATCTATATTAAAATATTTTTAATCCTCATTAATCTAAAAATATTTCAAGAGAAATGTGACTTTAGATTAAAACGAAATACTTTGCTTAAATGGAATTATTTACATTGTTTAAAATAGCTACACTTATCATTATATTCATTGTCTTTGGAAGACACACACGGCTTATTTACATGGGCTTTATATGATTTTCAAACTTCACTTTGAAAAAAAAATCATTTTGGATTGGAAAATAAAATTATTGAAATAATATTTGATGGAGGGATGGAAAGGGAATTTTAAAAGGTGCTTGCTATTGTTGTACATACCATAGAAAGACATCGAATAGATTATTTTTCAATCTCAGGAAACCCAGTAAAATGGTAAATTTCAGGGATGATAAATGTCATTAAAACAATTCAGTCTGTTTCTGGAGATTGTATTAGAGAAAATAACATTCTATGCAGGCAGTCATTCTACTTGAAAGTGTTGTCAAACGCCAAGAACTAGTGATAGGAAAGGCAGCTGTATGTATGTGGGTAAAGGAATGTTATATGTTTGTCTCAACAAGTTGTAACTGCTGGCTGCAGCAGGATTGAACTGTTCGATTGTGAAAAGAATTTCATTCCGTTTTTAATGTAGTGAATCCCTGATATTCTAAAAAACAAATGTTTAAACTAAAAAATGGTATCCTATTTACTCATTCTCTAAGTTAGTTTAATATTATTCTTTGCTTAACATTGAAATTTGGTTTGGATGTGAAACGGAACCCACTTTAATTAGATTTTATTCCCCAAGAACAATTCCTATATGAAACTTGATTTATACAATAGTATTATGTTAGAAGTGGTTATTCATCTTTGAATTATTTAGTGCACGACTAGAGATAAAACGAGTTTTGATTAGCTCGATGGTTGCATGCTTATCTGACCAAATAAGGTAAAGAATAGTTGATCATGGGCAACCTTAATTACTTACTTAAAATCAAGGACCTCGGCCTGAAAAAGGGATTCTATGGAGTTTTCTTATTTCTCACTTCGGTGAGATTGAGCTGACTCCGGTGAATGCAACAAATGTGGAATCAACTCCAACTTCACATTTATGTACATCTGGGAAAATGATGAACTGATTTGGTGTTCTTGAAATATTATAAGGATCTTTTATATTACTTGTTAAAGTTTAGGTTGAAGAGATCCGGATGAAGAGAAATAAAATTTATTTAAAAGTCTTTGTTATAAGGAAAGGGTAATTAAGACAACACTTCAATATGCTTAAATTTGTTAGACATTAATTTGTGTTTATTGTTTTTTCAAACATTAGAATTAAAGCGAAAATACATTTTAAGTAAGAAAGAAAGTTTGATATAAAGTAACATCTATTACATTTAATGGAAAAGTTACAAGAATAAATTTTGAAAAATTTATGATAAATTAAAATTTAAATATAAGTTTTATGACAACGTATATTTGAAAATATTATAATATTATCACACATTATTATAGATTTCCTTCAAAACAAGTGAAGAAATATAATGTATTACAATTAAGGTGAGAATTAGATTAAATACATAATGAAATTTATTTCTCTTATAAAATGTTAAGAGCAAAATTTTTAGAACGTATTTTAACAAAAAAGTTTAACTCAATTGCACAGAATTTCGATAAAATTTTTTATTTTTTTTAATTTAACATTTTTAAAAAAACAGTTGACTACAATTTGTCATATGTATGGATTTAAAAATAGAAATGATAAACAAATGGAATAATTTATGTAACTGAAACTAATGAAACTAAGAATTATTAATATATTTTTTGAAGTGTACTCTTTTTTTTACTTGAATAATAACAGAAGTTGAAACAAATATTTTGAGAAAAATGCAAATGAAATTTCAGTTTTGTCTCTATGTGTAAATAAAATAGAAAAATAATTAAGGTAAACAAATAAGCTAAATTTAACGTTACTGAATTTCATAAAATAAATAACAAATTTAATGAAGATTAAGGATAAGAGTTCAATGAAATATGCATACTGATTTAAAACTAGAATTTTAGAATTATGACATTAAGAACTTAATTATGAAGTTGTGTGGTAGCATTTTTCATATTATCTAATCTTTCTTTATTTTCTACATTCTAGAAAAGATGTTAATTTCTTATTCATAATCATGACAATTTTTATATAAAAATGAAAAGTAATAAATTTTTTTAATTAATATCGCTGGTATTAAAATACTTTTGCATTTATAAAGCACGTTAGATAAAAACAAATAAAATTGGGAATGATTTCAACACTAAGTTGGTTCAAACCGAAATAGTTTAAGTGAAAGCTAAATTCTTATTATATTATATAAAACCAATATACATGCAAAGCAATAAAATAAAAAATATTGCTTTACATGAATTGGTTAAAAACATTCAGAATATGTAGTGTTAAGGTAGTACTTTATTTTTAAATTTCTTATACATTTTAATTATATTTAAAGTTTTGAAGATGAAATAAGTGATATTAATAAACTTCTCTTTCCTAAATTATTTTAGGTTTCTAATATAGAGTTATATCTATTACTGCATAAATAAAAGTCTATTATGAAAAATAAATTTACATACATTTCAAGTAAAGTTTCAAATCCCAAGTAAAATTACATCTAATAAATTATATGTTTTAATATTTTATTTAAAAGATATCAATCTTTTTTTTACAAACATTTATAAAAAAAACCTAATAGAGAGTTAGATTCTTCGTTTTTCATAAAGGTAATTTAAAATTTTGATTTAAATGATATTCTTATAATGAATTCAATGATATTCTTATGAATTAGAGTGCGAAACTATTCAATGATTTGTTGGATAGTTGCTATAAATTCTAATGGTTGTCAATTGCAGTAATTTCTGTTTATATATGTTTTGTTTAATGAGTAACGAAATAGTTACGTGATACAAATTTCAGGAAATTGTAAACTTTACTACAAATTCCATAAAGTTTCGTTGCACAATTATGAAATTTAAGACTTCGCATCTGTGTCTTTAATATAATTTCCTAATATTATGTTATTATTGATAAATTATATTAAATAATAGAATAATTAACATATTGTAAGAGCAATCTTCTCCATAAATCGTCACTTTCTAAAAATAATTCAGCATTAGTCAATGTTGTTTCATGTGTCTTTATAATTTCCTAATATTATGTTATTGTTGATAAATTATATTAAATAATAGAATAATTAACATATTGTAAGAGCATTCTTCTCTGTAAATCGCCACATTATAAAAATAATTCATCATTAGTCAATATTGTTTCATAAGATAATAAAATTTGCTGTAATCGAATCAGAATTTAAAGATATTTATTTTTATTCAAATATTAAAAAATTTATAAATCGCATTTCAGTCTTAATGACACAAATTACTTAAATTTATTTAAATTTTATTCTATTATTATAAATTCAAAGATTATATAATTGCAACTTTTGATGAATAGAACATTATCAACCCAATAAATTAGTCACACAAATTATGAATTTTTAAGATGATTCATTATTGAAAGGAGACATTTCTCTTAGAATCTTTAGTAAATGATTGGAGAATGTTTATGATTTTTAAGATACCGTATGGAATATGGGTAAAGTCACTATGGGAAAAGGACTTTACTATGTTTTTTTGATGAAGCTTTTAAAGAACTATATAAAAATTGTTCTACTATCACAATTTTTGGGCGTGATAAAGCAGTTGAGGACATTAGTTCATTTGTCACTGTCACTAAGAACCATTTCATAGCAATGAACATATATGAGTGCCAAACTCATATGGAATTAAGGTGGAAGATTTTTCACTCCCAAACAATAAATCCTTGCAAGAAAAAGAAAGAACCATAAATCAAATGACAGATGAGGGCACACATGATGTTCTTCAAAAGATTTCCTTTCGAACTAGAAAAAAATGTGTAAGAATATTTTGTTTGAACTAGTTCCAAAAAAAAGTCAACTTTTGTAAAGAAGACGAAAAATTGGTCAACATACTGTATTTTAATATTTTTTCCAACGAGTCTAGTTATAAAAAATAAATTACATCATATTTCACTCACTTCAAAATAAAATTTAAAAAATTTAATAGTTTAATGTATCTTTATTGCAACTTTTATAGCTTAAAAAATAAATATTTTTCAGAAACATTATTGATTCAGTAAAATGTATTTTTAAACCTCACTTCTGGATTTTATTATTATAGAAGTAATCAGTTATTATTAAATTTTCTTAATAATAAAAATTGTTTAAATATTTCAGATTAAGGTTTTTTTATTTATTTAAATAATTACTGTAGAAGTCAAACCTTAGTCATTGAACGAATTTTATTTATTGAGAAAAATACTTAATATACAAAACTTTGATATAAACAAATGAGGAAATTAATATGCATTGATTCATATTTTAAACAAGTTAATAATTCATAATATAATAATTTTTGCAAGTTAAGCATAAAATTCGTTTAAATAAGTTTATTATTACATTCAAAACATAGTTTTACTGGATGAATTCTCGAATACGTTATATTTTTATTTAAAATACAATGGTATATTTGCTGCAAAAATTTAAAAATAATTTATTTTTACATTTTATTCCAATTATATATTTAATACAGATTGAAGATATGATAGAAATACTTTGCAAATAACATAAGCATTTCCGCAATGTTATATTTGTATCATCATCAATTCTCAGACTATTTTGAGCATCAAAAATTATTTCACTGAACTTGTGCTTATTTTCATTCCACTTCACAGGATATATTTTCTAAAAATTGAAATTAATTTCAGAAATAAGCCTGTAGAAATTTAAATAACGTTATAAAAGCACTTAAGCATATCAAATTCAATAAATTGTTTCTGTGTTTCAATATTAATAAATATTTATATCTTTTATATTCTAACCATTTAAATTAGAATTATATATTTATATATACATATATTTGAAATTTTGAATTCGATTTACTGTAGTCTGTGAATTTATTTACTTATTTAACGCTGAATGGCTCATCGTTTTTGAAATTTAATTAGTTGGGCTATTTTCTTGCGAACTAAATACTGTAATACTGTAAATAATATGTTTTATAGGTAAATTTTTTACTTATTCAATGTAAAATTATTTTTTAGAGAGTTTGTTTTATTATAAGCGTTTCATGGCCATTAAGAGAACTTTTAAAATAAGAAATAAAAAATAAAAAATACAAAATCGTTTTTTCAAAATTATATGCATTAACTATATATATATATATATAAATTTTTGTACAAACACAATATATTTCCAAAGTATTAGCCACTAATTTACCTTCAGTAAGACATTTAAACTCTTAAGAATTTATAATTGGAGCAAAATGCATATCGGATGTGAAATTCAAAATATTTATAATCTAAAAATATATACTTATTCCAAATTATTGAGTCATATTTGAAACATTGGTTTCAACATTTTGCGTTTCAAATATTATAAAGATCTTAATCGTATTTAATAAGACAGTGATATTCTTTAATAATATATTTTTCACGCCCAATTTCACATACATGACAAATTTATAAAATAAATGCAAGACTTATTATTATTTAAAGCACAGAAGTTATATTATGCGTAAATAAATATTTTTCAGTTGAGAATTGGGAATCATTGTTTGCATATTTCGGATATTAATTAGTATTATATTCCTAGAGTAATGTATAAATGAGACAATTGTTAAACATTAAATGTATCATAAATATTTCTGCTGTATTAAATTGAGAAATGTTAGCTTTTTTAATTTAGCAGATATTCTTTTCTATAAATTAAAATTCATGTAAAATAAAATTTTCAAGTCCTAATAATTTAATATATCTTTAGTTCATTACAAGTTATACATAAATGCATTAATAATTTATGCAAGTAACTACAGTTCTGCATATATGATAACGACCTATCATTAATATTCAATAAAAATATTAATTATCACAGAAACTTAAGTATTAATTTATATTTCAAGAAATTTCACTGCAAATATATTGTGAATCTCAAAATTTTTATGAGATCTTTGAAATAACTCTGCAAATACACATACTAAAAGTTTTATAGAAATCCAAAACTCAAGTAACTTATATTTCATTCATTTCTATTTCGTAACTCTAATCAAATAATTTTCTTAAAGTTGTTATAAACATTCATAAAAACAAATGAGTTTTGATGAATAGTGGATAAAGTTAATGAAGCATAAAATATTCATTTTCCCTTCTTTATTATTATTATTTAAATGAACTTAGAGAGAATTTTGTAGTTTGATCCAATTTGTTCATAATTAAACTAATATTATTTGAATAGTACAAAAAACAACAAATACCTGCTTTAAGACAAGAAATGTCATAATGTTTATTTAATGGGTTTAGATCACTAAAACTGCATGTATCGACATTTTGAGCAAAATCAAGCGCTATGTCTGACAAATACTTTTAAATTTCTGCAGCACATTATTCAAATTATGAACAAAGTATTTAGTTTATAGATAATTTTTCTATGCGGAACTTTCTAATTGAATTATAAAAAGACCTGTTCTTATATATGTTCTGTGCTGTATCTTAAGGCAATAATAACATTATAAGATATTGAGTAAGTTCTTGATCATAATCTTAAATACATCTAGGCGAAAGTATCAGTTTTTCAAATTTCATAGCATTGATTCATGTTATATGCAATAAAATAAAAGCCATTGAAATATTCGCTTCGTGATTTATAGAGTGCTTTCACTATCTAGTTGGATTCATATGAGTAGAGTATTGAACACAGCTGCTTACAAAATATATTTAGATAAATATTGCAATCTCCAATCTAGAAAAAATTACCTTTTCATAATTATTGTATTTTTATTCATTATTATTTGATCTTCAATTATTGTATATATTGACGAAAATATAAAATTAATTTTTGTACTTTTAACTACCCAAAATGTAGTGTAATGTATGTATCTACTTGAGAAATTTGAAATTATTACTACTTTAGATAATTTGGTTATTTATAACAATATATTATAATAAATAATGTTAATAAAATATGTGCTTCAAGTTTAAAGCAAAAACTTAAATGCAATTTACAAGATGCATTGTTTAAATTTTATGTAGTTAAACTACGCCATTTTAAATGTTTGGTTAAATTAGTATATTTGGGTTTATTTTATAAATCAAAATATTTTGTTAAACCAAAGTAACAAGACAATTGGTTAAATTAATTCAACAAGGGAATTAAATTAAATGAACAAATAAAAATGTAACAGTTATTTATTTTAGAAAAATTATAATCTGAATTTTAGTATATTAAAAAGATGACCAGCTTATAGGATTTGATTTTGAAAATTGTAGTGAAAAAACCAAGCAAAAGAAAGGCAGAAAAGGCTTAAATGTTTTCCCAGTATTTTCATTTCCTTTACATAGCGTGAATTTGGAGCAATGCAAAATTATGCAATGAAAACATACAGTATTTAATATTATCCACCAATATGTATATAGCATTTATGTGTTATTTTTTAAAGTTTAATGAAAGTAAAATTACAAATAATTATATGTTTTTCATACACGCATTCAAAAGAGTGACTCCCAGCAAAAACAAACTACCGCTGCTGGCCAAGCCGGTTGGCCACGGCAAGACGCTCATGGTTGTTTGATAGCCCAGCTTCGGCCATTACGGCTTCCGATGAGTGCTGGCCAAAATAAATCGGGCCGGTGCTGGATGTTAAGTAGTGGGCCAATAGATTCTGGCCACTGTTGGCCCTGAAGGTATTGGCCAGCTAAACTAAGACAATTACTTATAACGCTTTTTTTATTTTATCAACAAAGACTATTTTTCCAAATAACAGTTATTTTTGTGATGTTAATAAATTTTCAGATAACTTTTAAATTTTTAAACCCTTTAAAAACAGTTTTTCAAAAAGAAATCTTATTTTCACATTTATTGTGTATACCGCGTGACAGTATTTGACATCAGATAGTGCGAAGTGTTTGTGTCACCGTCGCGGCCATTAATGTGAAATGGCGGAATACTCAATGTTGTGTCTGTGAGCCAAGAGAAATATGTGATAAGTATGCATTTATTATTGTTTTCATCTGAATAGAATTGTTATGAATGATTTAAGAATGATATATATTTATTTTATGTTGAAATATTATTTATTTTTTTAATAAGAAAACTACATAAACTACTGATAACATGACAACAAGAGAAAGACATCAGAACATGTTTGTCATTGTATGTTTTAGAAAAATTTCATTACCATGTTATAGGAATAGAGAAATGTATCATGCACAGAAGCATTTCATTCCATATATTAGCTGTACTTATTCAATTAGTATAATAAATTTTTCAATGCTTAATTCGCTTATTAATCGGTTGTAAAATTTAAAAAAATATGTATATATATGTTGTAATATTCTGTTGACAAATAAAGTTTTACTTTAACTCATTTTATAGAATATTTTTTAAAATAAATGCTGATAAGAATATACAGGAAACATTTAATAAATAAGTAATCTTTGTAATGCTTTGTTTAGTTTTGATATGCATTTACTGTACGTCTTAAATGTAAAATCGAACTTATTTATTCATTTTACTTTTCTTAAAATTAAGATTATTTGTATATTAACTTTACATTTTTTTACTAACTGATGGTGTATTTACACCACCAGTTTTTATCAATTACTGATAAAACGAAATACTTTTTTAACTTTTAAAGAGTCTACAAATAATATGCATTTGTTAAATAAAATTATATTTAACATTGTAAGTAAAATGCATTGTGTCGATATTATGTAGAATTTACTTCTATTTATAATTGCATCCTATCCTTAATTTCTTGATAAATCAGATATTTTAGGACTATTTTAGTCATTTTCCCACATGAAATATTAACATATTTCAAGTGTAAGTCAACCATTCTAATCAAACATTATTGAAAATTTACTTCTATAAAAATGTATTTCGAAAACAGTTATTAATTCTAAGAAAAATATTCAAATTTTTTATATAAAAATATTATTATTTATTATTGAAATAATATAAAATTTATAACAGTATACTATATTTTGATGTTTTTTTAACTTTGATATTCCATTATGTTAAGCCCTCATATAAATATGAAATTATGTTATTCTGTTTGGAAGTACCCTGGCATTTCAAATGTTAAAATAAATTAGGGAGCCTTTTTCTAACATAACAAAAGAAACAGCTGTCAAATTGCAAAAATAACATTTATCTGAAAAATAAAGTAGATTCCTATTTTAAATTCAAAAATATAACTGAATTAGATTCAGAAAAGAATAAGTTTAATCCATACATGGAATAATGAAGTGCAATAAGTGGCTGACACTTTTGCATATTGTTTTGTTTTACGATAATCTTCAAATAGGAAGAATTCCTGGGAATTCTCAAAATTTATGAGAAAAAAAATAAAATTGCTGTTCAAAAATCATCCATCAAATCCCAAGCGAAATAACTCAACAATTATGGTAAACATTGGCGTATTATAGTATCTATCACCTTTAAAAATACATAAATTATTTTTGTATTGAAATATTTATCGAATTTTATACTTATGATCTTCATTTCATTACTATAAAATGAGATATATTTTTTTTTAATTTATGAAATCTTCTCCAAAGTTACTTTTGTATGCAATGTAAGCAGTTAATTTGATTATAGTAGATATTATCTATGATAAAATTTATAGTTTATTCTTTAAAAATATTTATACAAGAAAACAAACATACCATAGTCCATTAGTTGAAAAAAAATTATATCTCTAATGATTAAAGTATTGAAAATTTCAGAGAACCCTTTTTAGTGACTGATAGGATAAAAAGCAAAACGTTTTTGAATTAAGCACACATTTTAAATTACCGGCAGAACAAAATCTTATTAGTTTCGGAAAAAAAAATGTTTTTAAATTTGATGAATTATGGACACTATGGAAAAAACATAATATTAAAATTCAAGAATACTAAATTAGTATGCAATATTTGGAAAAGAAAATGTAAATTATATATATATATATATATATATATATATATATATATATATATATATATATATATATATATATATATATATATATATATATATATATATATATATATATATATATATATATATATATATATATATATATATATATATATATATATAAATTATAATTATTGAAAAACTGATAGTGATAGTTTGCTTTTAACTATATTTATGAATATTTCGTATAACTTTTTTGATTGATGGTATTAATATTATAAATAAATTAATTTTATTATAAGAATTTTTTTTGTTATTATCTTTTGTTTTGAGCTCATGAAAATTTCTCTTCATTTGGACAAATATTATATGAAGAAAAATGTGAATTTCATTTTTGAAAGTGTTTAAATATGAATTCAAAAAGTTGCTTATAACAATCGTAAAATTCGTATAATATTTGTTTTATAAATTATCCATTCAATCGAACTGCTGTTATTTTAAATTTTTACTGAATCATATGATTAACATAAAAATGATTGACAGTTACCAACTAATTTTTGAATTTTAAAATTCACTTTTATCTACAGATTTTTTAATAACCATTTCAAAAAAGTAAAGGAAATCATTTCTAACTATTCCCTCCATCGATTAAAGTTTTCAAAATATGATACTTTTCAAGCTCAATTTTCAAGGGTTGGTCTTTATCCTTTCACCAGCCATCATTGGACATGGGGTCAAGCTCTGTATCATTACTCAAAGATATATTGCAGAGCAGTCAGTTTCTGTGTGGGGACACGCGTCTAAAATCAATCACACAGCGGCTGACAAGAAAAAAAAACTTTTTTTTTACCGTATTTTTCTTCCATCTCGTACGGCTTCTGCAAAAGCGCAACACCCCGTGTAAAGTTTTCCGCTTCTGTGAAAAGGATAAAAGTGAAAGAAAAAGTGAAGGACAAGAAAGGAAAGGAAGGAGAGTGGTGATAATAAAATGGAAGAAAAAAATAACATGTACGGAAACTATTTATTTTTGGTAGGTTCAGAGAGCGCATGTGTTTGTGTGTGTAACCCAAAAGAGCTCTAAAGCAACAGCCGTTGAGACTATTCAGTGCCGAAAAATAATGTTACGAATCCATTGGCGTAAGTGAAGAACTACTCAATGTGAATGTGGACATAATAAAATAGGGAGAAAGAACGATGGTCCGAATATTTCTTTTTAAAGCTATTTGTTATTTAAGAATAAAAAAACAGTATTCTTTCTATTCCTTTTTCTAGTGAAGCATTTTGAAATTTCTCTTCAAGCAGCCAAATAATTGTAATTTAAAATGAAAAGAGAGTAAAGTTTAATTACTCTTCCATTTAATTTATTTCGTATTAACTTCTTAAATGTTCTTGTAGTTTTCAAAATTGAAAGAAACTACTTAGAGTTAAATTTGTCGTTGACAAACTTAATTAATCATTTCACTTAAAGTTTTCCAATTAATAATAATTTATGCAAAAATATACAATCATTTTAGTTAAATTAATTATATTAAAAGAGGAATTATTAAGAATAATAATGTTTTTTTCTAAATTTAGTTATGTTTACTACTTTTAATAGGAAATGTATTTTTGATTGAACTGGTGATTTCAATAAAAAAAATTATTATTTCTGTTAAACACACATAAGACGGCACAGAAATTATATAGATAAAAATAAAATTTACTAGTGCAATTTATGAATTTATCAGATTTTGATTCGATCAAATATATTCAAAACAGTGTAAGTTTGCTATAGCTACTAAACATTAGTCAACAAATAGTGAATTATCAAAGTTGCAAAATAATTACGAAGATCCAATGTAAGCGTTTTAGAGAAGAGATTTTGAAAGCCTATTTAATAGCTAGTAAAAATCTTAAATAGTATAATTAATTTGAATCATAATTTTAAATATCTTAAATTAAAATTTTAAGCATCTTTTCAATATTAAATATAATGAGTTATAAAAATTGAATTTTTTTTGAAACACCTATGATCAAATTTTAATCATTGATTTTTTTTTAAAATGACAGGTTAAAAATTATAAAAATTCATTTAAAGTATCAGAAAATTAGTAATTAGATTGTGCCAGCTTAGGAAGTTATTTAAGTATTTTTATTTCGCTAGCTGTGTGCTTTATAGATATATTAGGATGCATGTTCTATTTGAGAATACATTTGATATGTAGCTGGATTAATACATTTCTGTGACGATATTTATTATATCATAAATATCATATAGGTTTTTTTATATGTAATGTGCAGTTCAAAAATTGTTTTAGTGTCATTTAAGTAGTTATATACGAAATTCGAAACTTCATAGTAATTTTAGGAATATATAGTTTATAAATATATATAAAACTTCACGACGAGAATAGTTCAATTGTGCTTCATTATAATTTTTCAAAAAATAATTTATTCATTTCAAATTTATTCGGAGTGCCATAACTGAATAATTAAGGATGGTTAATAAAACAAATTCTTACTTTTTATTTATCAAAATATGCAAGTTTCTTTTAATATCTCTGTTTGTCATAAACTTTTCCGTAATTACTTGAGTAAATGGAAACGTATCTTAAAATTCCTAATGCTTCGAAGAATTCTAATTTATATATGCAATGTCAAAATTGCTCATTAAAAGGCAGAAGTTTTAGCTTTATAGAACCTTATTAATACAGTTCTCGTTGACATGTCTTTTTAATACTAAATTATGAAATTCCTTCGAAAACGAAATCACCTCTCCTCACAATGCTCTAAATGCTTGATTACATTTAGCACTTTCATTTTTTGTTCCAGTTTTATCATAAGAATCTTAAAAGAAACAGTAAAAGTTAATCTGCATATTAAAAGAGCTAGAGAAAATGTAGCGAGCATTGTTACCCTAACAACAAATAGGCCGTTCAGCTAAGGGTATTTCATTTTAAATAACAAGCCTATTATTATAAAATAACTGGAGCGCGCACTGGAAGATAACAAATGAGAAGAGAGAGGATTTAAGCTACAGAGATCAATTTCTCAAAATTTCTACTTTTCCATCTGTGTCTGTTTTAGGAAATTTGCAATTTTCATTTCCAGCAGCAAACAATTCCTTAAGGATTAAGAAGAGAGAGCGAGGCATATTTTCTCCAAAACTTTTCATCGAGAAACCCCAGATAATTATTTTTATTCGCCAAACTGTTCTTGTCTGAGATGCTGTCAGTTATTAATTGGAAACATTTTATAAGCTGATGAAATGGGAAACAGTTTCAATGTTGGTGTTGATATTTTTTTCTCTCTCGTCACTTTTGGAGAAAATTTGAATTAGGCACACTACTCCAATTTCATAGTTATGATTTACATCCTTAATTCAAGAAAATAATCAGTAATCAATACGTTGAACATTCAGAAAGATTCAGTGAAAATGACGATGAAAGAAAGTAATTTGAGAGTTTTTGAAATTGGTGATGACATGGAGCGCCGAAAAATTATCCAAAACCAATTAATTATATGATAGGTAACTTTCTTTGGTGAAGAAATGAAATAGAAAATAACGCAGGGCGTTTTCCAATCTGACGATAAATGTTTATCAAAAAATTTAAAATATTTCCAGAAATAATGAATTCTTCCGAACTTTATGTATAAAATAGGTAATAGAATTCTAAACATGAGATAACAGATAATTATTGCAATACTTATTATCTTAAATATTCCAGGTTTCATTAAGAAAATGGTTATTTATCATTACCATTCAGTGATTGTAAAACTATTTCTGTGTGTAGCCAAAATGAATAATAGTGTGTTAAAATAATTTTAACTATGAAACATAATTATTAATGGAAGAAATATAAATTAACAATTGTATGCTTCATTTTATATCAACTTTTATTGAAGTGTTTGTATCAGTTGTAACTTTTTTCTTTAAACTATATTTCTTTTATATTCATAAAAACACAAGATTTAGATAAGATATTTAAAAAAAATAAATTAAAAAAAAATTTATTTTCTAATGACAGAAGAGCCTGAATATGAAGATAATCTAATGCTAAAGATAAAATGCGACATTATTAGGAGTTTCTATTCATACTACTAACTACAATTGTTCTTGAATAAGCAACTGTATGGTCACATTTCTAACTGTCTATTCTACAGTGTCAGGATTGATTATTATCACTTTCATGATAGCATGTTATCGTCCAAAATCAAATTTAACTGTAACACATCTTCCTATTAGCTATAGAAGTTACTAATTCAAAAATTTTAATGAAAAAAAGTTCGCCAAATTGTTTCTATTTTTATTTCTAATGAATTACCTAATTTGAATGATCAAAACAAATTGGAATTTGTTTTACAGGAATATCAATTAGAAATTAATATTCATGTATATTTTTCTTGGTTGGTTCTTACAGTATTTAAAATTATTTTTCATTAACCATTTCCAAGAAGGAAAACGTGAATATTAAAATTCATTTTAACACTTTGCAATATTTTGATGGAAAAACGAAACGTTCTTCTTTCTGGGATTTTAGAGATTCATTAAGTTTGTCAAATTATAACCGCCTTGTTTAGACATTTTACGCTTGCTAATATTTTGCTATTTTTGACAATCCCTTTTTATTTTGAATTTTGCAGAGGTGGGAAGTGATCAGGTTCAATTGACAGAGACGCATATTGCAAGACTGATGGAAGTGTCCAGCCAAGCTGGCAGCCAAATGGTTAGCTTGTGCTGTTGCCTTCGGTTCGACAGTTCGAGGTTTGAATCCCGCCTTGGGCATGGATGTTTGTAGTGGTTCGGAAACTACTTTAAACCGTAGGTCCCAGTCTAATTAGCCCTTGTGTACAAGAAATGACCGTTGAACTACAAACAAACCAAACTAAACTAATGGAAGTGTCCTGTGGCTTGAATCGGAAGAAATAAACAGTCAGAATTATCACACTAATTTAATCTAAGCTAATTAGATTTAGTTCCCACCTAATCTAATCAGGTATGATATGGCAAACAATATATAGCAGAAATTTAGACACAATGAAACTTATGAACATATTCAGCTCAAATTGTTTCATGCACATAACTGTAATTTTAAAATGTTACCTATTTGTAATGAATTATATATAGGCAAAACAATGTGCTATTTTTGGCTTTACTAGGTTTACATTTGCTTTAAAATAGTTTTGAATTCAACTAATTATGAAAATATAAGTAACTTAACGTTTAATTTTCCAAAATATGAATAGTTGCTTTTCTAAACTTTTGCAACTTTATCAATTTAGCTATTTTATTCAAATAAATACATTTTTGATTTGATACATTTACAAATTTGACTAAAAACATATGCCTAAAAACATTTAAAACTTGAGGATATAGTTTAATTGAAATTAAAGTGATAAAATATAGGATTTATACCTCTGTTTAAAATATATACTGCTGACACAGAAACCTTCTTATTTATATTTATCTTCATTCTTATTGATATTGCATATAAAATTGAAAAAGTGTATCATTAAAACTTATTTGTAATTTTTAAACTTTCATCACTAAAATATTTAATAATTTATCCTTCTCATATACCAATATTATATAAGCGTTACATGATATCTCAGATTTATGATACCAGAGACTTTTCCAAAACATCAAGTGGATTAATGATTTATCGATTTTCTATTTTTAGCAAAAGTTATATATTTGGAAATGACTCTAACGTAAGCATTTTATATAAACATGATTCTTAGAAAATTTTGCTTTTTCTTAGAGAATTGTAATACTAATATGAAACTTTTTCGCTTAAAGTGATACGTTTGAGACCTAAAACAAATTTTTCAGATTGCTGAGATACTAATAAATTTTTCATAAGTAAAATCTTCATATAATTATCTGTAGCATATATGCTACAATTTTTTTGTTTATCATATTTAATATTCTATCATTGACATCCGACACAAAGGATTTACATTGGCGCAATTAACTATAAGTAAATTGTTGAATTTTATAATTTATAACAAATAAATAATAATAATAAAATCCTAATGTAATTTCATTTTGCTATATGTAATCACAAAAATAGGTCGGTTTGCAGTTGAAGAAAACTTAATGGAAATTATTGAAATAAATATTTTTGTAAATATTCAAACAAACGTAATGTAAAATAACAAATTACATTTTCTACTTTGTGTATTCTTAGTTTAAATATAGCTTGATATTATTCAATATATATTTTTAGGCAATTAAAAATTAATTTTTTATAAGAAATTCACGTGGTTTTATTATTTGTATTGTGTAAATAATTTTATCCAAAGGATAT
Organism: Latrodectus elegans; assembly: GCA_030067965.1. NCBI lineage: Eukaryota > Metazoa > Arthropoda > Arachnida > Araneae > Theridiidae > Latrodectus > Latrodectus elegans. Next base: position 48,198,259 of record CM057813.1, on the reverse strand, counting down.
TGCCAGCTATTTCTGGTATTTTGATCACTGAAGTGAATTATTAGACACGTTTATATGTAAAGTGCATATTGTCTTCAAGACAACCTTTTTGCTAACAACATTTGGTAATTTTTAATAAAAAATAATTTTGAAATCATCAGACGAAATATTTAAATTCAGTAAATTCCTTATCCTTATATAAACGAAATTAATTAGTTAAAATCATTTCAGATTTAAGTTTTTCTCATATTAACTGCAACTGATGAAAGTATTTATAGTTCTTTACAATTAAATGTATCCATTTTTGATTTTGTATGAAAATTGTATCTTCTTTAACTACTATGACCACTGTATATGAGACCACAACACATATATAATTAAATAATGTCTCAGATCCATATTCAATCTACTTAAATGAATTAAAATATTTGCACAGATTCACTATAAAAAGTCGTTTTTAATTAAAAAAAAAGAATTTTGAAACATTTATATTTAATTAAAGATTTATAACTTTATTTCTTAGAAATTTTTGTTTTACGGTTTCAGTATTTTGGGATGCTTTTGCGATTGAATATTTTTGGTTATATAGACCTCAGTCTTAGTTGTCTATTAAAACTAAAGCTGGTAAAAAAGAATTTGAAATTTAAATTAATATTACTTATAATGATTTTATAATAATTTATACATTTTATCCTCAATTGCTATCCCTTCTCCAGAGCCAAGCATTCATAATAGGTAACCTATAAATTGAAATAGTAAAAATGTTTTCAATAGTTACTTTTATATATGTAACTTAGATGCACAAAAGTGTGGGTTAAATAATCCATTAATTATTTAACCCACACTTTCTAGATATATTAGTAAATGTAAATAATATTAAACAGTAAGTTACAGAAATTATGAAAAACATTCATTTTGTTTTAGATAACATAATCCCAAATAAATTGTCTTATTGAATTTGTTTTATTTCTATTTTGATTTCATTCATATAATAATTGCATAAAATATAAATAAAAAGCAGTTTTTAAAGAATAAATAAAAATTATAATCCTTTGACATAATAAAAGTTTATAATGATTTAAATCATGTTTAATGACTTCCGTTAGCCCATATTTTTTTTTAATATTTAAATGAAAATACAGCAGCTTTATTAAACCATTCAAGGAAAATAGTTATTCAAAGTAGGATTTGTCGTTTGACTTTCGTTTTAATATTCCAAATAAGTTACCTCATTACTTAGATTTTGTGTTCATACTAGACTGGTTTGTTAATACAGCATTTAATAATTCATAAACCATAATGAGTGCAGACCAAAAGGACCTCTGAAGCATGTCAGCGTCTGAGTTGTCTCATTCATCATTGTCAACTTCATAACAGCAGAAAAAGCTAGAGAATTAGTTTGTATAGATATGTTATGGAGTAAAATAAAATTACGTTCGATTATAATTTTTTTTATTTCCATTCTGTTAATACAGATAACATAACTTAAAATAAACCTTTTATAATATATTTTAGTTAATGTTGCGTACATCTTATGATTTTCAGTAAAATGTAAAAAGAATGTGTATTATTAAACAGCTATGTATGGAAAAACATTATATATATAAACGAAGATTTTTAAAATAATTGTTATAAAACCAGAGAGAAAATTCACAACTACTTTAAAAAAACAGATATATTATTTTAAAAATCATCTAATCTATTTAGATGACATTATTCATATTTATATAATTAAATACTGTGAAGATTGAATATATATCTACAAAATTTATTGATGTTATATAGCATAATACTATAAAGACAATATTCTGTTTTCAGTCTTCAATAATTACCAATAATCTCAATTTAAAATGAATAAAAGTATGTATAATATTGCTATTCATTAATATTTCTATTCCCTTATATCTCCAATTCCATTTTAAGCTTCAAATATTATGTTAATTTTACTTTAATATTGTTTATTAAGACATTTAATGTTTCCTAGTAAATATTCAAATGGAGAAAATCTAATCATGATAGTGTTGGATATATGTATTATAGTATTAAAAATTAATTAAAAAAGGAATGATTTATTAATTTTATCTTTAGTTCATACTTAAAATAACATACAAGTTTTACTTGAAGGAGAGAGATCATTTGTGCTCATATATATTGTTTTTTTACAGTTCAGATATATTGAAACAGGAATTTTCATTCATACCAAATAAGCTAAATGTATAATTTCTTTAAACATTTGCATCAGAATTATATAATATATTTCACTTCATATACAAAATTTTATTTACATAAAAATTCTGAAAGAAATTCAAATATTTAGACGCATCAGAAAGACATTCAGATTTAATAAATTACAATAAATTATTACAAATACTTAACATATTTCGTTTTAATTGATTGAAGAATGCCCTGAAGTAATCCATTAAAATAAGATCCAATGATTACAAATGCACATAAGTTAAAATATATCACAGTTATTTAATCCCTGAAGAAATGTAATTATTCATTGTTAGAAACTGAATAGAAATATATTATTTTACATTCTGTTAAAAATTCATGTAGAGTATTTTATATACATTAAAATAATTTATATTAAAATTAATTTGAAAAATTTATTTTGTATCTGCTTTCTCGTAGTTTTCGAAACCTGAATTGTCAAGGTAATATTTGATCGATTAATTTTAGTTTCTGTCAAATTAAAACTTCTCTTGAAGTAAATTTTGTGCTTTCAGTTACAATATCTTGAAATATAAATGCCAGTTTTACGACAACATTATGGTTTTGTCAGAGATCCTTATCTATCGTTAAAGAAAATTTTGGAAGGGTAATTTTAGCAATGTTTTCGTAATTTTATTGTTCGTCCTATTAAAACTCGCATATGAAATCCTTAAAATTGCGCCTTTATAGTGATAAATTTAGAGATAAAAGACTGTAAAATCATAAGAAGGAATAGAAATGTTTAAAAGTTACTATTTATATAGCTTTTCTAATGTTAAGAGGTAGCAAATTGGTATTTTGAACTAAAAACATTTTATAATATATGTATATATATATATATATATATATATATATATATATATATATATATATATATATATATATATATATATATATATATATATATATATATATATATATATATATATATATATATATATATATATATATATATATATATATATATATATATAACAATAAAGATGTATGCTTTACCTAAGACACTTGTGTAATTTTATTTTTAGAATGAAAACTTGTATTGCCTATGATAGATTACTTGTAAGTATACTCTGAGCAGTGATATTTCTACTTATATACCCTTAAAATATTGATATAAATTAAAATTAGCACGTTGGGTAACAAAATATAAGAAATTTCTGTTTTTAATAATCATATCATGTTATGATAAAAATGAAGAAATTTTCTTACTTATAATGTGCACGTTAGCTATTTTAAAATCTTGATAGTGAAAGTCATAAATTTGTATTCTGTTATAAAAGAAAAAGGAAAAATCAGCATATTTTCTTTATTTACCTAATAGTTTCGTTGCGTGAAATATTTTAATTTTAGACAGAATTAAAATGTATGATTGAACTCCTCAAAGTAACAATATGGTACTTCTGTGTTTATAAACTATCGCTATTTCAATGCAACAATTTGTAATAATATTGAAATGATTTATATTCACAACGTAACTGTGACCAAAAAGATTTAAGAAATGTAGAAATATTGTAAAGTAAAGAAAATTGCCTTATTTAATATTAATTGACACTGATTGATTACCTGAAAAATGAGTAATAAGGAAATAATGTAAATCACGAAATGTAATATAGAATCAAGTTAAAGCTTTTAGTCTCTCTTATCTATAGATTTTATTTTTAATTTTAATTATTCTTAGTTAGTACCGATACATTTTAATATAATTACTAAATAATGAGAATATAATGACTTTAACTGATTATTATTTCTACAAAGGGATTTAGAGAGTGATTAGGTCTGCACAAATTAAGGTAGACGAAGAGATGATTAATTAAGTGTCACCCTTTATTGGTTAGCATCGTAGAGGTTTTATAGCACCAAGCTATTAAAAGATGGCGTGCTTAATCAATATCAGTTAACATCTCATTCGTCATCGGTGTTAATTACAATCAACAATGATCTTCACTCTTTCTAGTTAGAATTTATTATAATTCGAATTTCCTTTTCAGAATCCGAAAGCACTTTATAAATGAATTATTGCTGTATAATACTAAGATTCCGACAAAAAACTATATATATATATTTATATGTATTCAAGAACTAAAATGAGTTTCGCCAGCTTCCATTAATAGAATGTTTCCAGGAATTTTATCAGCTTACAATAATAAGATTTAAAATGAAGTATTCTGCCTTTTAAAGACTGTAGAATTAGTACTAAGTACATGCTGGGAAGTGTAAATTATTAAACCATATTTGAGTTTTATTCCAATTCTCTAGTTTTGTTAATTACAACGTTTGAGCTGTTGTCTGAATGGTGCAGAATGATGAGACTAGAATTATATCCGCGAGGACTAGTTCTATAATTATGTCTCTTGAAAATGTGAAAATACTAGGAAATGCTTGAACTCACCGTAAAATTAGACCAAAGATGTGAAGACTAGTCGGAATTTTAATCCTGTCCACTCTTTGATGTGAATGGGAGGGATACTTCTGACGTCAACATGAAAAGGGGAGGATAGATTCTGTAATTAGGGGCAGTTCTAAGATATTAAAACTTCACGGTAGATGCAACACTATAATTAAAATGCGTTTTGCAATATGAATTAACCAAACAGGATACTTTCGGCTACTCCCCAATTGCGAAATGCAAATTAACACTAAGAATTTAATTTTACGGCTACAGTTAACCAGCGGTGGGTGCTGGACAAGAGATCCCTTTCTTGGATTATGATGTTTACGTAAGGATGACTTAATATTTCGCGCTTGATTAGTCATAGGAGTTTTATAAGATTAAAAACAGAAATGTTTACTCTGATTATTTGATTTGAGTTCAAAATATTTTAGATAAAAAGAGAAGCTAATGATATTTGCTTAGTACACCTCTTTCACCAGATCATTATTAAAAAGTTTGAATTAGTATTCTAATATTAGATTCATACTTATTTCTTTAAAACATTTCAAAATTAATATCTTACAGAATATTTTGATTACGTAACATAAATCATAAATCTCATTTTATATGAGATGATATTCTTTTCAGAAGAATCAGCCACTAAATTTATATCAGTATTATATAATATCGACTTGAGCAAATAGAAATGCTAATTTTCCTGATTTAGTAATTAATTAAAATTATTTAAAATACTGGAAATAACACACATATTTGCAAATTTCCTCATTCTCTTTTAATTCAATATTTACCAAAAGAAAATTAATTTCTTCTGAAATACAACATGTTCCTTACAATTAAATTGATTAAGGTTATTTTCTGTGCGAAATTTTATAGTAAATTAGATATTTTTTTTAAAAAAAAGCACATATTTTCTTGAGCTTTGAATGTTTACTAAATTATCATAAAATACAATTATATAAGAATTAAAATGCTCATTATAACTTGGCCACTTATAATTTATACCGATTGGGATATTTTCATAATAAAGTACATGATAAAGTTTATAAAGTACGTTCCGAAGAAAATCAAATAACTCACATAGTTTCCCCATATACAATATTAATGAATGTACTCCAGACAGAATTTTTTAAACTATTTAGATAGTTTTCTCATCAAACACAGTTGTGTTCCAAACAAAAATTAATTATATCAAATATTGAAAATATTTAGGAAACATGTGATATATTTATGGACAACAGAATGTGTAAAAAGATACTTATGATATGGAAAGAATAAAAAAAAAATCAAAGAAAGTCATTCCCTTTCTTCAAAACTTTGAAAATATTTTAAAATATGATGGATGCGTAATTAGATACAAAATTATCTTTATATCTAATATCTTTAATAAAAATAATTTAGGAAACATGCACATAAACATTATATTAAAAAAGTAATTTTTTTTGCAAAAAGTAAAGAAATATTTACTTTTAAGCAATTTTGTCTTATATTGACTTTAAAGCTGCAACAGGTGCACACTTCTAAGTATTTACTCTCAACTTTTTCAAATAGTTTGTATTCATGATAGCAATGTGAAATTTCTTACATAAAACATTCAAACATATTTATACAATATTTTTAACTAACAATCATCAACAATTAAAGTATATTTCATTGAAGATATTGTCATAAAATTGCAAATCCCTTTCATTTTTCTGACATAAGCACATTTTTTCTGAGTCCAAAGATGAACACAAATATCAAAATTGTCATATTCATAAACATGACCATTGTAGTTTCCAAATTTTTAACAATAGAAATATTATCATGCCGTGAATGTGAAAACTAACTAGCAAATAATCTATAACAACTTTTTCAATCTTTAAGTTGCTGAATTAATTTTTTTTAAATTTTTAAATACAAGTGGAAGAAAATATCGGTGATTGCACTCATTATAGTTGTTAATTCTTTAATTGGGTGAATTCACTGAATACCGCATCAGATACTATATTCTTTGTAACCTTAAATGACGTACATTAATTCGTTTGGTAATCTCTAGCAGATTTTTCAAAATATTGGTATTCTGTAAAATATATGAGTGTTAGTTAAATCACAAAATTGAAATAATATATATTAAAATGTGATTGAATATTAATTTTTAAATAAATAAAAACACTTTATATTCAGATAATTCTTGTTACTTCTTAAATTAAGAGATGTGTTTCTTGCAGTTGATTTTATATGCACTTATTTTAACCAAATTTATTTAATAATAAAGTTGATGCATAAATGGTGGGGGGGGGGGCTGATTCACAATTCAGTGCTTCAGGCTGAGTGAGTAGGTTTTAATAGTTGGAAATACCTTAATATTTCTTAACTTTTGAGAAATAAGGACAAAATATAATCAATGATAACAATTCACGAATGATAAAGTAAATGCCGATCGTTATTAAAATTGAAAAAAATGTATTATGTACGCGTGTCCAATTTCTAAATCATGTTACTTAATTTTTCCTTTAACTCGTCTATTTAGATAATTAGGAATGAAAAAACTACTCAGTGATGAAGCAATATGAGAGAGTATATATTTAATAATTAACCATTATTAAATAATATCAAAGGAAATTTAAAGAATAATTATATATAATCATTGTGTGTGTGAAAGACACATATTTAAGAATGAAAAATTCAAAAATGAGGAGGAGCGGTTATTCTCAACAAATAAAATAAAATTAAAATCAAGAAAAAAAAATTTAAATAAAAAGTTCTTGTTTATCGTGAGTTTTTTTAAATTATATGACACATCACATCATACTGTGCAACTTCAGAATGTAGATTTGAAGAAAATAAAGCATTTATTTTCAAATATATGATTATTTTTTGATATCAGGCAATTTTTAATTGCATGCCAATTGAAAGCAATCCTTTGTGTAAAAGAAAAATTATATTGTAATATTTCAGCTTTTCATTTTCACAAGGATTTTTCAATGGTAGGTTTTATATCCCATTTGTTTCCATTAACTAAAATTAGTTGAAGCATGAAACTTGATTTCTATTATTTTCTTAGGATTATTTTTGTGCAGAAACTTATTAAAATGTAGTTTCAAACTAAATCTTGAGATAAAAAAAAATCAACAGTTCATAAATTCTGAGTTGGATACGTCTAAAATTTCTTAAATCTTTCTGACTGGATTTGGAATTCATTCAAAATTCACACAGTGAAAGTTGAGTTATTGTGAAAAGGAATTCGAATCCATAAGATTCCTTTTGAGCTTCCTACTTGCTGCTCACGTGACCTCTTAATAGGAAATAAGTTTCCATCCAGTGAAATAGGATCTATTGTTCTACCACTTTCAGAAAAGAAAACTTTGTTTCAGACTTGATTCAGTTGAGCGTAATCCGATATTACGAACACGACGGGCAAATAATGGCTGCCTTTTATGTTGAAAGCATTCTTTTCCCCGCCATTATGCATTCAGCTTTTGCAGTCACGTTTGCTTTCTCGAGTAGAATTAAATTACGAATGTCAGGCTTTTTGAGAAATATTAACATTTGTTAATATTTCTGAAAAAGTTTGACTGAACATGTTATTTTATAGGTATGGCAAATATGTGCATTACATCGATGGATTTGTTATAATATTTATGATTATTATAAGAAATAAAAAGAATGACATAATTCGAATTATTGTTTTAAGACATATACGTCATTTTGATTTACATAAAAAATAATAAAATTAGGATTTGTAAGTCTTGACAGTGCAACACCTGTAACATTTGAAACGGAAGAATAAAGATTATATTCAATCACTTACTTTAGCTAGAAAATTAATGTTTCTACTTATACATATTGTTACTTAACATATCACCGATTAAAATCATTTTACCAAATAATCTATTGAAGAAAGGAAAATTATAGTTTTATATAAATTTTGCAGAAAACTCATAAAAATATTTATATTTTATTGTATATTTATAGTCTAAACACTTATATCAGATTAAAGTAAAAATTAAAATGTTATGTAAGAGGAAAGTTACATGCAACATAAAATCTTCGATGTGTTTTATTCGTAATGAACTAGAAACAATTGTTGAATTCTGAACCTTATCCATGAAGCAAAACCAACTTGGAGAGTTTAAGTAGAACTGAATTGTTATGTTGTAAATAATAAAACGTAAAATTAATATTTGATTAATTTTCAAAACAAGTCAGTCTTATTGAGCAGGAAAGAAACTCTGATTAATATAGATATGAAAGACAGTCAAAGAAAAATGATTGTTTAATTTAAATTTTCTGTTAGCTTAATATTACTAAGTAAGGCTTTTAAGGATAAAATACATGTATTTAGGAATGAACAGAGATATTAGAGCAGCAAAAAGAAATTGTGTATTTTCAATGTCAAAACAATATACAGAAAAAATGCATAGATGGTGACTCTAGTCGAAAATCAGCAAATTTATTTTACTCTCGATAATTTTTTGTTCTCTTCATGATTGTTCTCTTATGTAATATGCTATGGAATGCATCTATTTTAATTTTAACATTAATTTTTACATATGGGGTTCAAAAAAGAATCTAAAGTTTCCAACTAAATTCATTTTAAAAGAAATTATAATATGTTACTAAAAGAGAAGAATAACTTTTAAAATTACTGTTTTACTGAAAATTATATTTCCATAATATTTACATTTTATTTAGCCATTAATTAATAACACACACATATAATTATCTTAATTTTGTTTTTCAAATATATCATTTTTAATTTCATGGGAAATTACAATGCCTTCCAATTTTATATAACTTATCTATCTATAGATATTAGCAGTAGTAATTTGTTCCGTAGTTTCATTTTAGTATCACTTTATTTGGATAATCTACAATTGCCATTCCACAAAAGATAAGATACAATGAAAATTCAAGTCTTTCTTATATGCCCTTATAAACTTTCGATAGATGAAAGAAGAAAGTTTATAATTTAAAATAAAAAATCAACTAATTTTATAAGAGAATTCCTCATACTTCTGGAAATTACATGTTGTTTATTTCTAAAAATATAAAAGACATATCTTTATTTGGCGAAACCATTTTTTAGAGCTTTAGTATTTTAACACACACACACACACACACACACACACACACACATATATATATATATATATATATATATATATATATATATATAATTTACCTAACAATAAACTTCAATATAGTTATTTATTTTACTTTAAAAATTATTTAAATAATTTAAACATAAAATGCACTTTTTACTTAATTAAAAAAGTGTCATATACACAAAATAACTGTAATTTATATTGACGATTAAATAATATCCATATTAGGCGTTTATCTTATGACATTCAAAATATTCTAGTAAAAAATTAAAATGTTAACAGCATAAAACTTTTGTAAACTCGCAAACTTTTCTTCGTGTGAAAGAAACATTTCCTTCAATTATTTCAAAAAGGAAACAGAACTTAATCGCAAAAATATATATTCTGCGCAGTTATTTTATATAATTAATTTTAAAAAAATACTATAACACTTGTGACATATTTTGAATTCTCAATAAAAATAAAAATCCTAATAGATATTTCAATGCACACTACCACACAATGCCTCATGTTTATTTATAGTAATACCATCCTAATTAGACAAAAATGTTATTTTTCAATTAAATATTTCATTTTGAAGAAATACCATTCCCCAGAAAAAAAAATTATATTTCTTTTGAAAACCATTTTTTACACGTTTAACCAAATTAATTAAAAAAGGCAAATCAAAGAAACCTATTATCCAGCACAGCAATTTTTTTCCTTCCATCCGCAGTCATTTTTTACAGCTTACGAAGGAAGATTCGTATCAATTACAATTGTCATTAACAAAGCTTACAAGTGTATGGAAGTGACAAAGGGAATTTTTTCCCTATTAAGGAACTAGATCATTTCCTTTAGGGAAAACGTGAGATATACACATACACAGACATTCATACTATTGATTCCTTCAACTTCATTAAAATGTTATCTGAATTTTCTCTAATTATTGAAATGAGATCCTTTCAAAATCTTGAGTAGCCGTCTTGTTTAACAGGGGAGTGTCGCATCGGGGATTCGACGGATTATGCTTTGAATTCAGGTGTGAAAAGAGTGACCTCGGCTTCTTTGTCTTTTGGACTGAATTCAAAGCACTAATTGCCGATTCTTCAAAGACTTTTGAAATCATAATCTTAAATATTTCTTAGAATGAAGCATCAAATATTATGCAATTTAAACTCGAATTTAAAATAACTTTTAAATACATCTACCATAGAGATTATTTTTGAAAATATATTATTATATTCTTGGGTTGTGTCTCAAAATGGATTTTAAATTTTTGAATAATTTTTAATTAAACTATTGATTTTTATTTATTGCATACATTGGAAGAAGGTATTTTCCTATTTATTATATTATAGCTTTTTCAATATTATATTTTTATGAAGAAAAAATATATATAACTACTTTGTTTAAAATATTTTACTTTGCTATTCATATTCTAGGATCTCATTAAGGTTGATGACTTATTTCAGTCAAACACATATATGTGTTGTAGAAAGTAACTTAACTTTTAAATGTTATGATAACCTTAAATTTATATAGCATTGAATGGATTCATTTCTTTTTGGAAATTTGTGGACCAATACGCATATACTTAGTTTAGAATAGATGAAATATAAAATTAAAAAAAAAATATTAATTGATTAATTTAGAAAGACAAGTTATTCGTATTCCTTCATAAATAGACACTGAATACTAAAGTGTAAAATATAGGACATTATATTATTAACTATATAAATAACACAAGAATGCTAACTATATAATTAGTTATTTAATAGCATATTAAAATGATTAATAAATATGATGATAATATAAATATTATAGAGGTATAGAAATAGTTTTATTAATGAGGTCATATCTGAATTTTATTCACTTAACAGTAAAATTACATTCATTTAGTGTATTACTTTCTCTTTAAAAGAACGTATTTCATTTGTTACTCCTGATTTCAAATAACGACTATTTATTTTTTTGCTTTTAGAAATATGAGAAAACAAATGTTTATTTCTGAACTTCATACAAACAAGGGTAAGTGTGTCACACACACATATATAGATAGAGATAATTAAGTTAAAAGTTTTTGGAATTCTAATTTACCATCAATTGTGTCATAGTTCTAAGTGTCAGGAGATGAAGTCAAAACTGAGCACCTTTCTCACAACATCCCAGCCCTAATAGCAGGAGCACTTAGGATGTCATAAATTAAATTGGGTACCTCTCCAACTCACGGAACTAAAAAGATCCCAATAAGAGAAACATTTGTGGTATATATACAGTGGTGCCCAAAATCGTTGATATTTTTGGCAATTTTTATGTTTTTGAATTTTGTATAGTTATAAAAACTGTTACGTTTCGTAAAATGAAAAGTTGTATATTTCATGTTATCTGTACTCAGTAGAGCACTATTTATTTTTTATTACAGCTTCACATCGATGTTTCACTGAGCTCACAAGAGCTTTAAGTTCTTTCATTATTACTTGATGCCAGGAAACAATTATATTCACAATTAGTTCCCTTTTATGGCGCCTCATTCGGACAACAGTTTTCAAATCTGTTTACACTGCAATTACGAGTAGGAATTTTTGTAAAAATTTTTAATATTTAGTCAAGGAGCAAAGACTTTAAATAAAAGAATAGATTGGACACCTAGAAAGAGATGTAATATTATTGTGTAACGAGAAAGTGGTCTTCCCTATGCTGAAATTGCAAGACATCTGGGTGGTTCAGTGACTATATATGGAGTCTGAAAATTTTGTTTACGATATCAGGAGACAAATTTAATAAAAAACAAAGAAGGAAATAGAGGAAAATGTCAACAGCGGATATCAGAAGTGATCTGAATAATGCTGGTGTTCCTGTCAATTCAAGAACAATCAGGAGAAGATTAACAGTTGTTGGACTGAGAGGTTGAACTCCACGAAAAAAGTCTAATCTCAATTTTTAGGAACGAAAAAAAGACGACAATGGGCAAACGAACACATTAATTGGACAGATGACCAGTGGTCACAAGTTATATGGAGTGATGAAACTAAGCTATCGTTATTCGGTAGTGATGGGCGAAAATATGTAAGACGTAGAATAGGAAAGGAACTGAATCCTGACGGCATTCAAGCAACTGTGAAGAACCCAGTTAGTATTATGATTTGGTCGAGCATGTCAGCAAATTGTATTGCTCGCCTTCCTGTCATTGATGGGACACTGAATGCCACAGAAGATATATTGACACTCTTCTAGAACCAAAACTTCTACCTTCAAATCCGATATCTCTTTTCCAACAATGCTTCGTTTATTTTTCAGCAGGATTCTGCTCCTTGCCACACGGCCAAATATCGAAAGAGTGGTTTAAATTGATCAAAGTGGTCAAAGAGCATTAAATTGTTGTGATGGCCAGAAAACAGAGCTGACCTCAATCCTATCGAAAATTTGTGGCACCGTTTGAAAACTCTTGTCCGACAGAGGTGCCCACCAATTAAAAGGAACTAATTTAGGCTATAATTGTTTCCTGGCATCATGTAATAACGAAAGAAGAGCTTAAATCTCTTATCAGTTCAAGGAAACATCGATGTGAAGATGTAATAAAAAATGAAGGTTACTCTACTAAGCACTAATAGCTCTATGCAACCATCACTATCTAATGTATATCGATAACTATTATAGTTTAAATTTTTTTGCATTGCGAATAATTGAATTTTGAGTTTTGTTTTGAACTCAGTAATAAATTCTCTTTAGAATGATATATACAAGTTTGCATTTTGTGAAACGTAATGCTTTCTATAAGCATACAAAGTTAAAAAACATAAAAAATTTCCAAAAGTGTCTACAGCTTTGCCACCACTGTATATATATATATATATATATATATATATATATATATATATATATATATATATATATATATATATATATATGTATGTATGTATGTATGTATGTATACACACATGTGTATGTGTATATAACTAGAGTCTGATGCTTATAATTTAAATAATTGTATTCGGAAAAGCTGAAGAGGAAATTGAATCCAAAAGCTGTTAAATTTAACATAAGAAATCTAATCTACTTACTGCCAATTTTACTCAACAGATTTAAGATCTGTTTGGCAAAAAACCTTATGATATCAAGTTCAAAAAGGTAATCATGTTTCTCTTTAAATTGATTGTGTTTTGATTGAAAAAAATTGAAATTTTACTCTTTAAATTGACATTAGTTATAAATGTTGCATTTAATGATTGCAAAAGCTTTTTTAAGTTAATTAAAAAGCATGTTTCTATATTTTTTAATGTATTTAGTGTTATAAGTAAATGGGAAGATTTTAATCTTTTTACTTTTATTTTGAGATATTCTTGTAAATCCTTCAAAAATTAATTGTAGTCATTTTTTTTTAACTAGACAGGCTTGACAGTGAGAGTGGTAATAAAAATTAAACAGATGTATAAGTAAATATCTATTGATTTCTAAGTATTCAAATAACTTCCACTATTATTAAATCTTGGTTTAAAAGTTTATTTTAAATAATTGTATTTTAAAATTATTGAGATTAATCTATTTTAATATAACTAATATCACCATAGGTAAATAATAATTAATATCACCATAAGTAATTAGGAATTTTTAATAATTTTCAAAAAATTTTTTTTCAGTTTATGAAATATTTTATCACTGTAAATATTCTTAATCCTGAATATCACTTCCAATTGGAGCAGAAATTTTATATTAATTTCCTCAACAAGTTAGGCCTTTCAACAATTAACCTCATCCTAAATATGTAAATAGAATTCCATATATTACAAATTATACATTTCTTTTGAAAACGATATCAACATATGCCAGTGTCACTCTAAAATGTTTGAGATACAACTAGGTTTTTAAAGTTACACTTACCAAATTTTAGGTGTGTTCAAAGTAGTCTCTTCCGGAATCAATGCAGTTTTGTTGACGAAATTTCCACAGATTAAATGCCTCAAGCTATTCATTTCTTGGAATAGATGACAAAAATGCATTTATAGCCACATCAACCTCTTCTTCTGAATGATAACGTCGTCCACGTAAGTTAATATTTAGATTAAAGAATAACCAAAAGTCGCACATAGCTAGCTCATGTGAATACGGCGGATGCTCGATCACAATTATTGTTTTTGTTTAAGAAAATCGATTGTTAATCCGGCTGTATGTGAAGATACATTGTCATTGGGAAGCATTAGTCCCCTAACATTTAGTTCTTGTAGAATTTCTGGAAGACATTTAGTGGTATACCAGTTTGCTGTTACTGACTTCTGTTCTTCCAACTTGATGGCTTTGACCAATCCCGTACTTCTGAAGAAAACGGCATACACCACTTTTTTCTCTGCGCGTTGTTTTTTCACCATTGTCGACGTGAGATCATCTTCAAACACCCATACTTTGCTTTCTTGACATGTTGGAACGTCAATAAACGGTATGTACGTTTCATCACCTGACACAGTTTTAGAAATGATGCGGTGGCCACCATCATTTAGCAATTTAGGAGTTTCTTTACTGATTCTGACATGCTTCTCTTTTTGGTGCTCATTTAGATTATGGGGAACTCAACGACAAACTAATTTTTTCATATGTAATTCTTCATCAATGATTGAGTGTTTGGCTGCGGATCCAATGCTAATTTCCTTCTGTATCATTTGATTGGTACAGCGATTATCATCCATTAACATTTTTCGCATTGCAGACACATTATCTGTGATTACTGCCGATGGCGGCTTTCCTGTGTGTTCTTCATCCTGAAGAAAATTGCGATCTCTTAAATTCTCTAAACCATCTAAATACAGTAACACGAGCTGGAGATTCATCACCAATTGCTAATTGCAACCGTTGAACCCATTCTTCTTAATTTAATTCTGCTTTAAAATCGTAGAAATTCATAGCGCGAAAATGTTCTCGCGTCTACTCCATTTTCTATTCTGTTTAAAATTTATTCTACGCTAAACAAGTTGAAGTAAGTCAGTAAAAAAATCGTCTGTGTTAAAATACTTAGTATTTTAAAATTAAACCGTTATTTTCATTTTGTAAATTCTCGTCTGCGCGCATTGCAAAAATTTCAAAATAACCCTCGTATAAAATTAATAACTTAAACAATATGAAGGCTATTAGTTATAATTTAAAAATAATACCCCAAAATTACAATAATTAACCGCGGAAGAAAATTGTGAACAAGGAATTATCGTGTATAATATTAATTGCTCGATGTAACATATAAGTTTGTTTTATTTATTTACTTTGTTTCACTTATTTTCATAAATTTCTAAAAGATTTCGGAAGTTTTACTTCAACTTACTTTTAAGTGTTTTCTTACTGGATTGTTATTTGTATTTACAAACAAAAATTCTCATTTTTTAAGAGAAAAAGTTCTTTAATTTTTTTTTCTTTTCCTCTATTGAGAACATTTCCTTCCTATGCTTAGAGTCTTCGCGAATGATTTGAGAAATGATGGTATACTATCTTTAGTGCCGTTTATTGGTAAAAAAAAAACATGATGCGTGTGTCTTTTGAATTTTAGACTTACCATCAATTTCCTTTTGTAAATTATCTGAATTCTCTTATAAGATCTCCAAAAGACTTGATGCCTCTGATAGAGAATTAGAATGCACGATGAATAAAAGAGTGATATTTTACCTTCTTAATTGTTTGTGATCGAAATGGAATGTTTCCTTCACCATTTTTCTTATAGTGGAACTTATTCATGAAATTCGTAGTCAATCAATGAAAAATTTATTCATATTCACCATCCATTCTGATATATGTATATATAGTTCCTGTCAACCTTTTTCCTCATCAGATTCTCTGATTTCTTTGTCAAAAATGTTAAAATATGGAGACAATTTTTGCATGGATAACAAAAACAAGACTTTAGACAACCCAATTTGTTTTACATTAAAATGATGTCCCTTTCCAGCTTAAACTAATATAAAGTGGATATTTTTTACCAGATGATATATCTTTTTTCATTGTCTTTTTAAACAACCTCTCCCTATTAATTTTGAATTTTATCTTGAATGTAAAGGGAGTTATCATAAATGTTTAACAAGAAATGCAGCAATAGTATTGAGCAAAGTTTATTTTCACTCATGCAGTTACGTATCTTAAACTAGAATATTAATTAGTATACAAAGTTTTGTGTGTGATATCATTTAATTAATAATCAAAACTTTGTTTCAGGCGCTTGTTAAACCATGTAAATATGTGTATAACTACAATTGTAGTATAAATTTCTCATCTTTAAACTTTTTAACTGTATATTTTTGCTTTATTAACTGAAATATTTCTAATATTAAGTAAAACTTTAAAAAATAGTTTTGAATCAATCTCATAATGGTGTCAGACTAAGGCTAGAAAACTTTAAATATATTTATAGTTATGCATTTTTCTTCTGGGATATGGAAACAATAAAAATTTAAGAATTTAGATAAGATGATGTTTTTGTAGCTAAAGTATTAAGGTTGTATGAATATTATGTATTGAATCGTAGTGTGTGAGCACATCCATACAGCAATTATTGAACTAGTGATTCAAAAAGTAATTGAAGACCTCAAAAATGCACTACTTTTTAGCAGAAAAAGTACTTTTCGCTCTTTGGAATTTAGAAATGATAATAAATTAACTTGAATGAATACGTGTTAAAGTCACTTCCAGCTGAAATTTTCCAGCTGACAGTGACTTTAACACGAATTAAAAAATTATATTAACAGTTCTTCAAGCACTCTGAACCAATCCAATGCTTTAATTTTAGATTATACTGTTATCACATGTCCTTTTGTCTTTGAAATGGATTTTGTCAATTGTTATTCTGTCTTGAATTATAAGACTAATCATCTTATATGATAATTCTAATTAAATTATATTATTCAGAAAATTCATCTTATAGAGAAAAATAAAGGTTTTCGTTTTTAACAGTCAAAGCACAGATTTTATGAAAATGAAAGCAATAATGTTTTATGAAATAATATGGACAATACTAATTTTAACACAAAACTGAATTTTTTATTGGGGAGATTTCAACTTCAGGTTAAATATTCGGTATATGACATTTTGATAATACTATAATCGATTAACTTTAGATATATTCTAAAAAATTCTTATCTCTACAATAAACACATGATAATTTGATTGATTAACGAAAATTTCAGTGAAATAGTTTGTTTATTAATCTAGATCAAGATATGTATGTGTAAAATCTCGAAAACTCGATTTTCCTTTTGTTCAATAAAGTCCATTGGTTGATGACATATGTACGTTCCATTCTTTCTTTAAAAACAGTTTTCCATATAAACAGTGTAAACAATAAATAGTGTCATAAAAATGTTTCAATTTTCTTAAATAATGATATTTTAATCCTTGATTTTTGTTTGATTGGAAAATATTTGAATGAATAAAATTTCAAACATGTGCCTAATTTAACTTATATATATTTTACAGTAATGTTAGTTATATCTTTTGATTTTAAGTTTTATTAATTGTTTGTAGTCTAGTTTTCAGTTGTCATAAATATGAAGGATTTTTCTTTTTTTTTTATGTAACTGAAGATCAAATTGAAAAGAATTTGTTAGGGATATTTCAATTATAAGCATATTCAATGATGATGTTTTCTGACAATTTTAACTTTATAGAATAAGGATGAAAATAAATACTCGTTTGAAGGTTTACGTTGCCAAATTTTATCCTGAACTTTTTGCTGCAACATTTATTGTGCGATAATACGTGTCTTCACATACAGGTCAATTTCAATGCTGCTTGAAAATGCTTGAATGAGGACTTGAATCCGACAAAATTTCTTTGAGTAAAGTTATGCGCTTTTATCAATCTATATATGTGTTCTGCGCTAGGGTTTCCCAGATAGTTTCACAAATTTAGAAATTGCTCTACAGAAATAATATCTACCCTTTGAAATTCGAAAGACTAATCACACACTTCTATAAAACGCGTTCAAATACTCTAAGATTCCTATGGCAATGAAATATAATCTCTACAAATATTATTTTATTTTATGTTTGGAATTTAAACTTTCTTTCCTTTGTTAACAATGCATAAATAATATTAAACATATAAAAAATTTCAATTGTTTTCATTTTCTTTTTATTTATAAATAAACATATTTGATGGTTCCCTGCATCATTATATGTCAATACAACGATGAATACCATGACCGATTACAATAAGTATTATTGTTATTTTTGCATGTTTGTAATATATCGATACATCAATTTAAATTCAAGAATACAGTATCTATATTCAATCAATTTTAAAGGTCAATTTTCGTGACAAATATTGATTTTTTTTTTCGATAGTTTTTTTCAATATTAACAGGTATAGTTATTTTTCTTTTAAAATTCAATATTTATTTTTAATTTATGGTAAAAATTTGATTACAATAATTGTTAAAAATTTAATTGATAAAAACAGTACATAGAAGAAAAACAGAGACATATTACAATATATTATCATAAAAAAAGTTCTCACTCAAAACAAACTTTCATTGAATTTTAAAATGTTCTTAAAACATAAATTTGGTGAGTGAAAATTAATTTTAGAATTATTACAACGCAAATATGAAACATAATTTCGTGAGATAAACATCGATATTAAATTTTAATATATATAAAATATTTAATTTTTCCAACTCCGAGGTAAAATTTACGGATATATAATAATAAACCTGATCGTATCTTGCTTATAATCTCAATATTTTATCACCGTCTTACAAAATGGCTGTCATTTTTTTTGAAACGAATATTTTATTTCATATTATATAATGTGACTTAAATATTTATTCATGCTCAATAATACTGCCAGTGACCTGGAAATCATTATTGGGAGGAAATGTGATGTAATCTTTCTTTACATATCAATTAATAAAAAATACTCGTCCAGCAATGCACGTTTCATTTATGGGGACACAAACTACGATTACAATCCGTTGCAAACACTGGAGGAGAAAAAAAAAAGATTCTTGTAATAAACCCCATGAATGATTACTAGTAGTTCTGAAACGTGCCGGCCCCAATGCGTTTATTATTTAGTACTATCAAATACTGTGAATAAGGCCTATTGTATCCTTTACTAAATGATGAATGGCATGACAATATGAAATTATGAATAGCAACGATATAGTTGGCTTAGGAAGAGTGCTATTCTCTTTATTCGTCACTGTCACTGCTGCATTTTTTATCAGTAGTTTTCGTATATTTTATGGTTATTATTGATCATGATAGGTAGATTTTTATAGAAAATATTTTTTTGCTTAGATCGCATTGATATTAGATAGGAGCAGTATGTAGTATTAAATAATGTTGTTAATAGTTCTGCGAAAATTATTGTAAAATTGAAGGCTAGCATTTTCTTTATTGAGTTTAATCATTAACAGTTTGCTTATAAATAAAAAAAAATACTAGATGATTTCATTAACTGTGGTTAAAAATTAATGCCCAAAATAAAAGAAACATTTATTTAAATAATTGCAGAAAATAGAAAGTTGTCAAAACATTTCTTGAAATTGCTAATTTCTATTATCTACATAATATGAATATATTACTTTTATTTGTTGTATAAAATAAACTGTAAATAATTCAAGAAACTACATGCTGTTTCTAATTGCTGTAAATTATAGGATAAAAATATTAAATAATTATATACATGAATCAATTAAAATACTAGAACCTACCTTTATAACACTTTTATAAAACTAAACAATCTATGGAAAGAATGATTTAGCTGATAGAATGATAACTAACTTGCTGTAGCACGTTAAATCAGGAAACAACACACTTATCTTTAATTGAGCGATTTTTAAAAACATTTCCAGCTTGAAATTCTCATCATTCGTTGAAATGAGCATCTTGCATATTTAAACCAGTGTCTGTTTTCATATTGTATGAAATAAACGAGAACTGTACTCCACGTTTAGATTAAAGAAAAAGAGAAACCTTTGGAAAAAAAAAGCAGAAGAAATCGAGAGAATTCTTAAAAAGAATCTTCGCTCTTCATGCTAATTACTGAAACTCTCGAATAAAATAAAAGACATTTTTAAGTTCTAAAGTAAAAGTGCTGACTTGCAAAAAAAATTCGAGTTGCAACATCGCAAATTTTTCAGAAGAGTTTTAAATTAAAACGATTCATTTAAATATTTCTCATGATTACTATTCCTTTAATCATGGAAAGAAACATTTCAGCAGTTGACGTCTTATATTATGTATATAATTTATTTTAAAGAACTTTTATAGAAGAATGAGACTTAAAAATATGCAAACAATAGTTAAATATCCTAAAAGAAAGATTCATAAATATATTTCGTATTCATTATTGGTGTTTAACTGAGACTTTTACACTTTTAACAAACATAATTAGGAGTTTCATTTTCGCTGTTATTTTGATTCAAAATAATATTTTCAATATATTGTATCTGAAAGACATTTATATCATAGATTGTTATTTAACAATTTGTAAATTTACCAACAAATTTGAATCTTTCTCCGATCCATTTTTCGTAGTGTATAATACTAATGTTTAATGTTTTTTAATAAGATATTTGCGAATTCCGTCCTATATCTTTTTTTAACATATACTTTTTTTGAGTTATAAGAAAGCAAACAATTTTAATAGGATAATACAGTGTTTAAGAATGCATTCTTTATATTTAAATTTTAAACTATAACTTAAGAAGAATATTAATTTATAGTTCTACTCTTATATTTTGGAATATTATTCAACATTTTGGGTTTAATTTAGGAGCGTTTCTTTTCTTAGATAATTACATCACATAATTTAATGAAATTCATTTTATATTATTTCAGTTAATATATTTAATAATTTTGGGCCATTTAATATAAAAGGAATTGTATAATTAACATGAGATAAAAGTTTGTGACTATTAAGTTTGCATATGAGATAAATTTTAATCTACTATAAAAGCTATAATAGAGTGCTTAGGTAAACTAAAGTTTTAATTAAATACGAATGATGCGTGCGATTGGCTTATATTAATTAAATATGGCAAATGTTTTTTCTTTTGAAGATGGTCTTTTTATTAATAACGAGCAACTTTTCAAACAATTAAATTATCTATCAACATGAGTTGAAATTAAGCAAAAACTTCAGTCAAGAAGAATCCATCATGCTTGTGCAGACTAAATATGATGTTATTTTAAGGTGTCATAGCTTGATAAATCGGAATGTTTTTTCGATATATAATTGTTTGGTCGCAGAGATACAGCAATTCAATTATTGGATAATTAAATTTTATCAGTATTGAGAAATACTTAATATGAAAGTTTTGGAAATGAACCATCATTTTATAAATTCTAACTTGTTGAACATTTCCCAAACAGTTAGAATTATTCAACTGATACTCTCATAATATTTTACACTAAAATTAAATTCAAGTATCAAAATTTGCATTTTTTACAAATTATTACATTTTTTATAATTTTTCAAAATTCTAACTTTTGTGTTAGTAAAAAAGAATGCGGACATTTTTATGCGATGATTGTATGCTTGTTGATATAGTGAAAATTAAGAAAATATAACTGGATCTTTGTGACATTTTATTTGATAGTTTAAGTGAGTCAGTCAAAGCCCATAAGATGATTTGCGTTTTTAGAATAAAAAATTGGATTTCTTCCTTTTAATTCAAAGAAAAGTTTGCTTTACTTGTTATTAAGTCTAATTTATTGCTCACAATGAAGAATGTTTGACAGAATCGATTAAATTTAAGCTATAAAATTAAAAATTTTCAGTACATTGTAACAATCGGAGACAACTTTTAAAACTGAATTAATGCTGGAAAATATTGTGAAAAAGCATTTTTATAAAACCTGAATCAATGTTATTTTAATAGCTTTCTAAAAAGCATGTTTTTAAATATTAAACTCATAAAAATTAATTTAAAAGAAACGGTAAGAAACCTCTGTAACAAAAATGTATTAGTTTATTTAACAAATTCAAACTTCTAGAAAATATTTTTTATATTCTATAATAAAGAAAATTTTTTATTTGATTTTTTTTTGCTTTGTTGTTCAAGCCTTTATTTTTCCTTTCAACAATAAGTAATGATAAGCAATACATTGAATTCAAGTATAAAATAATTTTAAAAAATTAGTCTCTTCAAATAGCAAGAGTTTTATTTCTAACGCTTCAATATAAATGTCTACAATTTATGTTTTCTAGCAAAAAAATTAATTGAAACGTTTAGAATTTTTGATTGACAGCATATAAAGTGAATTAATGAACTTATAGTTAATGAAGTGATATAACTTTCAAAATTAAACAGTAAATTACAAAATAACTAAAAGCATTTTTAATCTGAAATGAGTGTCTATGGTAAATTTTAGACTTGAATTTTCTTGGCAATGAATGCATGTATGCAATTTCCTTTACATCACTTAATCCCCGAAAAGACCAGTAAATATGCTTCTGAAACAGGTGTTGGTATTATGCGATATTACATGACAACATTTACTCTTCTAAATAGTAACTTTGAACGATGAACATTTTATTTCAAAGATATGAAGATGAAAATGCAAATAAGGTTCTATTTTAATATCAGTTTTTTAACATCAAATGAAATTTTGAAATTAATATATTTAAAGAAAGAGCTCAGAGAATGCAAATTGTATCGTATGAGAGTTCCAAATTAGTTACAAGTCAAAATGCGTGGGTGTAATCATGTAATCCATTAAACATATTTTCAGTGATGCTCAATTAGCTCTTCTGACGTCATACTTAATACACGGATTCTGAAAAGAATTTCACATTGCAAAATTCACAATTGATGGGATTAAAAAATAAACACTGTTAGGCGTTGAAGGTCCTAATTCCATGTCAGAAAGAGGAGATACAATTGATTTCTAATGTATCTTTAAAGATATGTCTCGATTACAATGTGTGCGGTATAAAAATATATCATACATAACTTTTAGGATATAAAGTATAAAGATCTCTTGGAAGAAGGAAGTAAACTTAGTTCTGAAGAAGTGATTTACAGTTGATGAGAAGGAATTATTTTAAGTTGATTGCAGAGCAGATTTCAAAAGCCGGTTGAGTCGGTCATTATTCTGTGGTTGTATATGTTGTATTTGCGTCCTACTAAATCAACTAAGCTCATAATTTTTTGCTATTCTAGGCGCTTTAATTCTGGAGCAACTTCTCAACATTCAATTGCATAGAAGCATTAAGGATTGAACCCAAGTGCTATCGAGTGTTCGAAGCTTTCGCTACCTTAACACAACAAAATTCATACAAATTCCTTGGATCAGTAAATACATTCTTACGAATTATATTTCATAAATGATGGATTTCATTCTCACTCAAATTCGTATGGAGTTCATTCATCTCTCACATACATGTGCACAAAATGCCTTTTCCTAAAAAATCGTTGCTTTCCAATGACTTTGTATCTCAATACTGCTAAGGCATATAAGATATATATATATATATATATATATATATATATATATATATATATATATATATATATATATATATATATATATATATATATATATATATATATATATATATATATATATATATATATCATTAGCTATTAAGAAACAATCAATTTTAAATCACAAGATTTGATCATTAAGGCAAGAATTTTATTGATACACATATTGTAAATTATCTTCTGTTATAACAAATTTCTATTATCTTAGCAGCTTTTTTTGTCATAATAATTATTAGCTAAACAGATTTATAAATTATTTATAAGCACTATAACGACAATTTTTCTTTTTTATGCTGAGGAAGCAGTTTCGTTTTATGAACTGCAGTTAATTTGCATATTTTTATAGAAATTTCACTTTTCATTTAAACTTATTATATAAACAATTAATAGTAATTTATAATTTATCTGCTCACTTCTTAATTTTAAATAAGGCTTTAAATTGTATTTAAAAGAATTGTTAGATTCCTATTACTTTTTTAATCGAGATATACAAGCATTAATTTTAGGGAAATTAATATGTCAAAGTGAGTATGAAATTCTTATTTTATTTAAAAAAATGAATCTGTAAATAAGTATTCATTCTTCCACTTAAAACTAAAGAAAGAAATAATAAAAAGGCTCAACAAAAATTTTGAATACAATCTATATATGTTTTATTTTATTTTTTTTTTATTTTTTACTGTAAACATTCTTATAAAGCTAAGACACCCAATCGCAATGTATGATATTCTATATAAACTGATTTTCAAGTAACTGAGGTAAAATTGTAAAATACAGCTTAAGAATAAACTGCACAGTATAAGAATGAAATTCTAAATCAAAAATTAAGAATTCCCAAACTTGTTTCCAAAGTGAATTAAAATGCTTTAGACTTTCTAATACAAAATGTAAGTAGCCAATTAATTTCTTAAAAAACAATAGTAAACTTGAATGAAAAAACAATAGTAATATTAATGATAGTTTTGAATTCTGGCTTATAATTAATTTCGACTAAGTTACCTGCTCATTTCCATGAAATTGGTTATAATATAAAATGTTACATATCTCATAAATTTATACAAAAGCATTCTATTTTTTAATATTTAGTCGAAGTCTATTATTCATTTGGATATTTATTTCCTGAAAGTATATTATGTGTGCCAATGAATAAAATGCTATCACTTCCAGTTCAGTAAACGAGATAAAGAATACATCCTTATTTCTCAGAGAAATCTGTTGCTAATTTTTGTTTTATACAAGCACATCTGTTGGTGAATATATTCATTATTTCGCTGGTTACAATTTTCTAGTTCGCACTGTCGGTCTGCTGTTCATGAGATGTATTGTAATCAAACCACTCACAGTAACTGTAATCACAGCCTTTATTTAAATATTGTTGTATTGAATTTTTTGGTACTACCTATAATAATGGGTAAATTATGTATTAAACTCCAAAACATTGGTACAATATTTCCAATGACAATGTCGCTGATTTATTTTAAAAACTCATTTTACATCATTACTTACTTTTTAATTTCCAAATCAAATTCTATACAATAGTGTGTGAAAATAGAAAATCTCCCAAGGAGAAAATCAATACTACTTCTGTATTTTCAGTCAAATTAAATTTTCAAAGGCAATAATTTTTAATTGTATAAAGACTGATTAGGTATCTTAATTTAATTTATCATTTTAAAGCAAATGGAAAAGCCTTAATTATTTAAATATTGCTTGTAAAATCTCATTCGTGACTTATGAATTCTGTGTTTGGGAATTTATGAACTTATGTTACTTATGAATTAATTTTCAGAATCTCATAATTTTTAGACACTCATGGGAGGATTTTAACTATTGTATATATACATATAGAAAAACCAATTGAAAATAAGTGTAAGTGCTAATAATTATTTATATTTAAAGGAAATCTAATTATTATAGTTGATGGGATTATAAAAATTTCCATGAAATGTAATGATATTTTTTCTACATTTTATTTTACTGTGTCAAATTTTATCAGCAAAATGAAGCCTCATTTGCCATTAGCAGTGATTGGGAGGGTAACCATGTACTCCCTATCATTGTGTTCCTGGAGCTCCGTGGGCTTGCTGACGTGTTGACGTTAACATGTGATATCCGAAGTCCTTCCGCTGGCGTGGTGTGGATGTAGAGAGGAGCGTACCAGCTCAGGTCTGACCTTGTCACTGAACGTTGTTCAAAATTAGTAGGCACTTGGTGATGGGCAGATATTCCTAACTCGTTAAACTGAATATACATTCCTAGGCTCTCCTACATCGCTATGTATGAATATATCAAATTAGTTTAAAAAATTATTATCAAAATAACACTTAAAGAATGCAATAACTTTTGTAAATAATTTCTTACAAAAGTTAGGTAATACGCAATTAATAATTAGCACAAAGAATTTTAAATTGATAGCTTTAAAAATTATTTTTTATAATTACTATAATATGCGTAGGATCAGATTTTAAATTAGTTTTTGTAATAACATATTTGAAGTAAATACATTTAATGCACATTTTATTATAATTTTATTTTTAATTTATGACTCAGAGCTAAGAACGCCACATTCTTAATATAAAAACTGAGGAAATGAAGAAGACTTAAGCACTGAAAGAATGAAGTAGATTTAAGAAAAGTCATAGGAATGGTAAGAAAAGGGGATAAAAAGAAGGAGGAAATGTCTGAATCGAGAATGAAAAATCAGGATCAAAAGCAAAATATCTATCTAGGAGTTCAGATTCCACAGTTAGTTAAAAGCAAAACTCCGCAATTTCATTCATTGAACCGTTAAAAAAATATTGGATGATTTAAAAAAAATAAAAAGTAACATATATCAGCACTTAAAAAACGCTGTAAGCAAAGGGAATAAGTGCAGAAAATAACTAGTTGGAAGAAGTTGTAGCATAAAATTGCTGCAGGGGTTGACCGTGGTACAGGAGAATGTTTTATACTTTTCAACAGATGTAATCTTTTTAAAATCTCATATTCTATTCTTTTGTAAAAAACTATTTGAAACTTTACATTTCATTATTTTTCTTAAAAAAAATATAATTTTACGATAATTTAAAGAAAAATTTATAAAAATTAAACGTTTCAAGCAATAACTATAGTTTTTCAATAAAAAATCTGTTTAATGTTTGCTACTTCATTTTCAGAATTTATATTAAAATTTGAAATTAATCTTATTAATGATTTATTAATTTTATATGTTTAATAACACATACTCACATACTAAATACATGTTCCTAACTATACACACACACACACACACACACACACATACACACACACATACACACACACACACATATATATATATATGCATATATATATATATATATATATATATATATATGTATATATATATATATATATATATATATATATATATATATATATATATATATATATATATATATATATATATATATATATATATATATATATATATATATATATATATATATATATATATATATATATATATATGAGTATGTACTTGTGAGATTATATAAATATCAATAATAGAAGAGAGGGAAACGAATAAACTGTTGAATTTAAAATCAGCAAATATAAAAGATTATTATAATGCAGACAAAAAGTCAAAATACTATCGCCAATTGAGGAAACCCTTTTAGCCTATTTTGACATCGAAGGTGATAGAGATACATTTATTCTTTTGAAATTCAATTACTGATTAGTATTAGAGTTATATATATTTCACCGTTGTATTAATTGAAATCATTAAAAACTCCTGTCAACAATGATATTTACCTCTTTGATATTTTTCGTTATTATTTATACATTTTAGACCTGCTCAAAAGTTTTTTACAAATTTCATTTTCATTTGTTGAATTAAAATCAAATTAATTTCTGAAATTTACTAAAGTTATTTACAACTTATCAACAAATTGAATGGTTTTTTCTACAAATAGGATATCAAAAAATAGATATTAATGAAAATTCAACATCAATGAATTTTTAGGCATTTAATAATTAATTTAGTAAGTTTCAATTTAAAATATTTTTTTTTAAATTTTATTTAGCTGTATTCCAAGAAAGAATATAAAACTTTTAGTTTGTAATATTTTCTGTATAACTATTGCACGCACTTATTTGGACAAATTATTTCCAAAAAAAATTTTTTTATGTAAAATATTATTTAAATTTCTTGAAAATATTTTCAAGCATAAGAATATAAATGTATTGAAATAGGAATAGTTTAACTATTTAATGATATAATGAAGGAATACACATTTTTATCTCGAGTTACCTTAGAAATAAATTGCGTTTTTTCGAAAAATATCTGTAATTTGCTTAGAAATGAAAAAAAAATCTATTAAGCCTAATTTGTTGTTAGAGCATATTTATACTCAATCATTTTCTTCTTTAATGCGTAATACATTTCTCCCCCTGATATCGAATTTTTAAATGAAGTTTTTTCTAGAACTAATTTTAATGTTTATTTATAAAATTCAAATAACTTTTTTTGGCTTTATCATTTTATATAAGGTATTGTGATAATTTCTTAATAAATATTCACCATAATTATTTTTGAAATTCTTGATAAATATGCATAATTCATATCAGTTTAACATTATTTTATTTTTTATTCAATTATGAAATATCCAGCAAATATTTTAAATTTGCATAAATCTGTCTCTTGCGACTTCAAAAAACTGGAATGAAATATTTATAAATTGTACAATAAAGCTTCTCAGAAGTAAGTTTTAAATAAATTTTATTCTGATAATCATCTTTCTGAAATAATTAAATTAAACTTCGAGATAAAAAAAACAGGCATAAAAACTTATTAAATGATTTCTTTTAAACATTTGAAATTTTAAATCATTCATTAATTTCAATTTTTGCTTTAAAAAATTACTAATTAAATGTTAAAAAACAATAATTATTAAGTAGTAAATACTTTATGCTTTAAAAATAACTTAATTTTCTTAAAGAATATAGATCATAATTTAAAAAATTAATCATTATTAATTTTCTTACATTTGTGTATGTGTGTGTGAACTACTATTAATTTTTAAATATTAATATTAAAATTAATGGTTTTTAAATAATTATTATATACCAAAATTTATTAATGGCCATGTATTGGAAATACAACAAGCTTTTACAAGTTTTTTAAAGTGAATTTTTTTTATTTCGTATTTATATAGCAATTTTAAAGAAATTTATAGTAATGATAAAATTAATAACAATAATTATTATTAGTTTATTTAGTATTGTTGTTGTTCTTAATTTATTAATTGTTAATATCTTTAGAATTTAACTTAAGCATTCTTCGCATATTTCTTCTTTCGTTTATATTTAGTGAATTGCAAATTTTATTTGATAGATAAATGAATCCCTACGATATTATCTCAATTGCAAAAAATTATTTTTTCGCTAAAAGTGATCTTCAGATTTTAAATTCACTTATAGAAAACTAAGTACAAAAATCAATTTTATTTTTACTATTACTGAAACATGTAATAAAATATAAAAGTTTACTTATACCTATTTAATAGTGTTACAAATTTATAAATAATTATTGTATTTTCTTAAAATATCTCGGACAGATCGGAAATACTTACGTTTTGGGCAAAAATTGCTGTATTTAGACGTGTTATACGTTAAAAGCGGGTTTTCTAATGATTTGGTGACTTGGTGATGTTTTGATGAGAAAACTTGGCTCCAATTGGCGAGATTCTTGACAACTTGGCGAGAAATAGATATTTCTGGAAACATCCATCACCTAAGCTCTAGGACCAAGCTTCCAGAACCTTGGCGAAACTGATAGATTTCTCCGCCAAGTCAGGTATAAATACCGCAGCCCAACTAGAAGGCAGCAGTTTTGTGGAAACAGTCAATGAGTGAAGACGATTAGTCGTGACTGCTAGCCTAGAGCTAAGCTGTTCTCTGTCTGAGGTATTTGAGACCTGTGACTGGAAGCTGTTACTTATTGTGTCTGACGAATTGTAGTTGTATAATTGTGATTGTTACAGCTGGAATTTCTTATATTTAATGGAATTTTTACGAATAAAAGTCTTGTGTTCATTAAGTGGTTGCTTTATTCAACTCTCAATCGACATAAAACCCGAAGCTCTGTACAATAGTAATTTATGAACGTAAGATTTTTTTGGCAAACTGTTATATATTTTAATATTTTAACCAGAATCTTAGCTTTAATAAGGAAGGTAATACAATTTGAAGAATAAAACCAGTTGATTCCCTTAACAAATATAAAAACTTTTGCAGTTACACTCACACACATTTTTTTTATAATAACAATTTACAACTAAAAAATAATTGAATATCTGAATAATGATATTTAAACCAGTTAATTGTGTGTGATTGTCACTTAAAATAAATCATTTTTTTAATATACGATTTCCTTACATTTTTAATAATAAGAATGTATTTAATATGTATATGTAGGATTGAAGTTCCATTATTGATGCTTTTTTATTATAAATGTTGATGCAAAATCTACATTTAATCATCTTATAAATTATTTTGTCCTTGGGTTGTCTTATATTTTATGAGATTTTTTTTATATTGTATAAAGTAATTCCTTTAATAATATGTTTTACATAATTCCTGTAAGACCAGACATTTTCACTGCTTACACTGATGGTTCTTTGAACTCAGAATGCGACAGGGTGGTTCTGGCATTTTTTTTATCCTGCCAGACAAATCATTCCTCAATAATGAAGTTACAGCTGAAAAAATTCCCTTAAGCTTCCTCAGTGGACTGATTGCCATACAGGCAGCTCTTACCCTTTACCTCACATAGTTAGTACCTTTGAATTGCTATTAACATATTCTGTGACTGTAAATCTGCTCTGGAGGCCATTAAAACGAGACTTGTCCAAGGCATCAACGCTTTTCTGTTCAACATAGTTGCAAGGGAGAAAACCTTCTAATGGGTCTCTGCACATGTTAACATTGAAGGAAATTAACAGGCGGACTCCTTCGCCAAGGTGGCTAAGAATATCAATCTTCCTCCCACGATAATCATTTGTTTCTATGCAAACGCCGTTGCAAGGCATCTGCTCTGCGGGAAGTACGGAAAAAATAGTGCCTACCGAATCTTAATCCTGACCGTGGTATCACCTCTACCATCAATAGAATGCAAACTGTTGGCCCTAAAGGGTATAAAAATCATATCCGACGGATCTAGAACATACGCAGAAGGTAGACACTGCGCAGGATTTCAACTGGATCAGAGGCATATCTTCAACTGCACTGTTACTTCTGTTACTTCGACCCTCTTTAGCATCGACCTCAACTGCTGTCATGACACCCTTTATATCGAAAAAGATGAAGATATGGCCTGAGCAGTGTTCCATGCCTTTGGTCTCATATGACTTTCTCTCTCTCTCTCTCTCTCGCTTTCTCTTTGCACTTGTCACATAACAACAACAATTCCTTTAAGAAATATATTTTGCGAAACAAACATTCTTTAGCCTTGCATAAAAAATATGAAAAATGGTAATCAGTTTGGAAGCAAACTATTTCTGTAAAATATGGACTCTTAAATGAATTCATTATATATTATTAATATTCAATTTTCATAATGATATGTATTTCATCAGACACTGTGAAGCTTACCATAAAACCAATCAAAAAACAAATTTAGATATATACTTTGAAATGCTTTTTTATTTTTTTTAACATTTGTCAATTTCAACATTCACAATATTTAAATTAATCTCTAAATACTTATGCAAACAAATTTAATATTTTAATTATATTCAATATTAATTTAGGTTTATTTAACTTAGCCATTTTATTTCATGCCAAAGTATTGAGGGCAAATTTTTATGCTTTGCATATAGTTATATTTATTAACAATAAAACTAAAAATATACAATAGACATTAATGGTAAAAATGTGAAACAATTATATAAATAAGACTGTTGAATTATTTTCGTTCAATTCTATAATTACATATTTTTCTGAATACAAATAGGCAGAAACTGAAATTTAAAAATATTTTGCTAATTAAACTAAAATTACTGAACTCTATTTAAAATGAGATTTTGTGTAACTGAAAGTGTGAGGGATTTATTCTCAGTTTTTATATTACAGTTTGAGCACGCTTGACTATCTTTCATGTAGAAATTTAAATCAACAGCCTAAATCACATAATTTCGAAAAATCAGTAAATTGCTTATTTTAGAACCTTACAAATTTCAAAAATGATTAATGTGATTGTTTACAGAATTTCAAATAAAACTTTCAAGTGACTTGAGAAAAAAAATGCAAAATTTAGTATTTCATGAATATTTACTGATAGCTAGAATTAAGTCAAAATAATCTCGTTTAGTAAGCTATTAAGATATATAATTTATTGCTTTCACAATAATGTATATTTAATGCGTTTAAAAATTATTGTAAATAATGGATAAATTTTGCAATTTAAATTTATGAATTAAAAAGTTTATGCACATGGAAAATTTGACAAAATCAAATTTACGTCAGAATTTTATAAATGCATTTTGCACGTAAGAAGAATTTATAAATACTTAAATCATAATCATTATTTCCAAGCGTATAATATTTAACATTTTAATCTCAGGACGGTAAATGTCAGAATTAATTCATTTGAATTCTAACAAAGGAATGCGTGGAAGCACGCATTTTCAATTCATTATTTAAAGTGATTCTTCTCGTATCCTAGTGTAGGAAAAAACCACAAGAAAAAAAGGAAAACTGTTAATTTATTCTAACTTTTATTAAAAATAATTCTAAAACGAAATAAGAATTTAAATTGAGAAATCCATACTGGAATATATAGGATTCCTATATTTTCGCAATCATTCTTCTTTAAAATATTTGTTTTGACTAAATAATTTTTTATTCATGATCTATATTACTCATTAAATTTTGTTGATGACACAGAAATTAATTTGTGTTTAATTAGTGTGGGGATTTTAATTCTATGCTTTGAAATTTATCCCAAATGAAAAGAATTGAATTAAATATTTTTTGCTATGAAAAGTATTTGTTATGGAAGTAAATGAATTATAGACTTAAAAGGAATTCTCAATTTCTTGATTTTCTTAAAAATCAATACAATTCTATTCACTACACATGATTTATTCATTTTGGGTTATATAAATACTAGAAAGAATAGTTAAGAAAATTATCAGTTAAGATTATAATGCAGTTCAATTTATTAGTAATTTTTTTTTTTTTTTTTAAATTTCATGCAGTATCTAATCGCTCATATATGCAGAGATATTCATAATCGACTAAAGTACTTGTAAATCGATGCCATCTAACTCTTCATGGATATATATTTTGGTGTTAAAATAACTACGAAAAAAATCAACTTCTTTGGAATAAAACTTGATATGTGTTACAAAATAAATGCCCAGTAATTGAAATGGCATTATGAAAATGTTTCTTCTCGAGACAAAAACTATTATTATTGATTACTTCAGCAAGAGTAAAATTTCATTACAAAACTACGTGAAAAACATATCAATACATATTATGTTATTTTAGAAATAATTATTGGCAATAATATTGAGAAATTTACAGCTATTCAGTTGTGATTTATTTTATTATGTCTTAATGGTTCTTATTCAATTATATCGAAATACAGACACATAGTAAGCATTCATATATTACACAATAAAATTATTACAGTTTTACGCAACGCAGATTTACTTGTAGAATCATATATTTTGCTGTTTACTTGCAAATTTGTCTTGGTTATTATATTTTGAAAATAAGAATATCACATAAGGAAAACAGGGAATGTGTCTCTTCCAACTCTAAAAGAGTGATTTTAAGCATCAATACATCAAAGTAAGACCTCGGAAAAGTCAAATAGAAAACTACTCTCCCCTTTCAAACATATCACTTTAATCCTGCTTGTGGAATTAATGTGTCTCTCGAAGAGAAGCTCCTAATCCTGCCCTACACTCTTTGGTGAAGTCTGTTTTGTCAAATGCCATGACGTTGCATCGCTCTAGTTCAAGCAAGCTTAGACTCGTATAAATATAACGAACGCGCCAAATGGCTTCCGGCAAATAAGGAGACTGGTGGATATTACTTCCGGTGGAAATATACTTTTGTTAGTCACTTAAATTTTTGAAGGCATATTTCTTTTGATTTTTCCATAAAACTTAAGAAATCTATTTTATTAATATTCACACACTAAGATAAGAAAGAATTATAATCGTTGTAGGCGTATAGATGAACATTAATGTAAGAGAATTGAAATTTATCTGTATCAAATTAAACACAATTATTTTACAGTTTATCTACTGATAAGGATAAAATTCAAAACATAGAATTAAATTATATTTATGTATGATTATCTAAGTGGCAAAAGGTAACTGTATCACAGATGACTCAAAATATATTTTTAAACTAAATGTATATCGATTTTTACAATGCTAAAATATATCTGTAAAAAATTAATAAACTAAAAAACGAATCATCTTCTTTTAATTTATTTTTTTGTCTATCATAAAAATAAAGTGAGGATTTTTTTGTTATAATTTTATGATTTTAGCTTTATTAACACAAAATACTAAAATGCCGAATAAATAAATAATATATTAACATGATTGGATTGATAATTATATTTTATTTGTTAAATTAAGTTTGAAGAAGTAAAATTAACTCAACTAATTTTTTACGACAACTAACATTTTAATTTAAAAATTATTAATTTTTTTTTTTACTTTGATAATGTAATGTTCTCCTGCAGATACTTTTATTGATAATATCAAACTTAATTTCCTATTTTTATTTCTCCTTGTTTAATATATACATCTATAAAACATAATAAAAATTAATATTATTTAAAAAACTGTTTTATTAATTTAAAAATTTTTTCCTAAGATAACTATTTTATAATGCAGAATTTCACATGTAAATACATGAGTTGGAAATTGTAAACTATTAGGAGTTATTGAAAAAGTTTCACAAGATGGTATTTCAAAAAATCAATATTAATTAATATATATGACTGAAGACCAATTATATCATTAGAAAAGATTTAAGAAATGGTGAAAATAATTTAATAATGGTGAAAATAATTTAAAATGGACTGAGTTGTAAGTAAAAATTATTTTTGCCACATGATAATCAGAATTAGTAAGATGCCGGAAATAGAAAATACTCTTGAAATTTTATTTTTCAGGGGGGGTCAATATATATATTAATGTTATACATATATATATATATATATATATTAATGTTATATATATATATTAATGTCATACATATATATAATATATATATATGTGTGTATGTGTGTGTTTGTGTGTGTGTATGTGTGTCCTTATGTTTTTGGGATAAAGTCAAGTGAAGAAAAGAAATTAAATTCTGTATAGAATTACGCACAACTATATATTTAACATCTCTTCTCATAGTACTCAACAGCCAAGCTGGCAGCTGAATGGTTAGTGCTCTTACCTTATGTTCTATAGTTCGCGGGTTCGAATTCACCTTGGGCATGGAAGTTTGTAGTGGTTCGGAATGCACTTTCAACAGTAGCTCCAAGTCTAATTAGCTCTCATGTGCAAGAAATGACCGTTGAGCGACAAAGAAACCAAATCAATCAAAGTGCTCAACAAGACTCATGTAATTCGCAGCAATGAATTTTAAAATGTTTCTGTTAATAGTGAAATTACAAAAATGTCCTTAATTTTTTTAATAGTCTTAAAAAATATTCTATTTGAACAATATTGCGTCAGTAAAATAGCTAATGGGTTGAAGAAATTTGTCGCGCAAAGAGCCTTGTGTCCATTAAAAGCTAATGGTTTTAATATCTAGATAGGAAGACAAACAGTTAGTTGAGACTTTAACGCCTGCTGCCTTACATTTAATTTATTCATATGTTTGATATACAAATTTTGAACTACCTTTTTAGCTAACGTGTTGACTCTTCAACAAGATTAGTTTTAAAAAAGACTATGTGGAAATTATAAAATTACTAATACTTATTTTTAGGACGTTAGTTTCAAATATGTAATCTGAAAGGAATATAATTAAACAAATACCATTCATTTCATTTTACAACAATATTATTCTTTTTAAACAAATTCTTGCCTAAGATTCACAATCTTTAAATTAAATTTAGAATGATTTTTGATTTTAAATAATTTTGATTTTTATAATAAGCGAAATAATTTATATATAAATCAAATATGGAAGTATAAAATAGCTAGAATTTCAAAGAACTTGCGATTTCGAAACTTCATAATTTTGTTGATTGTACGAATGTAATTTTAAAGAATTAATTTTTGATATTTTATCTTCCGAGATAAGGTTATAGTTATTGTGGAATTTCAATAAATATTCTTTCAATGTTAAGGAATATTTATGAATCTTAAGTTTTATTTTATTCTTTTTTTTTTCAGACAATGTAACTGAGTTCACGTGTCAAGAATATGTTAATTAAATAAAGAAATCTTATTACACCTGTAATTGGTTAGAGTGATAGGCAAGTACATTAACTCAATTATAGCTGATAAATTAATTAATTTTAAACTGCTGTTAGTAATTAAATATTTTCATTCGTTTTCAGATTATACTTTTGTGAAACGTTAGGTACACAAATCTTTAAAATATTTTGAATTTCTAAGAAGAATATTGGAAAAGTCATGAAAAGTGATATGTTAACATTATGAAATTTTATGCATGCATAATAACAGGTATGGTTTAATTCTATGTTTAGATTCGTGATGAATTTTCAGTATGATCATCAACGCGTGAGCATATAATTTTATTCGAAATAAAACAGTTACACAATATTTTAAGAAATATATTGGAAATTCATTTAGATTATTAAAATATCCCATATATAAGTTGTTTTACTAGTATGTGTATTTATGTGACTAAACACGTTCCTCATTCCAAATGTATTTCGTGCGAATACAATATTGTGAAATATGAATTAAAACTTTAAGCATTAATTATTTTTATTAATTAATAATTTATTAAGATCCTTTATTATTAGTTTTAAGTACATTAAATACGCTATTCATTTAAATAATTATAGCCAATGAAAGTTATTACTCGCTTGTATAGACACTGGATCTGGTTCCCAGAAATACATTATATATAAATAGAAGTAATAATCTCTCTTATGAAAGCTATATACTTCAGATCCTCAATTAGCCATATGTATGATCAACTAATCTCTAATGGTTGCAATTTCCAAATTTATGAATGTTGTTTTTATTGATGTTTTTGATGTTAGAGTCTTCTAAATCCAGATCGCGGGGTCGTGTATTCTGATTTTAGAACATTTTTAATGTATTTTTAATTTTTAATTTTTACTAAAGTTTTGGAGAGAACAGCAGTGCCATATTTCATGAAAAAAAGAAATGAAATAGCTTGATATTTAAAATAAATCAACTGATGGGAGAATCAATATATGAAGAGATATATAAAGAAATAAATAATGAATGGATATGCAGAGAACATAAATACATATCCTTTCATCAAGTCATAAATCAGCTTGGTATGAAGATCATGTTATTCAAGCTAATTCAACAAAAAATAGACATTTTCCTTCAAAATTTCTATTATTTAACAAATTCGCAAATTAGATTAAAATTAAAAATCAAAAAATCTCAGAACATCTTTTTCCTAAAATTAGAATAAAATGTGAGAAGGCGTTGATAACAACAAAAATGCATGCTTGATAATTAATTCGTAGCAACGGTACGGTACACTAAAGACAGCAAACGTAATGTTTCTTCAAATGAATGTATTGTTATATATTATAGTCTTATCTCACATAACTTCTTTGATAAAGTAAATAAATAATTCTTTTTAGGAGACACTTCTAATCTTATAGCAAATTATAACTATTTGCACAATGCTTCAAAATTTTATTATTATTAAATTAAACATAATTTTCTTGAAATATTTGATAAATAAATAGTTACTATTAATTTCTGTGAATATATATACATATATATCTATATAGATATGTATGTGTATGTATATATATGTATATATATATATATATATATATATATATATATATATATATATATATATATATATATATATATATATATATATATATATATATATATATATATATATATATATATATATCACAAAATTTATTTTGCAGATAACATATTGACCAAGTATCAAATGATTAAATTTATAGACTTCTGTGAAGTGTCGTTCCTGCCAAAGTTTGTGGCCAGAGTACCCGTCATTGTTGGAGATCATCACGGCCACAACCTTCGGCAATGATTCAAAAATTTTGGATGTGATCTTGAGGTACAGTAACAAAGCAGCTTCCATACTTTGCCAAAGTTGATCTGATGCATCAGCTGGGGATGTAATTTTAGTCAATAGTTGAGCAACCGTGTACCACATGTTTCCTATCGGTGAAAGGTCCAGAAGTGAGCCAGCCAGGAAAACAATTCAATTTGGCGATTGACGAAGGACCCATGGATAATGCGTGTCACGTGTGGCCATGCATTTTCTTCTTGAAATATGGCTATGGACAAGCCGTGAATTTAATGAAGGACAACTGTCTTCAACACCTCGGAGATGTAGATGTAGGATGCGTACTAGCGGAGTGTGGGGGAGATATCCAATATCCTCCTATAACATGATACCCAGTGTAGGACTATTCTAGCGGTACAAAACGCATCATCCTCTCTCCTCGGTGTCTCCGAACTCGAAGGCGACCATCGTGGTATTGCAAACAGAAGCGTGACTCGTCAGTAAAGAGAACTTCATCCCTGTCACACGTTCACATGCTTCTTTAATCGTACCATTGATGGCGAACGCGTCAGTGGTTCTGTGTCAAGTATAGACGAAGCAATGGTCGTCTTGCAGACAGACAACTCTGATGCAAACGGCATCGAAGGGGACGTGCAAACACTGGACGATGCGTAACAGTCTGAATATTCTGTGCTATTGTTTCTTAATGTGTATGAGTGATCCGTCTCTGCCATGGGCACAATTTGCCTGACATCACGTAATTGGTGTAATGAGGTGGATGCGATCAAACACGTTGATCCTCCAATACCTTCCTGCTTCCAACTATCACATATCCGCATTGCAATTGTTTGGTTTCGTGCAACACGACAATCAATTTTTGTGAAAGGTTAATTCATGATCCCGGTAGGCCATTATCCTTTCTGAGTTGAATCCAGATACTCGAACAAAATTGATCACTGTTTTCTACATAAGGCATAACTAAAAGTTTTTTTATTTTTTTTATAAAGCAAAAGAAAAAAAAATAAATAAAAAACAGACAATTGCTGACCTTGAAATCGTTGAAATCAACAAGTTTTAGTGATCTGATCGGGTGACACAAGCTCGTGTGATTTAGGTCTATATGAAATTCTAATCATTTGCATATCTCACCTCCTCTAATATATGTTGTAATTTTCATGTTATTTGCATGTTTCTTTCAGAGTATTGAAATGGTGGTGGTCAGTAAGAGTATATATATATATATATATATATATATATATATATATATATATATACATACATATATATATATATATATATATATATATATATATATATATATATATATATATATATATA
Organism: Latrodectus elegans; assembly: GCA_030067965.1. Lineage (NCBI taxonomy): Eukaryota > Metazoa > Arthropoda > Arachnida > Araneae > Theridiidae > Latrodectus > Latrodectus elegans. Next base: position 48,158,577 of record CM057813.1, on the reverse strand, counting down.
TATATATATATATATATAATGTTGTATAATATATGTAAAAATATTTATTGATGTTATCATAAAATCTAAATATCTAATATAAAAGTACTAAACACATATGCTAATGTCAGTTAAGGAAAGAGGAAGAAGGCATAAATATTTATAAACAAATGCATTAAATTTTAATGCAAAGCAGTTTAACTATTATAATTGCTTGTCGGCTATTGTGTTTGAATCTTTCTAAACATGTATTATGGAAGAGAATCTTTCACTGTATAAATTTTACAACACTTGTACTTGAAACTACTAAATAGAAAAAAAGCATTGATAGATAAGTGAATTTATCTAAAAATCTAGAGCTGATACAGAAAACCTGCTTTCATATTTAGATTCAGCAATAAAAATGTAGTTAAAATCTGCTCTAAAATCCTAAGCACCAAAAAAAATTTTTTTTGTAGGCTTGTGTAATTTTTTAGTTAAATGTGTGACAACTTATAAAAAACATCTTTTTGGAATTAGAATGAATTCAAATACCTCAGAATTCAATAAAATCAATAGAGGAAGCACAAATCTGACCCTTCGAATCACATTCAGTTTTCAAAGAAAGGACATTTAATTTTCAAAATCAAAACTTGATAATTAAGTTAATTCTGAGAATTATAATTGAATCAATTAGTAGCTGACATGAATTAATAAATAACATCAGCTGTGCCAACACATCTGATTATGTAGGATGTTCTTGTAAATTTAGTGGTTCCTCATAGTATGAAAATTAGCATATATAACTATCTCACCATGACTTAATAATCGAATAACGATAGTCATTGCGGAATGTCCCGGGTTCCCAACCTCTATTTTGTCTTCTATATGAGCATTTGTTAATATGAGTGCATACGTCTACAGGATTTATTAACTGCCATTACGCATAAAAATAATCTACTAACTATGAGTAAACATGTCTAAAGATACACTAGACGACATCGAAAATGCATCACAAAGAAGGAATGGCCATAACATAATGCAAATTTCAGAGAAGACGCACCTAGTCGAGTTATGAGAATGATGTGAAATTCGCGCTCTCCACCTCACGGAGGATAAGGTGTAAGGTGAGGAACCGGCAAAATGGGCAATATAAGCGCCGTCATTGCAGGTTGTAAAATAATCTGTGAAAGTTTGTGCTTGTTGCAAAGGACACCTGTAATTGCGAAGAATGCTGGGGCATCGTGTCGAATTTCAGCAGACAGAAGAGTTCACGAGGGGCTTGGTGATCAGACTGAGAAGAGCAGGTTGGTCTTTGCAGCAAATCACTTCTGACAGACACCTGGACCCGTCCACAGTACACCTGCAGTCGCGAACATGTTTGGAACAAGGAACTGTGAAACGCTTACGCAGCAAGAGTGACTTCAGCACGCATAAAATAAAGCGACTGCCGGGAAGTGGTGGTGAACCCGCAAAGAATGTCTACCAAAATTCTATAGCATGTGCAAGCTCCCTTATGGAGCAAACAATTTGCTAAAGATTGGTTTTTGGACCACAGAAAAGAGACTCCATGGAATGGTTTTGCGTTAGAGTGATGTGGTTGACATTGTGGTACTGGATAATGTTTTCAGGTGAGTCACGATTCAATTTCTTCTGCGATAGTCTCCAAGTTCAAATATAGCATTGATGTGGAGGCAAGTCCAATCCTATAGTATATTGATTACGATTCCCGGTCTCCCTTAATTCTAATTTATGACACTACGACAGTCCAACATTACGTAGATGATGTGCTGCGGCCAGTAACTCCTCCCTTCAGGGGTGCTCAATGTCTATTATCAGCAGCATCACAACCAATCACATTTCATCATATCATTCAGCACATTTGCAGTCTTTTTCACTGCCTCCTTCAGAAGACCCACTTTGGTAAATGATTGGCTGGGAATGTAGATACCTTCCTGAGTAATCAACCATACTTTCATTGACTCTGTGTCAAGAAATGTTGCATCGTTTATCCCTGTCTACAGTGGTCCAGCAACCTTCTGGCCCGAACCAGTTTTTGCTCTGTATTATGCATATCATTTTGATATACAGACCACTTATTACAAGTTGCTGTCTTTCTCTGTTTGCTAAATTTTGCCATTGTCTGGAAACTCCTTGTTGGGGTTTTATTTTTAATGTTTAGCAGTCTATATATATATGTATATATATATATATATATATATATATATATATATATATATGTGTGTGTGTGTGTGTGTGTGTGTGTGTGTGTGTGTGTGTGTGTGTGTGTGTGTGTGTGTGTGTGTGTGTGTCTGTGTCTGTGTGTGTGTGTGTGTGTGTGTGTGTGTGTCTGTGTGTGCTCGTTGTTGTCTCTTCCTGTTTGCCGAATTTCACCACTTTCTGGCAACTCCTCATTTTGGTTGCATTTTCAATGTCAGCAGCCTGCAAAGTAAGCAATGTCAAAGAATTTAAAGAATTTAAAAATTATTTCGAATGACATGCATAGAAAAAAGAAAATACGACGTTCATTCATCGTTGTTGAACTATAAAAGTAATTAGTAAAATACATATATTAATTGCTTTATATTGTAAGATTTTTAAAATACAAAGTCAATTACAAACTAAGAAATTCTATCATTTTATTTTAAAATTTTGCCCCATTAAAATTTATCTTACCTGTATAAAAATAATATAAATATACTTATATTATCAAATTAAAATAATCATGATGACTGTTACATAATGTGAGCAACAAAATGATTTTAGTGAAATGGTAATTAATAAATTATATTTAAGCTGAAGAATAAAGAATATATGAAAGGTTTACCTCAATTCTTTATACATGACCAATTGATAAATTTAATTATCAGCAAAATCCTTCGATGGTATATTTCTTAGTAAAATGCTAGATTAAAAGCAAGAACCTTAAAATGGAAAAATTACATTTTTAAAGGAAATATTAATTTCAATTTAATTTAATAACAAAATTTACCATTGGAAAAATTAAAAACATTTAATAGTTAAATAATATTGTGAAATAAATGTAATTATCTCTTTTGGCTTATAATATTTATAAAATTTAATGGAAATGCACATGAATTTATTTGTTTATTTGTTTATTTTTTGCTGTTGAAAATCATACTTTTATATTTTTTAGCCATAATAGTAAATCAAAATTCTTTCACACTAATTGCATTTTATTATTATAAGCATCATAGTTACTCAAATACTTATAAATAATGCCAATACACTGAATATAGGATTTTCCTGCCAGTTCATAGAAAATTTCCATTTGGTAAAGGTATTTCTTTCTTTCTCATCTTACTTTTCATTTATTGTAATATTTGTTATTTTTTGTAACAATTTTTCTTGATAATTAACATATTGCTTTTTTAACATTTTATATTTACATAATAATACAGAATATATTGATACAGGCAGTTGAAAAAAATATACAATATCTGAAAATTATCCACGGAATAATTATTCCAGATTACTTGAATTTAAAAAAAATGATTCCGCAATAATAATCATATATAAACATATTAAAGTTAATTACTTTTGAGAATAACTATGCTATTATGGATTAATGAGTTAATTTTATAAACTACACATAATGTATTACATGCAAAATGCATCCATTGTTAAAAATAATCGATTTTTAGATAACCCATAATTTATATTATTTTATTCTTTTAATACCAAATTTATGTATTTAGAAACAAATCAGTTTAATTTTGAGTGATAAATCACTTTAATGAAAGCTTATTTTGGCTGCTTATACTTATTGTTATAAATGGGAGTGTCACTTATTCTGTTATTAATTCTTCTAAACAATTCTAATAATTTATTTCTCAAAATAAATGAAATTATTTTTATCAAACTACTTATAAAATAAAGGATTTTATGAAAATGAATTTTCTTATATATTAACTTTATATTTTTGTTATTTAATTTTTATGGAATAAATACTAAATTTTGGAAAATTAATATAATCTAAACAATAGTACTTACTAACTAGGAGATTTTTATTTAGGAAAAATAAAATTCTTCACATTTTAAATTTTTGTTACTTTCAAACGCATCCTATAAACATATAATTTTATATGAAAAATAAAACATTTTAAAACGTTCAGAATTTTTTATATTTAATACTTTGCAGTGGATCTGTGCAGAAATGAGCTTAAATTAAATGATAATGAAAATTTTCCCAACATTTTAACAAATTACCTGTTTTTGATGAAATTAGAAATTATTTAGAAATAAATTTCCAGCATAAATATATAACAGTCATTTAAAATTAAATCTTCTATTGAAATGCCTTTTCAAACTGGAAAATGTTTAATTGGTCACAAAATTTAAATAAAGAGTATGAACATTTGAAGGAGTCAAAGTAAATCAACGAAAAATTCAAAATGGAAAAAAAATGAGATGTATCTTTATAAATGTTACCTAAATAAAATATAATTTTGTTGAAGTATGTACAACAACAGATTTATGAACTAAATTTAATAAATTATTTTAGATTTTAACGTAGAAAGCTCAAATTAATTTTGTTTTTCAGAAAATCCTATAAAAATGCACAAAAGTTCATTTATTTATTTTACGATGCTAAGCATAAATGTTGGAAACATAAACTTACCATGTTAGTGACAAGTTTCCACTATTTAAACTTTTAAATGCATGACAATATCATCTGGAGTAGTTGAATTTTTGCCACATATATCATCATAAGATACGCCATGTCAATGTGTGAGACTTATCTGCACGACCACCTGTGTCCTTGAAAGACATAAATATCGATTCCTTAAAAATGATGTGCTTTTTTGCAGGATTAGGGCATTAAATAGAGAAGCTTAGTTTTTCTCAGCGAGGTAAATTCTTATCCAAAAACATCCGATCTCCAACATTATCCATATATATTTTGGATTATCCTTTATATTATCTAAACAGCAGTCATCCATTTTTCATATATTTATAATATTTTGCCTTTTAAGTTTCTAATAAAAAAAAGATATTATGATTTTCCTTTGATTTTAGAGAGTTCATATCAAGCTTTACTTATTTTAATATCCATAGACTAGACATACATGTATATATGCAGATGAAGAATTAAGTTTCTCTTAGTTTTGAGGATTATTCAGTAAAAGTAATTTATATTACATTACTCGAATCATTGCATAAATTGTGCTGGAAATCAACTTGATTCCTTTATCTAGTGAGCGTTTAAGCCTACATGTGGATAATAGTGGTACATCATCATTACATTTCACTGTTACTGTGAAGAAAGGGGCTATTAGAAAATTTTATTGCTAATATGAAAAATGTGGGTTTTGAATTTAAAAAAAGGTTGGCTACTCTTCACTCAGAAGTATTAGGCATTCCATATAATATTTTACATCTGATTTTTAAATTTTGAATCTCAAAGTTTTGTTTTTATTTTCTTTTACTAATCTCTATTTCTTCTATTAACTCCCTTTTATTTTTATAAGTAGTTATTACTGAAAATATTGTTAATTATTTTCGTAAAAAATAATTTGATATATTTTTATTCACAGGAAAATCTTTTATAGGAGTATGAAAAATTAAGCGTGAATAAATAGGAAAGTCAACATCTGATAAATGTGTGTGTGAAAAAAATAACTGAATAACTTTTAGTTATGCTTAAGGAAATTTGTAGATATATTTCACTACAACAGCAGCATCAGAAATATTTTATATAATATATTTATTTTATAAAGAAAGAAATTTAAAAGTTCTGAAGATTTGGAAATTAAAATTTTATTCTTGAGCATGAAAATCACAACTTTCCACAAAATCATTTTGAGCTGTATAGTTTTTTTTTTTTTTTTTCATGAAAAATATTTTTACATTTGAAATGTGTTTGCCATGTTATAGTTTTAGAAATTTCCAATAGGTAAGTAGGGATTTTATTTATAATATTTTCGCATCATAACTTTTGCGAAATATTTTTGATAAAATGTTTCTTATACAATATAAAAATATCACTCAAAATTTTATTAAATTCTATTTTTCGGTGTCTCATAAAATATTAGAAACCATCGATGAAATTCTAAGATTAATGATTAAAGTAATACTAAAGAATACAAATACAAAATAAAAAATAATTCTCTAAATGTTATGAGTATTTACATCTAAAACTAGATCATTTAAAAAATTTCATTGAAATCTCTCTATCTCAGTGACTTTACATTCACTTTTGCAGTTTGCTCATCATATCATCAAGCGGAGAGAGTGAAGTACTTATTGTCCTCTGTAGAGACCACCCAGAGCGCAAAGTTCTATTCTTTCGCTATGCTTTGAAAATAAGTAAGAGAAATAATTCCGATTACTCCATTTGTGTGTTTCAAATGTTCAATTTCTGGAACTTTTTCCACATTTTCATATGAGGAAAGAAATAATGGAATGAAAAAGAATTTTACTTAGTGTCTGTCTTTTTATAAGGTATTTTTAACAATGAAACTAAAGAATTTTTGCCATAGGAGAGAGCTTCTTTTGTATTTCAAGTCACTCTTTTGCTTTCTCTGAGATCTGCTCTAATTTAAAAATTTGAGTCAAAAACTATGTAAAATATTTCAGAATCACCTTTTGTATAACAGGCAGGCTTCAGGTACTCCATTACCACTAATACAGATGGAGTTATTCTGTTCACCATTAACAGATTCATAAAAGAAAACATTCAGTATCTCTTTTAAACCTAGGAAAAATGCCAATTTCAATTACTTTTATTACAAGTTTGAGCATCCCACTTCCAATCATATATGACCTGTTAAAGTTTAGACAGAATTGATGTTTTTAACACTCTTCTACTGACTTCTGACCTTTTAAAGATCCATGGGCTTGTGCACTAAGTCTAACATGCGGCAAAATCATGAGAAGTAAAATAACAATAATATGCCAATGCTGATCAATTTTTAATTTAAAATTATAAAAAAATCACTACAATAAAAAAGTTCTAAAATATATTCTAAAAATGTAAACAATGTTAAATTTATATGAGAAAAAGATTTTTTTTACTTTAATGTCATATTGTAACATCATTTTTAAAGATCCTCATTGAAAATTTCAATTATTTTGAGTGATATCTTCAGGTGAGTTTTTATCAAAAATTTTCTATACATGCAGATAAGCTTTTAAAATTGGGTAACAGAAGTGCATAAGATTACTTAGTAAAATAAGAGTATTTTAAAATTTTCTATAAAGTGATTTTTGAAGATAGAAGCAAAATACATGTTTAAATTCTAATAACATATTTGGAAAAACATCGAAACAATGAATTTAATTCAAAGAAATATTATCAAATATATTTAAAGAACAAGGGAAACAATGAAAAAGCGGAATAATAGTAAAATGTAAATGTTTATAACTTTTCCTTTCTTTAGATCGCAATGATCTTAATGGAGTTTTAATATACATAACATTCATCAATATCGAGTTTATTTCCCAAAGATTATGCAGCAAATTATAAAATCGATATAGATCGTCTGAGAGCAATTCAATAATTTTGAAATGCTTATATGATACAAAATAATGTTTACAGCATTGTGCAAAATAATAATCTTGTTGTCTCGGTACAAACATAAAATGCATCGTAAAACCAAGTTCTTAAAACAAAAATCATTTAAATATTGACAATTAGAGTTAGAAACTCAAATGTTTGAAGTATTCCTTTTATCAAAAGTTTATTTTGGAAGAATTTATGCGATTAGTCTCTCATATTAATTGAAAAATCTTGCGATTTATGCAAAAAATACATATTATTTAGCATAACTTGCAAGATCTGGCACATCCAGTAAGGCAAGCATTTGTGATATGTTAATTACTATATCACAAAAAAATGAGTGAATGTGCCAGATCAGGAAAAGTAATATATTTTTCATTATCGCTTCCGAAAAATTATACAAATTTACTTACATGGAATAGATTAATTTAAATAAAGGCTTTTTGTTTTATAATCTATAAAATACAATTCAGAATATTATAGATACCATTATGTTGGAGGTGTGAAAATTCAAATCTTAACAAGTTCTATTTTAAATGTCCCTGTAAAGAGAAAGGAAATTTAGAAAATGAAAATTCAATAAGAAATTTATTGGTTTCATTTTCAGAGAATTTAAAATAAAAACTAGATAATATTAACTATTCTTGATGAATTTTATTGATATATATTCAAATCAATTCGGTTTATAATAAGAACTAGTACCAGTTATACTTCCTTAACCTAAGGGCATTTTTTATTATATTAATTATTATTATTATACATTTGAATAGAAACTTAAGATTATAGTCATTATAGTTATAATTTTATATATATATATATATATATATATATATATATATATATATATATATATATATATATATATATATATATATATATATATATATATATATATATATATATATATATATATATATATATATATATATATATTATAATATTAGTCTTTTAAAGAAAAATTAATTGCATCAAATCTGAAATATTCAACACATCATTATTACTTAAAAAGTTTTAACAAATGGAATAAAATTTTTCACATCGCTAAATAAATTATAAAAATTAATGATTTACATTATGAATTTTGTAAAACTCATTTCTCCAATCAATCATCCAAATCTAATTACAACTAATCAATCGGACTAACAACTTAAATTAATAATAACAATTCATAATAAAAGATGCTCTTAAAATTCACACAATTTGATTCTTTGATTCTATTATTTTAATGATATTATATTGTACTTAAAAAGTTTTATCTTATGAATGATGCCCTCCAATTTTACCATATTAATTATTCTTAAATTTAACTCAAAACTGCAATGCATTTTATATATTAAACATTTAACTTTTAAGTTAAATTATCCTGATTTTAAGATAAACGGATAATTTAAATCAAGTTCTGAATAAAAAAATACACCTATACTCAACATTTATTTGATGTTTATTAAAAAGAAATCTTGATAATGTATGGGACAGGTTGAATATTTCCTAGAGATAAGTTTTTTTTCAGTTTAAAAGTATCAATGGATAATCTTTAAGTTAAGATTAAAAATAATAAGGCATAATAGATGCCGAATTTATTTGATTGTATTTGGCTTAAGTTTCTGCTTAAATTTTCTATAATATAGAAACAAAATTTTTCCATTACATATCAATATTAAATCGTGTTTAACTACGGTATGTGAGTGCCGATTCTTCATCTTGACCCCTTCCTCTATCAGTATAACCTGTCTTTACTCTGCCTTTTTCAAATTACACTGCGTGGACTATCCGGCAATCGAAGCTGCGCGAACACCTAGTGCGCCGCTATCGGCGCTTCTCCTAAAACTGAAATCCGGCGATGGGCTGCTTTCAGAGCATGGACTGACTTCGAATCAGAAGAACCTTGTTTTTCGCGGAATTAATGCGGCAACCGGTGTTTCACCACGTGGTACTGAAGCTTGAGAATCTCTCGGGATCTTAACGCTGCTCTCGTGTTTACTTTTTTTGACTGTGTTCAAGGTACTTTGGAATCATAGTGAAGAAATCATTGCGGCAATATATTATAATTTTCGATAAAAAAAATCGGACAGAGCTGATTTTCATAATTTATGAACATTGAGCTGTTTAGAGAAAACAATTTGAAATTCAATCGAATTATGGTACGCAATCTATGTGGTGCATTTAGTTATGGGGATAAATTCTGTTCCCCTAAATAGAAACAGAACAAAAACCTAACTAAAATAATATTTCTGAGCTTGAATAATATTTGCATATTCGTTTGATGGAATATCATATTTAATAACAAAATATTATGCACAGTACATGGCAGAAATAATAAATATTGTATGAATTATTTAAGTATTTTATTACTTAGGATACATTAAGCAAAAAGTTAAATATAAGTTATGAGACAAACTTGTTTCGAATATATATATAATTAAATAAGAACACTTTTATTCCGAATCAGCATTTATGTCAGAAAAAAGTATAAGGTTTCCGTAATATATCAGTGTGCAAAAATTTCTACTTAATATAAACTTCACTACATTAAGAATTAAAATAGGCTCAAGCATTTATAAATATATTTATCCTCTTTATCATTAGACTTAATTAAAAAAGTAGTTTAACTTATCAATAACTTTTTTCAAAATAGAGATAAGTGAATGAATAATTTGAGCATACACATAATTAGAGCAGTGTATGTTATAACTCGATAATCGTATAATAACCATATCGCTTATTCGTATTTTTCTACCAATCCTCTTTAAATCAAAGCAACAGGTTTGAAAAGGAAGGTAGTGGATGACTTGAAACAAACTCTACAAAAACCAATATTTTACATCATCTTACATTTGTTGGAAAAATCATCATATCTTGATCCTTAAAGCAAAACTTTGAACTAACGGTTAAGTTTATACTGAAACGTTAAGATCAATATGCTGAGCATTGGTACAACTATGAGTCTTTGATGTAACTGTAGGTGACTCTTATTTCTACATTGAAAACATGGCGATGTACTTGTTGCTGCTGGCAATTTTCGTTAAAGAGGGTAAGTCAAACAAATATACCATTTTCATTATATATGTTTATATATAATTTTTTAATTATAAGACAATTCTCTTGATGTAATAAAATCTACACTAATTACCATATTAAAGATAGTTTTGCAAAGAGATGGTCAATAAATTCTGAATATTATAAAAAAATAACGATGAAAATTTATAGGGAATTTAATTTAAAACATACAATTAAAATATTTACAACAATATTTATGTATATTAATTTTGTTCAAAGTGTTATATTTTTTGCTTTTTTTTAAACATTATTTATAACATATTTTGAAGCTACTGTTTGTCATGCAAATGAAATATCTTTCCTAATATTTGTTTCTAAGGGGACTTCTACATTTGTTAGAAATAGCAACATTAAAAATTCAAATCGCTTTGTCAGTATTATTTGTAATTTTTCGTGATTTACCATGAAACATTTAAAAATCATTATTTTTAGCTATACAGCATATATTTACAAATAAATATCAGTTACATGATTCCATATTTTTTTTTACTATCATAACAAACAAACAAACACATTTCTTATTTAACCTCATTAAAAATTTACTTTTATTTACAGTTTTGCTTGCTAAAAACGAGAATACTTTATGATTTTTATAAGACACTACTCAATATTTAAAAACATATGTTCAATAAATGAACATAACATAAATGTTTTTGTGACAATACTGCACATAATACTAGATTTATTTATGTTTTATTAATTAGAAACAAGTAATTTTATTGAAAAACTAATTTCTGTATATTATTTAATTCAGTTTATAATATTTACAATGCAACATAGGCTGATTTACTGTTTCTTCGGGTAATATATTCGAATGTTAAAATAGTTGTAGCTGATATATATATATATATATATATATATATATATATATATATATATATATATATATATATATATATATATATATATATATATATATATATATATATATATATATATATATATATATATATATATATATATATATATATATATATATATATATAAATATATATATATATATATATATATATATATATATATATATATATATATATATATATATATATATATATATATATATATATATATATATATATATATATATATATATATATATATATATATATATGTATGTATGTACTGTTATAATATAATATTTTTATTAATTAAAAATCTATTAAAATATATTTGAAAACTAACAAATGGTGTTAAATCAGATTTATAAATAAAAATAAAAATAATCATCAGATTGCCAAAATAAATATTTTTTATACAGTTGGTTTTTATATCATATTTTCTTATAATTAATCATTCTACTTAAATTAATCTTAAATGAAAGTAAAGAATAAAGCGTATATAATTAATGTAATTCATTAGTAATAAATGTCTTATTCTCTACTTTCATTTGTAATAATTTTAATCTAAAATCTTACTGTACAAAGATAAATATTCGCAACCTTAGTTTTTTGTTAATTTAGAATATTTCTTATAAGAAAGTATCATAATATAGAAATTTGAGTCCCGTATTATAATTTCCAACTTTTATATAATTGTTTTGTAAAATATCTTGCATTCTTGTAGAGAATAATCAGTTTAATAGTTCCTTTTATTAATATGCTTGCCTTAATATTTTAGAAAATTATGCAATTTTTTTAAGAAATTTACAATCTTTCAATTAAACAAAATTTATGTTAATTTATTTTTGCCTAAATGCATGTGGATATTTTATCTGTTTAAAGCGTGTAAATTAATATTTTTGTTAATATCTTTTGAATAATGTATAGCTTCTCTTATTTGAGCCAAGAAAATAATCATCAAATATTAATGTGATATGGCTAATATTCTTAAAAACATAGTTATGTGAGAGTAACAATTTCATTTATTTGCTTTCATCTATGCAATATCATTTCTCTCATAAAGATATTTACCTTTCTTCTGTCATTTTTGTGTATGGAGTCCCCTCTATTTATTTTCTCGTATTATTTCACATATTATGTATATGAATTTTTAATAAACGCTGCTTTTAAAGAAAATCTGAAAAATAAATTGTCATATTTTGTTTGTATACTGAAACTTAATATGCATATTATAATTAGGATTCCAATTTTTGAACTATATTTAAAATGTTATTTGTGTTTATATTTCTAACTTATGTTTTTAATTTCTACGTGCGATAAAAATTTTAATATTTACGTAAAATTTTACTGTAACTTTAAAAAAAAATATTTATATTACTATTCCTTATAACATATCCATCTCTATATTTTAATGCTGAGAAATGCTTAATTTGGACTAAAAATATTTTTGTTATTTTTTTTAAACTTTTTCCGTAACTCCTACTATTTAATTACGCAAATAAATTTTCATGACACTACTTGCTTTTAAATGGTTGTATGTTTTCTGTTAAAACGAATTTTTTCAATATTTAAAACACACTTTCAATTTTTAAAAAAACTTAATGAAATATTTTTATAGATATAAAATTCTAAAAACTTTTTCACAGTGTAAATTGCGATTATGTTTTTCGTTATTATGTGAAACGTTTAATATAATAATAATACTTTCACTTATTATTATTAAAATTTTATGAAACTATTTACAGTATTAAATTAATATTTCATGTAACATGAGCTTATTTCAAGTATTTATAATAATTTAGAATGTTAATCTTTAAATCTACGAAATTTTTAATTCAATATATTATTTTTTTTTCCTTTATAATTTTTTATTATTTCCTCATATAACAATTTTCATTTAAAAGAAACGTAAGAAAATCACTTCGTATTTTATATAATTCACAAAATACTTATATTATAATGTATTCATTTTATGTAATTATGATATATAAAGAAGTCTTATGAATTAACATAAATTTTAGCTTATAAAAATCAGAAAATCATAAATTATTGCTTAATAAGTAAAAATATTTAATAATATTTTGACACAAACATACGGAATACTTTATACGTATTTACTATTTTTGTATTATAAGAAATATTCCTCCACCAAAACATATTTAATAAAACCATGTATTTTACTTTAAAACAATAAACTATTACGGTAATATTTGATATAAGTATGAGAAAAGCAGTGTATACTTCCTATATGTTCTGAAATCACACTTAACCATCTTAGAAATAATTTTTACTTTCTTCATAAAGCACGAAAAAATTTCCATGAAAATTTTTAAATATAATAAAAAAATATTTCTTGAATTATAAATAATTCTATGTACTTAAACTATTTTTATTTTTTTAAATGTTTTTCGTTGCTCGTAAAGTGTGTGGGCAACAATTCAAGATCAAATAAATAAAACTAAAGCGGCATTTAATGAAATTAACCTTAACCAAATATTTGTATTGCGTAATTATTTTCTTTCATACGTTTTATTTTATATGTAATGCACACACAAGATTATTTAAACTTACCATACATATTTAACTAATATAAGTAAAATGAGCTATACAGTTATACTGACGAATTTTTTCCTGAAATAATGAAAAAGGAAATGCATAAATCTACGAACATTTAAATAGGAAATTTATAAATAATTTTTTTTAATTGATGTTTAAATAGGAAATTATAAATAAAACTGAGAAACACGAGAAATTTTACTCAGTGGTTAAATTATACATATCTTTTTTACTATAGAGTTAATGGAAAAAATATTTAACATATATTTTGGAAGATGTAAAGAATACCTTTATATTAAATATTCATTTAAAATTTAAATATCTTGGTAATTAGGGTGTTCATCCGTACGATTAAAACAGCTTGAGATTGGAGCAATTCATGTGAATCCATGGCAAGCTCTCATTAAGGATAATTACACCACTGTTTCAGTTTATTGGTGGATATAATAGCAATCACTGCATATGGAATAAGTTAAAAGCAATTTATGAAAACTGAAAATTTAATAAATTCTCGTGATTCATATAATTTACAAAATTCCGTTTTTCATGTTATTCTTTTGGTATTTTTATTTTTAATAAATGACATAATCCGTTATAAATATCTGCATACAGACATTTTTATACACTATTATTTCCATTCTTGTTGTTATTGTTCTCGTGTGCCAGCTAGGCTGGCAAATTGGGGTGCACTGCTCCACTTTTCCAACTGAACCGTATTCGGTGTGGAGTCGAACATTATTTCCCATTAAATAATATTATAAACTACACGTTTAACGTTTGCTTAAATGACTACGGTAAGCACTTCTTTTATTGTATTTATTTTAACAGTAAAAAGTAATTAACTTCTTTATGATAGATTTTTATTTCATTATTTCTTATTGTAATACATTTTTTTATTTATAAGGTTTTTAGCTATAGATTGTGCAGTAATCCATCAACGTTCTTAACAATAAAGTTACTGTTACATATACTATATAAGTAAGATAAGTAATACTTTTGTTTGAATATTTTTGCTCTTTTCAAATTTTTCACAAAATGATAAGAAACAAAATTGTTTAAAACGCGATAATATTTGAATTCAAGTTATTGTTAACAGAAAAGTGTTTTACATTGGTTTATTAAAATGTTGGAAAACATAAATGTTAATATTAAAATATTTGTCTATATTTTTAAAAGTTACTTTGATATAATAATTAAATGCTAAATTAAGAAAACATCATGCTCTTGGCAATTTACATTTTGATAAATTCCTCTAAATGGGTCTAGTTAGTTAGGGTGTTCTTTTCTGTTATTGGTAGAAAGTGTTTTCTAAAGCTGACACAATGAAAATTTCGTTGTGTGTGCTGAAAGTGTCTGGGGCACAGTGAATATATCGTGGTCACAATGCCCCATGTGAAGTGATACCTCAGGGGGTTACATGACAATTCAAGGGGTCTTCTGCTTGGATCCTATTTCTAAATTACAATGATTCATTTTCTATGATTCACTACTTTGTCTCACCCCCTCTGGGTGTTCTACTATATAATATGTCTTTAACCCCCTTGTAGTGCTGAAAAGTGGAAATCCTGGTAGCCGGACATTATAAAAAGTTCATCTAAATGAAGATTGAGAATTTAAGGAACAATCATGTAATGTCAGTGGAGATAAAATGTACCTGAAATGCTTTGTAAAGCTATGAATTTAAAACCTAGTGGTGAACACTATGTAGATCGAGTTTACATCTATTGTTAAAAACTTAGAGAGCTCTTATCAATCTGTACAGATCTGTATTTACTGTGCATAATGTTTTTACTTGGGCCCCTGACGGTAAATTTACTCCAATGAAATAATTATACTAACAACATAATTGTTAAAATTATGCATAAATAGTAAAGTAAAAGTGACTTTGCAATGAATTTAATTTATGTATTATTGACTCAAATAACTATTTCAAAGATAAAAGTAATTTTTTTGGTAATCGTCCTGATAAAAAATCTGCAAACGAGATGAAAGAAGTAAAATTTGAACTATCTTTACTTTAACATGTTTCTTCCTTACAATATCGATAGCATGAGAATTAAAAGTTGTTAAAATATTTGAAGAATCACAACGGAATTCGTAGCGTGAGTATTTGCCATAAATTAATATACATGAAAAAGTCGCAAGAAAAGAAGTTTGTGAAACCCCCAAACTTTTAAGTCTACATAGGGATAAAAAATAAAAAAACAGCGTTCATTTTTCATTGTAGCTGTTGTTAGGATCAAATCCTTCACCACTTATTCTAAACATAGTGTTTTCGCCCCCAATAAATTATTTTTGTAGAAACTCTAAGAAAACAAATGATATGATTTCACTGTTTATGAAGTTAATTTCTAACTGATATAATTCTTCCTACAAACAATAACTTTGTTCCAAAAATTAAAAGAAGGCACAATTATATTTCCTGATATTCTGTTTCTACTGATTCAAAATATTTCTTTTTTTGATGGCTTAGCCACCAAAAAGGAATTTAATCGGCGATAATAACGTTAAAATTTTGAAAGAAAGATATCTGTTGAGCAAGCAGTTTATTATTAAAATAATTTGGCCTTGAAAATAATGATATTAATATGTAAATATTCTTATAATAAAACGTGATGTTTACGGGACCGTTCTTTTGCTGATATGACACAAAAAGGTCGATGGAAGTTCAGTAATCACAAAGTAATTAACATAGTACGTTATCTGACTTAAGTCTGAAAGTTTTAAATGTTTAAATCTAATAAATGCATTGGGGCATTTGATTTGAGAAATGAAATCTCATTTGATAATTTCTGAAGACTTTTTGTATGAAATTTGACCTTTATATATACATATGTACCTTATCATCCACAAAGAAAGATGTACAATATTTTGTCTAATCTATCAAAGACACGCCTAAACCCTCTTCATTTAAGCATTAAATGTTCTCACAATACTTAAAGAAATACTTCAAATTTTCAATATGAAGATTCTAAAAAGTATTGAGTACCTTATGAAGAGAAAGCTTTGAAACAATCTTCCAAAACCCACATTCACCTTAATACAGTATATTAGAATTACGAGATACGATATTCATGCTTCTAATCTGATTTTAATTTATTATAACGTATAAGACTACTGAGACATGATTTTTTTATATTCTCGAGTTAATTCAAAATGGACAACAAAACTTCAAATTTTGCGATTTATTCAATTAATTATATTTTGTTCATCAGATTTGTAGTTGTTCCAATACGCCTTCTCTCCCATTTTAACCAAAAAGATTTGGTAAGTACTTCATTGTTTAGATGAAAAAAATTAACTATTAATGACACTTTTAATTTAACTATTATTATTGTTAAAATAATCTTTAATAAGTAATTCAGCGTCTAGCAAACCATGTGTGTTATATCTTCATCTTTATCCTGGCAGGAAAACATGATTTATTCCTTTATAATAAATATATAACAAAATCAGATATTTAAGTAATCATGAGTAAAAATGCGACAAATATTGGCACAATAAACATTTTCCTCATAAATTTCTAATCATCTTATATTTAATTTCTTATCGTTATTAACTTATGTCGTAAGTGTATATTTGTTCAATTTGCTTCTTTAAACTTCCCAATTTTATTACTTTTTTAAAGCTATAAAATTAAGGCTTTCTCGTGGTAAATTCCATAGCTGTAAATTAAAAAAAATCTTAGTTCTATATTTTTATCATGTTTACCATTTAAGGAAATAATTTCCTTAAATAGTAATTTTTGTATTAAGATAATGTTACGAAGATCTATTGCAATATTAGCGCTTATTACATAAATCAAATTCACATTGGAGATCCTTTATGAAGAATTAATTCCAAAAAATTGTAATTTATTTGAAGCGAATTTGTTCAATAAATTTTAAAGATGTATAATGCATTAATCTGTCTAATCTTGAAAACATTTACATTTGTAGAGACTGCTGTATACTATGCCATATTACCTCGGATATTTCACAATGAAGAAAATATAAAATTCTTAATTTCAAGTTTGCCAAAATGTATTATGACATATTTTACGATTTTGAAATTTCTGATAGTATATGAACATTCTAATCAAATTGAATGGCTCCATTTTATATGCACTTAGCAATTTAAATTTTGATATAAATTTGGAGAAGAATTAATTTTGCTCATATTATAAGTATGTGAGTTTATTTATCAACTTATTAAAAAGTAATAGCGTCTAGAAGATTTTCCATATATAAATATAAATATATATATATATATATATATATATATATGTAGTAAACATTAAATATATTTATATAATATATATATCTATACACACATACATATATATACATATATATATATATATATATATATATATATATATATATATATATATATATATATATATATATATATATATATATATATATATATATATATATATATATATATATATATATATATATATATATATATATATATATATATATACAGATAGATAGATAGATATATAGATATAATTATAAAGCAAAAAATATAAATATATATATAAATACAATACAGAATATACAATACAATAGGTAATCTAGCCAGCGCAAAAGCAGCTGAAGAAAGATTTGCCAATATAAATAATATAAAACATGAAAAATATGAAATTGGAATAACAGTGAAATATAAATAAGATAAAACATGAAAATATGAAATTGGAAAAGCACTGAAATATATGAAACAAATGAAAAGAAGAAGAAAGCTTAGGGGCCACGTCTTCATCAGGAGGGAGATGGCCAGCTATGCAAAAAGAAGGAACACTCCTTTCTGACATGCTCGAAGTACAAATGTCTAAAGGTCTTCAAGCAATTCCCCCAAAGAGTGTTTGTATTCAATGAACTTAGGTTGTTTGTATTCAATGAACTTATTCTGTTTTAGTATCAAATAAATTAGTTTTAATTAGAGAAAGCTCTTCAGCATAAATAGTTTTAGAGATATCTTGAAATTTTAAATTGTTAAAAATAATGAAATCATCTATGTATCTGAAAGCAAAAGGATATTGATAAAAGAAGTTTTTTTCAAAATGATGTAGAAATAAATTTGCTAGTGTGCTGGAAAAGTTTGATCCCTGCGGAATTCCACAATTTTTAATAAAAATATTTTCACCGTTAAATATATAATTGTTATAAATACACATTTTAACTAGATTTTTCCAGTATTCAAAATTTCAGTGCTTTTCCAATTTTATATTTTTCATGTTTTATCTTTATATATATATATATATATATATATATATATATATATATATATATATATATATATATATATATATATATATATTACATTTTGTACTGGTTCTTTATTATAGAAATAATAAAATAAAAAATATGGTATACATTTAATATTTTAAATTACTAATACGGTGTTTAATACTTTTTGTCTTAAGTTGAAGAAGATATTTTTCAAATCAATATTGTGTTTTTAAAATTTACACTTTTAAGAACTGATTACTGAATTTATTTTTGATGATGTAGTTTACGACATTTGTTTATATGAAATTAGTACGTGTGCTTAATGTACATACATATCATTCTTTGATATAAGTGATAAGATTAAATATTTACACAGGTAATGATATAAAAATTATGTTTAATAATTTACTAAATGTATGGTAATTTATTCATATTAAGTGAGTGTGCCATGTAATCAATTATTTAATATTATAATTTTGCTTAAATCGTATTAATAAAATCAATTAAGTAAGACCCAGATTCGTGAAAATACGAAGCAAAAAGGCGCACGTTAGCAACTCATTTTAAATTCATTCTCAGCAAAACGTGAGTGAAATATGGATAAAAATTGGTTTCATAACAATATCTGAATAGTGAGAATGATGATTTACTTTAAAAAGAAATAAATCTTTAAAAAGATTAAAAAGTAAACTTAATTTCTTAACATTAACCATATTTTGTTTTTATTTGATCGTCTTCTAATGTAGTTATTTTTATGTTTAGATATTTTTTTCATTTCTCTGATTTACAAAATATTTTCCTACTAATGTGTATTTCTTTTCAATAAAATTATCTGATTTATTAATTTATTATTTTAATTACATTCTGTAAAAATTCACTATTTGTTTAATCTGAATGCATTTTTTTCTTATATCAATATTCTTTATATCTTAATTAGTTTAATTCTAAACATTTTAATAATTTCAAATTTAGTATAAAAAATTGAATTTTCAATAAAATTATTTTCATCACTTCATTTTGTACAAGATAAGCATAAGAAAATATCCATTTACAAAAAGTAAATTAAATATAGGTTTTCTGTTTTTTTAATATCTGTGTATAGTATGGAGAAATTATTTAATGACAAATATTTTTAAAATTGATTTATACATGTTTTTTCTTGCCAATATAAGAACCATGTCCTAAACTTAAGATATATTATTCCAATATGAGTTTAAAAATGTATAATATTGAAAATTATACTGTTACCATTTCAATTATTTTCATGGAAGTAAATTGATATTACATGATTTCTAATCATTTATGTATATATGTGCGAAACGTTTTGAAAACTCTTGTACGACAGTATAAGCTAAAACAATGACTCCGTATAGTTAATATTTAATAAGTAAAGGTCATTTATTGTTACTGAGCTAATAAAAACCACGCATCTTGTTGGTTTAGGTACACTCATATGAATATTCTCACTCAGTTCAAACAACAAACTGTTTATATAACTTGTGTTTTTAAATCTAAAATTAATTGTCTTGAAAATTAGGATTAATTGTTCGGTATTTTTACAAATAAAAGTATATTTACTTATTTTAATATTTACATAATATTCGTTTAAATCACATAAATCTAAAATGGTAAATAAATATTTATTTTTAACTTACTTCAACACCTAGAAATCTCAAAAAATTTTTTACTTGATTTTATTTTCTAAATTTGTCTTTTAATATGTTGTAGGTTATAAAAAATAATTTCTTGATTATTTATTTAAAATATCTTTTTGGTAAATAAGTTATTTTTAATAATTAATTTTAATTCTCATTAAAATATTTGTTTATTGTTTAAATTGAATATATAAAAGTTATTTTAACATAAGTAGAAAATATTTAAATTTATTAATATCATATAAACGTTAATTATGAAATTAAGGCAAAGTATTCTAAATTTTAGTTTAAGAAATTATGTATAGTAAATTTAATGAGCCAAATAACTTTAAAAATCATATATTGCATTCACAATAATGATTTTCACTGCATTATCTTTTTAATATTGCAGTAAAGCTGAATTATGCATTTTAATTTTATTTTTAAATTCCATAATGTTAACAGAAAATATGTTTCTCTTTAGATTTTTCTCAGTTTAAAAATACTTTACCATACTTTAAATATATCAATTATTTGAATGACATTATAATACATGCACATGTATTATACTCTATATACGATTAAAGTAACATAACACACATACTATACCTTAGAATAATCAAAGTAATGTACAAGAAAGTGAAATTAATATTAAATTTATATCTATTGAATGTAAATAAAAATAATAATATAATTTGATCTATCATTTTCTTACACATGCTATCAATGTTTACAGATACACATATTGTTCAATCAATCAAACATGGTTGAATGCCTAGAAAAGCATGTTTTATACCTATATGCATTAGCTGGAGTCCATTACGATAGTCAGATGCTGTTTGTTAATATCATTCTCTTTGAAGCACGTTAAGCTCCTTTTGACGCCTCTTCCATATGGAACGGAAGCTTTCACAATTACCTGACAGCATCTTTGCTAAATGATACGAAAATGTTAAAATTGGCATATGTTTCGACGTGGTGAGATTCTAATTAATGTAAGGATATAATGTTGTGGAATTTTACCCTCTTTTTTCCATAATTCAATCTCATTATTGAGTTATGTTATAAGAAATGAAGTAAAATAAGAAATTATACATTATATGTATCGCATTCTAATGCAGATATCTTAAATTAAAAGGACTATATACAAACTGCTACAGAAAAGAAATACTTCAAGAGCAATAATGTGTGCTGATTTCTTTTAAAGAAAGCTATTTTACTTTAAAAAACAAATGTGACACATAAATATTATTCAAATTTCGTCACTTCTATAACCAGTCATTTTAAATTTGTAAATTTTGCTCAGTTTGAATTGAATTTAATATATTGACTAGAAAAATAATGTGTGTTAAAAATAGCTTAAAATAATAAACTGATGCCTTAAAATAAATCTTAAATGAATAAAAAATGTATCTATTTTCCCAGTTTTTGATTATATGTATATGATATTAAAGAGAAATTTCGTATTATTAACCTTTAATAAAAATATTTAATGTAATAATTTATATTATTTTTAATTCCATAAATATGAGCTATAATAAACATTTCTGGATACAGATGTTAAGGATAATAAATTGAGCATCTATTATTGTGCCGCTGTTGTTTTGATTTGTTTTTATTTAAAGATTTTTGCAATTAACATGAAATATGTAACCATCCACTACAATTATAAACATTTTAACATATGTGTTTCTGGAAATTTTAATAACATGTTTGAAATGAAATGTGCAGTATTTGCTTGGATATTATTAAAATGATAGGTTTTTAAGTTTAACAAAAACATTCAAAATACCATCTTCAGATATTTTGTTAAATGATATTATATTCCCATTATTTCAAATAGATAATTAATGTAAATCTTGAATAAAAACAGAAAGATACCAACCTAACGTATATACATGTTATTGGTTTTTTAAAACAAATTCACAGAAACTCTTAATTTCTAAGTCATGTTAGGATTATATTTTTTGAAAATACTTATGTATAGTATTCAAAAATTTGTTCTACCAAAAGAAATATAAAAAAAACGGATAAAATAACTAGTTTTCTGAATATATTCTCGATTGAGATAATTCAAATGAGGAAACTATCAAATTAATAATGCGAATTTGGATTATTACTGAAACGAATAAATAGATACTGAACCACATTTTATGTTCGGTACAAAAGGTTATTTGTTAATACCTTTGCATTAGGACTGCTTATTCAATTATCAAAATCGTTAGCAAGTTCTTGAGACCATGCAACCTAATCGTTTCTCTTTAAAACAGCTTTACACTCCCAGTTTAACTTCGCATTTACACAAACACCACGCTCCATAAGATAAATTCAGAGCTGTATCCAAACATTGTTTGTATCGATTTCCTAGCATTCCTACAATGTTAACATCGAATCCTTGGGTGGAAAGGGTAAGGGCACGACGTCAGAAACTACGGAAGGAACACACCTAACTTGCTTAAACCAATCAAGATCGAGGGTCCAGACTCTATGCTGCAAAACACACAATCAAAACGTGTGCATCGCCTGGGCTTTCAAAACACCGCCCGATACTTAGGTCAGGGTGCGAATGATCTAGATCTGCACCCGGGTTAATTAGCACTGTTCTCACTGCTTGGGGAATCTGAATTTCAAATTGGACCAAACTGTCTAGTTACAGCGGAGCCTAATGATCTATGGACAAACGCTCGCTTCAGAGAATTTCGTTCATGTTCTCTTTTCCTTTTCGAATAACTCAGGTAGGTTCCAGTGTAATGCGGTAGATTAAATCTGGGGGAAGGCAGACGTGGATTTTGTTGGAGTTTTTAGTAAACTTGCGTAGTCATGAGAGTTATCCTACACGAGGTGAGCGAGTTAAACAAATGGAAATTAATAGATGTTTGCTATCAGTATCTTATATTTGATCAGTGCAAAATATTTCTCATAAATTATTTGCGAGCTTTTCATATATTTCAGTGCTAATATATGAATATTTTACTATGTGATTAGTAAAATTTAGTATCAAAATGCTCATATGCTAATATAGATTTCTGAAGCTAATTCATTTACATAATTTAAGTAAAATATATTACTAATAGAAGAGTGTACTACATATATAAATAAATATGTAGTACACTCTTCTATTAGTAATATATTTTACTTAAATTATGTTAATGTTTTACTTAAAATTAATATTTTACTTAAAATTTTACTTTAAATATTTTAATGTAAACAATAATAAAATTAATTTTCCAACAATTCTATAAAAGTATTGATTTATATGATAAATCAATAAACGGCACTTTAATACAAAGAAATTATTAATAAAATAATTGAACTTATTTAATAATTAATAGATGCTTTGTATAAGTTAAAACAAGTACAACATTTAGTAATATTATAGACTAAACTGGAATTAAAATAATAGGAGCGTGTGTTTTGAAATTAAGTTATCGATTAATAGTTCATAAAATGATTATATTTTATCTTTCAAAATAGCCATTCAATCAATCATTTTATGGTTTTTAAGAGATTATGTTACATACATGAAGAAATACTTAATTAAGCAACTTTATATATATATATATATATATATATATATATATATATATATATATATATATATATATATATATATATATATATATATATATATATATATATATATATATATATATATACAGGATTTTAAATTTATTTATTTAAATTAATTTATCAAGAGAAAAATATTGGCATTTTTATGTAAGTAATTTTCAAAGTATTAAGTTAAATCTCCATTTTAAGTACAAAAACAGTTTTACTAGTAAATAAATTAACACCAATTAAAAACTATTGCTAAAAAATGTGTTTGTGATGTATTGTAAATATATTTATATATTCTTAAATAATATTATACGTTAAAGTTTTTGTGTTTTTCAATTATCGTGACTTAAAAATGAATATTTGAAAAATGCATAATGTTGCGGGCAGAAGAAAAAAAATTAACGAAATTAAATTTCTTTGAAAGTTCAGTTAATAGTGATGAATGTAAAAGTATGGTTGACAAATTTCTATGTGGAAATTGCTAGATATATCAGTATTTTATTCATTTATGTTATTCCATATTTGCATTTTAGTAGGACAATTTAATTTGCTTTGACGTTGATATCAAATATATACTTCATTTTTGAATTTTTCATTTCTTGTTTAAGAATTTAATTGCATTTGAACTTTCATTGAATTATAAAATTTAAAGAAAATTTAGTTACAAAATTATTTTATCTATTTGGTTTTGTATAACATTTTGTCAAACATTCAAAAATTGAATACAATTTACAAAATGGATTTTTAGACAAAAATATATTATATATTTCAGATACGAATAAACTTTATTTTAAAACTTATAAAAAATATTAGAATTGAATATAAATTCACTCACACAATAGACAGAACATTTTAAACTAGTCTTTCTGCTACTAAAGCTATTTCCGAATTTGAGCAGAACTGCAGTAAAATATGTATGTATTCAATAGAACTCGAAATCTAAGTTGGAAGTCAACAGAGTGGAGCTTGTTTCAGTCATACAAAGCACACCTGAGCTTCGAAAGCTCAAATTTTTGGCAAAATATACAGCACTAAGAATTTACAGGTTTAATACGTCAGCAGAATAGAATTTTTGAGAGAATTTGTAGCAAAAAGAACATTATATTTAATGCATCTCTGTTGTATGAATACAGTAACTCTTCAATGAAAAAAGCTTTCATTTCTGCAAAGTAAGCTTTATTGGTTTGAAGTGAAAAACATAATTTTAATCATAACCCTGGATATTTTGAATTAACATATTATTTCACAGATTTTAGTAGAAAACACTACTTCAGAATATGACCCAAACATTTGCAGTGACAAATTTAAATTGACATTCAGTATTACACAATGTATAAGAAATTGTTGCCGGCCAACTTGTCTAGTGATCAGCGTGCCTGACTACGGATAGGGAGGTCCTAGGTTCGAATCCCGGTTCAGGCATGGATGTGCTTTCTTTCTCTCTCTCTATCATGTCTTTGTCCTTTTCTTGTGTGTGAATGAGGCGTATTATATCAGGATTGCCTACCCTATAAACGGGTCCTTGCGTCATGTGTGTGTGTACTGAAGAAGTCGGATTCCACACCAAATAAGGGTCAATTGGAAAAGTGGAGCAGCGCACCCCAATTTGCCAGCTGGCACACGAGAACAACAACATAAGAAACTGTTTCACAATGTATACGAAACAGTTTTAATGTGTATAAGAAGCTTTTCACAATGTATAAGAAACTGTTTCACAATGTATAAGAAACTGTTTCAATGTATATAAGAATTTGTTTCACAATGCATAAGAAACTTTTTCACAGTGTTTAAGAACATGAAATTTTCCAGTATTAATTTTTATTGCTAATTTATAACTTAATAAGAAGATTTTTCTTATTCTGAGGAGTATTTTATAACACATGTTCGCACTGACTGAAGGATTATTCCTTAAATTACATAATAGAATAAAACAATTAAAGTAAGAAAATTAAAAAAATAAGTTATTAAAATCGACTAGAGAGGACAAATAAAAATTTATGAGTTCATATAAAGTATTTATTTGTGAAAATAATGCGATATGTCTTAGAAAATATTTGATATTTACCATAGGTATATTAAGTGCGCTTGTAACTAATTACTTCACTAATTAATAGAAATATCATTAAGCTTTTAAGTTTTAGGTAATAAGATAGTTTTTATAGTTTTAAATGTTCTAAACTATAATTAAAGTTTTAACTTACTTTTCTCCTATTTTTTTGGATATTTTTCAAAGTGAATATTTAATTTCAAATTATGTCTATGGATTTATGCAAGTGGCATATCAAAATATAATTTTCATTTAATATGAAAAGCTTTTTATTTAACAAATTGATTCATTTACTTAAAATGATAATATTTAATCAATAAGTAATATCAAATTCATTTTATTATAACTACCAATCAATAGCTGATGTGAAGTTAGACTTTTCATTTGTTATTTCGCATTACCATGTTTATTCATTCTGTGTGGTAAAACTTTTCTAAAATGATTCAATAGATTTACAAGGCTTTTTTTATAATACCGCCACGCCTCTTCTTTTTCATTAAATTTTAATTGTTTGTCAGCACAAATTTATGAAAATTTATAATTCTGTATGGATTTTAATTTACTAACACATTCTATTTGGATAGAAAAATATCCGATCTTATTACTTTACATTGCAAAAAATAAATAAATATTACGCTCAAAAATATTTGTATTTAAATTTGGCATGACATAATAAAAGTAAACATAATATAGTAAACGATATTAAAGAATTCATTTTGGAATTTCATATATAGACGTATCACAAAAAGAGAGTATAAATAAATGTTGATTGCATAATATTCAATCTTGGGAAATGGAACCAAAAAGCAAACTATGAATATATATTAGAAACTTCCTGCACAAAAATTGATCCATTTTTGAATAGGAAAATATTGCAGCATAGATATTCATTTTTATAGCAGTATATTTACTTAGTGCTATGGGAGATAGAAAACGTTGTTTTAAACTGGCTTTGCGTGTTTAGTGGGTAAACATAGTTTATAAAATACTAGAAATTGCTTGCGTGATATTACGTAAATTCATTCTCATTTCTCCCTAGTAATTTGATTTTAAAAATATGTTAATATAATTCCCTTAGGCATAAAATATCGTGTTTGCTTAGCAAATTACTGTAACCTCGGAAGATTTCTTATGAGATCATCCACATTGAGGCATTACTATTATAAAATATTAATACGTTATTAAGTGGAAGAGAGAACTACATACATTGGTATGCATAGTTTATCCTTAAGATAACTTCACATTTTAGCTTTTATTAAATTGATTACTGATAGCTTTTCACTAATTATAACTTCCATTCATAATTATTTTAGAATTACTTTATTTTCAATTATTAGGTTAATAAATTTATTATTAAATTTAAAAAGACACAAATATATATCATTAATTTTTTGAAAAAAACAAATTAGTAAAAGAGAATACATTAAAACAGTTAACAATTCGTAATTTTGTAGGTCGTAAAGCTAAAATTTTTAAAATTTTTTTAACTACTCTTATCTTTATTTGTTGATATTAAATCATTTATTTTAAATTAATTTGAAATAACTAATATTTTATTTTATTTTTTGTGTTTATTACTTATACGTATTTTTTTTTTTGCTTGTGTTAATTTCATTGATTATACTTACATCTTGGAAAGCATAATATGTGAAGAAAAACAGCATTGTCAAACAGCATAGATTCATTCTGCAATATTCAACTATACAGAACTTCCTGCATTAAAATAAATTTAAGTTTTTGTGAAAGAAAAATGTGCATAAATAATATTTGATGTTAGTAAGAAAAAGATATAAAATAATAAAATGGAGAAATAATTTAATCGAATAGCGTGAAAACAAAAAGGAATGATAACGAGTTCCTAATCACATTAGTAAATGCAGAGGTATCAAATATGTTAATATTCATTTCACACTCACAGATCCGATTTAGCTCATGCGTTAAAATTATTAAACATTCTCATATAAATCTAATTTTAGTATTTCTCCTGGGATATATCATTGTTTTTACATCAATAACAAATTCTGTAACTTTAATGTAAATTATAGGAATTTATATCTGTACGTTTATTTTTTGTAGTAATAAAAATAATGAAATATTATATCAATAATTTTTTTTCGTGTTCTAATGAATATATTCCAAAAAAAATCAACCTCCATTATGCAAATATCTAAGAAGAAAAATATTTATTTATAATATAATATTTATACATTGGTCTTACTAGTTTTTTAAATATATTAAATTATTTTATTTGCATGTTGAAAAAAAGTATTATTTGTTAATTAGTAACACATGTTCTAATACGTAATTGTCTAATAAATTTCTTTATTCATCTGAAAAAAATTGATAGTAATTAAGGAAAATAAAGGTGTGAATATATTTTAATGTTTTCCATTATTTTTATTATAAAAAAAAATTTATTTCTTAATATTAATTTAAATTCAATAAATAGTAGAAATAGATTTTGCTTAAAGAGAAAAAATGATCTTTATATTAGATTTTAGAAAAAATAGAATGTTCTTTTCCATTCATAACATTTGCGATTAATATTTCCTACCATATATTTAAAATTATGCCCCGATTGTAATTTCCTTAATTTCTATGTCAAATTACTTGATTTACAAAATTAAGTAATTAAGTAATTTACAAGGAAAAATAATTTATAAAATAGTTAAAAGCGAAAGTTAATTTTAAAAACTCATATTATTTTAAAAATAATTCAAAAATTGAATAGTTATGCTGGTTCAGGCAAAGATTGTACATGTTTTCGAATTTATTAAGTTTTTTAGAATACTTACTAGTCTTAAAAATTATCAGAAATAATTCAACTATATTATATTTAATGCATGAAATTTTTTAATTTGATTACATGTAATAATGTAAATACAGATATTCTACCTTTTTTTTTATATGCATACAAATATACAGCAAAGTTTTTTATAAAATTTGCAAGCTCATGAAATGATAGGGAATATTGATAAAAATAGATAACTAAATCATTTAAATATTTATTAAATTGTGATAAATATGGTTGTATTTTTGCTTTTCCCATAATGATCTGGCCCGAGCTTTTTAAACTGCAAATCAATAATTATTTTTTCATTAATCAAAAATATGCTGTTATCATACTTTTATAATAGAATTACGTTATTTGAAAACATACACATAATACATTTTCAATATAAATGATTATATGTAGCTTATAATAGGAAAAACTTGAACTAAAATGTTTAAAAAATATTGCAAGCTTTTAAGGGTCCATAAAAATGAGTGCTGCATGAATCTAATAGTTTAACGAGCAAAAGCAAAATCGTGTGATAAGACCATCTTTAGAGCCTCGACTTATAACTCCTGCCCAAGTAAATGCATATTGAATGCTTGTTGAGCAAATTTCCATCCACTTAGCATACATTTCTCTATGAAACAAGCAGTTAAGGTTTTCGACTCTACTTTAAATTGTCTGGCAGCGGGCAAAATAGTGTTTTCCCTTCTGCAGAACTCTCTTTATGAGGCCCATAAAAGTCCCGAATTTAGCTGAAAGCTTACTCCGGTGCCGGACACTTAGCTGAGAATCCTGTACGGTGTTGAACAGTGGCTATTATTCTGGCAGGGCTGAGGGAAGTAGAAAAGGAAGGCAATGGTCAGATGCACGCGATGGGTGAAATCAATGGCAGCCCTCCCTCGTTCTGTTGTTTGTAAAAGTTGCCAGGTGGGTAGGGTGGAGGTTTGCTTAGGATTTAGTTATGAGCTAAAGCTATTTCGCTTGAGTTCCCGTTTGAAAACAATAAAAATTTTGAGTTTATGGCATCATCTTTAAGACCTCTTGGAATTGCATCCGAGACAAGACTTTTGATACGGAGTATTTTTTTTTCTCGAGAAACAAATTGAGTAGAAGGATGAAATTGATGCAACCTTTCTGAAACTCAGAAAGAGATTCGCGAGAAAACAAATGCATTATGAAACTGAAAAATTATTAAGAAGTCATTTAGATTATTTATAGCAGAGTGTATAACGTTGTGATTGTTTAGAAACTAAAAACAATATCTCAAAAATTATGAAATATTTCTGAAAACAAAAAATTGAAGGCAGGAAACGGAAATAATTTAAACTAATTCATTTGAAAATAATTACTTTTAAAAACACACCTTATTAATCGTAGAGATTCAACTGGGATTTAACATCTAAGAGTATTTAAGTAAATGCGCAATAATATATTTAAGTTAAAAAATTTCAATCTTTTAAGAACGCATTACCAAGTAACTACAGTAATCTTTCATAACTTTATAATTTAAATGCAATAGTTAATTAATCTTAAGTCAAGATAAAAAAATCAACAACGTAAATAATTTCTTTTATGAAAAATAGAAATGATTTTTTTAATATATGAATTCTGTTAAGTTGGCACATGTTTTAGAAGAGGAATCTAAGAAAAAATTGTATTTGATTCAAATATCTTATTTTAATTTCTAAAGTACTATTTTTTAAAAGTAACTTTCAAAAGTCCTTATATATAAATATAAATAAATATAAATATATATATATATATATATATATATATATATATATATATATATATATATATATATATATATATATATATATATATATATATATATATATATATATATATATATATATAGTCGTTTTTAATCCCAGATTATGATGATGTAGCTAAGCTACACCATTACCCATATCTCCATGAAAAATATGTAAATATATATCGACCCAAATTATTGTATATATAAGTCATATTTGATTCATTTTTATAATCACCTCAATATCTTTCAGTCATCAAAACGTTCTTGAAATTATTTTCTTTCTGAAAAAATGCTTCTAATTAAAAATTTCAATTTTGATTTTAAGAAGAGTAGTTAGCGTTATTACATATAATAATTATGAATAATTTTTAGCATAATAAAATTAAAATAACACAAAACATTATAAAGAAAAATACAATTTTCATCTGTATATTAGCCCTACCTACATTTTTAAATTTTCTTTTACGAGGTTTAATTTTCTTTTACGAGGGCAATTAATGTATTTAATTATCTGGATATAATCGTCACCCCATATTGTAAGTGAGAGGCTTACCTAACTTTAATGGCAGAAAAACGCATTTCAGAGATAAAGGTGCAGCGTTCGTTCCAAGACATTGCTAAATTACGGCATATGTAAGCTGTGGTTTTTTCTTTTACTCACATATCCGATGGGTAGATACTGGGAAATTTTCAAGGTTTTCTCTCGCTACTAATACGGAAATATGTCCTACTATTGCTAAGATTTACCTAAATTAAATTTAGTAAACACGTTTAGTTGATAAAGCATTTATAAATCATTAACGAAATATATTGGATTTATAAAATTTTTACTATAAATTATTCAAATATTTAGAAAAGCATTATATTAAAACTTTATATAATATGCATTAGCCAATATTTATCAAAGACAATTTATTTTCTTCTTAACATGTATAAATAATAAGAAATTATTTAATAGAACATATAGTTTTATTTTAGTTGCAGTAAATATTTGGTTTATAAATCTTTAAGTAATCGCTCTATATTTAAAAAGCATATTAAACATAAATGCTTTTAAAATATAGAGCGATTACTTACTATTTTATACTTATCTTTTTAAATATAGAGCGATTACTAGCGATTTATTTTTTTAAATATAGAGCGATTACAGAAATCCAGCTTAAAATCGGTAATTGAACAATATGCATCACTAATAAATAATTAAATATCAGTCATTATAAGATTGAAACATAAATGTAATTTTCGTTAAAGTATTTAACAGACGCTTTTACACAATTATTATACTTAATATAATTTGATAAATTTAATACACCATACCATTCCAAAATTATATATAGTTAAAACAATTTATTAATTTATTTCAATTAATTTCAAAATTGTTATTAATAATTTCAGACATTATTTTTGACATTGAAATTCTTATTAGGTTTTATTTCAATTTTAACAATATTAAATGTTATATAAGCGGAACTAATCATTTATAATAGATTCCTCCCCATTTCTAGGAAGAAACATTGTTCGCACTTCAAATATAGTAAAAGGTACGACTCCAGTAATGGCCCAAACTACCACGAAACAACAGTATCGTTGAACAGATTCCCCTTTTCTCACTTATTTAGTAGACAATTCAATAATTTACCACAAGCCAGAGCAGCGCGGGACTGAGGCGTTTGAGAGCCACTCAGCCTATCCACCGTTATTAATTATATAAAGCCAGTTCGACTGCGGCCTCGGCGGAATTGAATCTGGCACACATTTCGCATATTTTATGTTCCCTAGTTATTATTGTATCTCACAGATTCCAGGTCATGGTTTGGGCATTCGCCTGTCATCCGAAGAAGACGGACAGAGACATTTCCCGATTTGTGGTTATTACCGAGTAAGAAGACGTGTCCTCGAGAAAGCGTCGGGAAATTCCTGAATTGGAAGTTATTCCTCAGAATGTGGTAACGCGGCTTTCCTGATGCCTGTTTCTATGCTAGAGAACTAGGCACCATTCCCCGGGCATAATTGTTTCTGGTCCAACTAACAGTTCATGCAAGTGATCCGTAAATTCCGCATGCCGTTGAAATGTTAAGGTAACTGTGTTAGAAGGAACCAATCATCTATGATCAACATTAAGCATCAGAACCCAATGAAGATTCGGGAGAAATATCAATAGATCTGAAATGTTATTGCAAGGCAAAAGAGTATGATTAATATATAGCATCTATACTCAAGAAAATATAGCATTTATATCTTAATAATTTTCATTTCAATTTGCAAGATGAGGTGTTTATGTTATTTTTCGATTTGAATTCAAGAAATAATGGAAATAATAAATAATAAACATTATGAAATAAAAGCTAAAATAAAAGTTTAAATGTATATGTAAAGAATATATTTTAAAATTAATATGTTAACATTTTTTTAAATTTATATTTGCATGAAGCACGGATTTGTTATACTTTTTACAAGAATATTTCTTTCTTTATATTTAGTTTTAAATTGATAGATTAAAAATGTTTTAATCATATCGGATTTTTATACCTTGAATTATGAAAATAAAGCAGTTGTTAACAGTTGAACGTTACTTAAATTTAATAGTAGAAATATGTACAACTAAATATGTACAACAATGTTTTTCTGAAGTTCATAGCTGATATCAGCTGATATAGCATTTATATCTTAATAAAGCATTTATATCTTAATAAAGCATTTATATCTTAATTAAGCATTTATATCTTAATGATATCAGCTGAAGTTCACAGCTGATATAAGCTGTGAACTTCAGAAAAACATTGTTGATCTTTTGAAAAGTATCAAAATGTTACCTATTTATATCAGAAAATAATTACTATCAAACTCAATTTAAGGAATTTAATGCACTCACTTATCAATCATTATTTATTAAAAATTATAAATATTTAAGCATTGGCCTCTTTTTTTTTTACTTTGAAATAATGACATTGCAAATTTGTTTTTGTTATATCTATTTTATATTAATTCTTTCATGCACTTTATTACGAATTACTTGAATAAAGTATATATATATATATATATATATATATATATATATATATATATATATATATATATATATATATATATATATATATATATATATATATATATATATATATATATATATATATATATATATATATACTTTATTCAAGTAATTCGTAATAAAGTGCATGAAAGAATTAATATATAAATAAATATATATATATATATATATATATATATATATATATATATATATATATATATATATATAATTCTTCTTTAAATATTAACTACTGATATTGCCTCATTTCATACATAACCTAATTAAAACAATAAATTAGATTCCTTTTCATTTATTGTATTCATTTTCTTGTTTTTGTTAAAGAAAACTCAAAAATTAATATTATATGAGTATTAAATATTTCATATAAATCATACGCTAAATAATTTTTAACTGTGATGGGCTTAAATTTAATTCAGAAGTAACAAAATGTCTTTAAAACTACCCAAATATATCGGGTTTTATTTCTTAAATTTTCTCTTTTCTTTCATAATATTTTTAATTATATTATTAATAGCCTTCAACATTTTTTGTAAATATAAGAAAATGAGCTTAATTAATTTTAATTATAGCTATTTATATAAAAGTTATTGAACTACGATAAATTAAGTAATGTGATTTAAGTGAATTTAGTCTTATGAACGAAAAAAAAAAATCCATTCATTATTATTTTAAACAATACAGATAAAAATTCTTGTGCCCAGGTTTTTCTAAAGATTTTACTTAGACTTTTTTGTCAGTAAAAGATCAAAAATTCATCTTTTTTATTATGTCTCACAATATATCTGAAGAAACGTAAAATCTGATAAAGCTACTGTGAAAGATGGTACACTCACACATAAATTCCTTTATTGTCGGAAGGACTGTCTCAGTTTTTTACCCACACCATATCATCTGTAATAGAATTTTAGTAGGGAAGGCTTAAATGCTAAAAATAGTTATTACTTTTGAGTCATAAAATACTTCTTTATGAAGGCGGCACTATTTCCAATGTGATAAATCTTGCAGTGTGTCTGCAAATATACCTTTTTTCCTTTCATTTGTACGCTATGCAATGAACTATATCTCAGTTATGAATCTATGAGTTAGTTGTGTCCAAGTATGCTTTGACGTTCCACATAAATACATAAAAACTGAAACGCAGGGAAGCGGAGGGGAAGAGTCTCTCTTTGACACATCTCCAATTTGTTTCGTGTCTGTATCACCTCACCCTTCCCGCAGAAACCCTTTTCTACCCCATCTTACCCGCCGGTCTCGTAAAACAGGGCATGTTGGCATGCTCCCAGAAAGAAAAGGGAAAGACTGTGGCCAGTTTTATTTCAGTTGGAACAACAAACACTGAAGGTTTATGAAAGATTCATCCAAATCCCGCAGCGGGAGAAATGGTAGATAGCAGAATGTTCTTGCAAAGTCACCACTGGATCTACTTTATCAGCGGCCATTTTTAGACAGTTGAGTAAACTTGTAAATTACTTTCAAGAGTTTGCTCTAATTAAAGTGTTTTTTTAATCTATGGATATATTCCTAATACAAATATAAATTTATTCCAAAGTTGTTGATAATTCTTTGGGATGTTTGGCAGAATCACAAAACACTACATAACTTTCTGGAAAAAAAATTAGACCTAAACTTTATTTATAAAGAAGTACCGATTGCGTCACTACAAATTTGAATCAAGTTAGATTTCTTTGTTAGTATTCATTTGTAACTGTTATTGAAAATTTTTGACACCTTTATTTTTCTTTATATTTTATTTTACATACCTTTTCTACCCAAAACTTAAGCTTTCTAAACAGTAAACTTCCTTTTCAAAAAAGTAAAAGCAATACTAAAGTATTATCGAAACTTCAAACTTCAACTAAGCACTTATTTCAATTTATTTTGTGATAATTTTGTGATCCTATTTTATTTCGTGTTCCTCGTAACAAATTTAATATTTATAATAAGAAATTATCTTCAATTGATTTTGTACCCGTATACTTAAATAACAGAATTAATCTTCAAATAATTAGTGAGGATTTTAAATAAAAATTTCTTATCAAAATTTCTTATCAAAGTTTACAGTATAATTCAAATATATTAAAGCTTATGCTTAAATAATTATTAAATAGAAAGTGTTATAAATTTATAATTAATATTGGAAGTTACTTTAAATAAAGATCAATAAAAAATTTACAATTCATTCACACAGAAGAAATTAGCGAATAAACATTATTTTGTAATTTTAATTCTATTTTACATACATATAATTTGAAAAATGAAAATATACTTTTGATTTCTTTTTTTTTCAAAGGAATATGTCTTATAATTTTTGTATGCAGTTATTATGTATTATAGATGTTGAGAACGGATGCTATATAAAATGGATACCATAAAATTCTTAAGATCTTCGAAATGGCTATAAATTTAAGTATCCTATATTTAATTCATCTCTTGCTATATTCTTTATGCCAAATAACAAAACATAAATTGTTCCAAAATTTGTAATGAATTCATATGTTTCATACAAACATACTTTACGTGATTTATTTACGAAAGTATTAACTCAAATTAAAATATTACATATATATTGAATGGAAAATTTTTCGACTTAAAATTATTAATAGGAATACATCTTTGATATAGAAGAATATTTGTTCAGGTCTTATTATAACTCTCATAATTGTGCTTCATTCATCCATGAAACTGCTTAAAAATATCAAGTTCAAGTTTGCTACCATATTCAATTACTTCGACTAACAAAAGAATGCGAAAAATGATTAGTGCAGCATATTTATACAGTAACTAAAAAATTCAATACATAAATACATAATAATAAACATTTGCAGTAGCTGTTTTGCTTACATCTTTTATTTGTATCAAATTTTAATAATACAAGTACCATAAAAGTTGTTTTAATTCACATGAAATGGAGGAGATAACAGTTTTGAATAAACTAAGTACATAATATTATGAATAGCGTACTGAATTTTAAAAGTAATAAATTCATATCTTTTATATTACAAGCCTTTTAAACATTATCTGTTTTTGGCGAATTCTTAGAATTGCATGCTGCTTAAGGCTTTATCTTTATCAATCTACAAAAAAGTGAAATATATTTTATTTTCATATTTCCAAGATAAATCAAAATGGGATTACTGAAATATATTAATTTATGTAAGTAACATTTTGACACGCTGTTTTTTAAAGTTTAAATCCGAGAAATATTTCTCAATATTATTTGTATTTTTATTATTACTATACATTGCTTATTTTTATTTGCACTGGTAAATGCTTTAAATCTTGAAATATTTTATAATTTAAGCACATAGAGTTGAAATGAATTATCTGGTAAATTCTGCATAAAATTAATCTAGATTAATGTGTATTAATGTTATAGT
Source organism: Latrodectus elegans (assembly GCA_030067965.1). Taxonomy (NCBI): domain Eukaryota; kingdom Metazoa; phylum Arthropoda; class Arachnida; order Araneae; family Theridiidae; genus Latrodectus; species Latrodectus elegans. Next base: position 48,121,226 of record CM057813.1, on the reverse strand, counting down.
AAATGATGTTAATAATATATGACTTATTATAAAGTAAATGTAATGCCTTCATAATTTATTAGAGAACAAATATTTTATGTTATTTATTGAAGTCATTAATCAATTTAGATAAAAAATGAGTCACTTTAAGTTTTGGGTAATTATTTATAAGCCGAAAAATGGCGAAGTAAATTAGAAAGCTGATGAATTTGTGTTGACTTCCACGTAAATTAAATAAGGATAATTATGAAAAGATATGTTTAAACAACAAAAACATTATCAATAGAAAATACATTTGATAAAATCAGAACCTAGCTTTTCCAAATAAATATTTAATCTTAATTTTACAGAATAACAAATATAAATTTAACAAATATAATTTAAGAAATATTTTACATCAACTTTCCTACTAAATGGTTATCTAAAATAATTATTTAAAAACATTTACACAAAGAATTCCTATACGTATGTATTCAATATAAAATACTATTCTGGAAATTAAAAAAAATAAATAAATAGGAAATACTGATATTCACATTTTTTTTTACTTGCATACAAAGTTATGCCCATTTTCATTCCAAGAAAGAAAAATAAATCTTCATAGGCTTAAAGTTGAATTATTTTCATAGCATCTGCAAAATAAAACGCACTTAAACAAGTGAATAAAAATTGCATGTAAGGAATGTATGACATGTGAACAGACTTGAAATATAACACTACTATTAATGTAAACCGTTTCGGTATGTCTCCTACGGGAAACTAGAGGAGTAATGTAAAAGAGAGAAAATAAAAACAAGCATTCTTGAGATTTCTTATGATAAAATACGTGCTTGAGAGCTTAGACTATAATAAAATTTTTGAGCAGGTTTTTAATATTAATAGATAGTAACAGACAACTTAAGGAGTTCTTAACATGATATTCAATTTCTTCTTATTAAAAAATCGTATAATGACAAGAGGATATTTATCACTTGTTTTACGTTTTATTGATTATGTTAAAGTAAATTCATAAATTAAGGAGATTTCTTTATTGTAATATACTTTATTATTGATATTTCTCTTTTTATATTTAATTTAAAAACTAATATTTTATTGAAAGAAATATAGGTGTAAATATATTTTATTTGATTCTTAATATTTTAATATTATAAAAAATCTTGTATTTTTATGAAAGCGTTTCATATTAACCTATTATAATATATTTAATCTATATTAAAATAGTATGTGAATATTTCAAATCATCTCTAAATTTTTTAACAGCTTTCGTTGAAATTTTTATATGTTTTTATTTGGAAGGAGTTATTTATGAATAATTTGTTTTTCAAAATGAAAGCAAATTAAATTATGTAATCCTTACATTAAACATCCCAATTTCCTAAGCATTCTACATACATAAATCTTACTTCCAATAGAATTAAATTATTTCTCAGAGCAGTTTTATTAGTTTGTACCTGAATATATAAATGCTAAACCTGAAATATAAAATCTTATGTGAATTTTTATATCACAAAGCTTATGAAATATTCATTTAGTAAAAAGTGAAATGAACTACAAGTCATCCTTACATTTTGAAATCAAAATAAAAGAGTATAAATATTCTTTTTATTATTTATTTGTATTTAGGAAAAGTAAATGTAATTAGATTTATGACACACTGTATACATAACACATTGAAATGAGATTCAGATGATTTTGATGTTATAAAATAATTATTACAAGTGTCTATAAGCAAAATTTAAAAATATAATATTCAGAATGACGCAAATAAAATTGACAAATATCATATATTGTAAATGTATGGAATACAAAATAATGTAATTTTTGCTTTATTTTTAATTAAATTTTATATTTCTATATTTTTTTATTAAAATTAAAGATAAAATTTATAATAAAATTTCATATTGAAAATGAAATTTATTTTTTATAATAATTTATGTTTATGACATATTAATTTAAAAAGCCTTTAATGTTTATTTATTAAGTGATAAGTTATTGGTATCATGTGTCTTTTTTATATTTGCTTAACAATTTAAATCTAGTGCTGAATCTATACTCTGATATAAATTTAAGGAATTATTTTCCCTATTTTTCTTGTTCACATATAATAATTACTTAACAAGGTGCTTATTACTAGCGTTAACACCAATTATCATTCTAGTCACAGTTAAGCTGTTTGCCAGCAGTATATAAATCAATTCTCCCTTTCTACCGACGAGAGAAATGCTTTCGAGCACTCAGGTAAATGCTATGATTTACGGATAATCCTAGATTTTCCTGTAACTTGCCTATGAATATAAATTTAGGATTGACACCTGACTCGACACCGTGCCCTGATAATTATCTACACTCATTATCCGTCGACAAACACCAGGTGCTGTTCCTCAAGTTAAACTTGATTGCCACGTGAACGTGACGCACTAAATGGGTTTCATACATTATGAAATTCTATATAACTGTGGGAAGCTTTCCAGTGATAGAACTTCCATCAACGCTCTACGGTCAAGCAATAGAATATACATGTTGGAGAAATCATAGAAACAGTTATCAATTATTTGAGTAGGTTGCATCATAAACTATTGCATATAGATGAAATGAAATGTATTTCCGGAATTGATTTACATTTTTCTGATTTATGAAATTCAATAATTATTTTTTTTAAATTTTATTGTTCCCTCGTATTTTTTTTTATTAAAATATTTTATTTAAGGTTATTGAAATGTACTAATGTGTTTTTGAAAAACTGAGCATTTTATTTTTAACAGTTGAAGAACTTTGGTTGATTTTTAATAAACATTGATGTGATTTCAAGAATGTTGATAAAAGTCATAGAATTAAACTCATATTGAACTTTTAATATATTGGAACTAATGATAGATTATATTGGCATATTATAATGTAATAAGTATTTAAAAAATTAAATACTACTTTTTTTGAGAATCAATGAATGTTACATTCTTGTAAAAAGATTTTATTTGTATGTCAATATAACCAATTTTATAAGGAATAAAATAACATTAATAAATAAAACATTTTGACATATGCATGAAGAAATCCTCAATATCCTTCGAATAAGTTTATGAATTTAACAAAAAAGATATTCTTAATTTGAAAACTTAACAGATATTAAAAATTACAATTATTAAATTTTTCAGCTGCTGCAATAACAATTAAATGTTATGAGAATATTTTCAAAAATCTTTCACTATCGGGTAGATAATACTCTTTAGCTAAAAACTACTTTTTAAAGAATCATCTAAATTAAATAATTTTTGACTTAATAATTAGTGTGTTTATGAAAAGAATAAAGATCAAATAATCTGCTCATTACATAAAAATAAATAATTAACAAATATTTTTTCATGTTAGCTTACCAGTACCATGCAAAAGACGTTCCAGTCTTTTTCGTACTTAAATTGCATTATTAAATTATGATATAAGTCTGAATAATACTAAAATACTATAATTTATTGATAATTATTACCTAATGTTTCATTACAATCAATAATTCATTAAGAGTAAATGTTAGTTGTTTAGTCTCATCTTATCTTATAAAGATGGAGTTTTATACGATGTTTCAAATTGTTAACAATACGGAGTATTAAAACGTCTATTTACAAATAAATAATATAAAATTTGAGAAAACTGGTGGGAGTAATTTCATTGACTGATTTGATTTTAATTTTGTTTTGCATTTAACATTTTACATCAGTATTTTACTATTTTTTCAAGTCATTTACATTCATAATTAATTTATTTTAGACACTCCAATAATCATACAAATCCAGTATACATTTAAATCCAATATTCATACAATTTGTGTAATATATTGTAACATTAAGTTATATTATAATAAATAAGAATGTTGTGTAATTATATTACTATCAGTATAGCAATATGAAAGTAATATTAATTTTGCTGCATTATTTTAAAACTTGTAATACACGTTTCTTGAGATAAAAAGCTGAAATTATACAATAAAAGAACGATGAATTAGATAAATTTCTCATTATAATAAAAATGAATATATGTACATTAACAAATGTTATTACATTACAAGATCTAAAAAATAGTGATTCTTCATCAATAAAATAAAATATCAATCATCATTCAATAAAAAGCATTGCTCGTTTAACTAGCTTTATGCAGGATTATTGTTATTAAAATGAAGACAAACTTTCGTACTTAAATTTTAATTAAAATTATTGCATAAACTAATTATTTGATAAATTTTAAGATAGTGAAAATACTAACCAAATATCTCTGACTAATTTATAATTATATAAGATCGAGTAATATAGATTAGTTTAACTTACTTGTTATTAGTCTCATGAAACACACACATTTCCAAACTGTGAAGAGTGACTTCCATAAATCATAGATTATTATCTCTATTTAAGGACCAGTTTCACCAAACTTTAGATAATTAGTTGTTTCACAGTGATTTAATAAATACTAGCATAATAAATGCAATTAATAATCTATTACATCACATTTAATCTACCAAAAGTGCTAATTAATGTAAAGCGGTATGATACCTAATAAATAGTGAGTTATGAAATTCCTTTTCCTTCGAATATATTTTCTATATTTTCATTCTATAATTTTTTAAATCAAGAAAGGTAATTTTTTATATTTTTTGAAAATGTATCTATATCCTGAAATAGTAAATTAACTTATCTTCGAATTTTAACTTCCGAACAAATGTTTACATTATAAAATAAACAATCTTATATAACATTCCTATTTTTGAAAACATGGGTGTGAGTATATATTTTCCAGTCTACTTATATAAATATTAGGTTTTCAAATTGAATGAAAAATAAAAATAATATTTATTTAAAGGATTTGTGCTTTTTGTATTCAGTATCACTTAAATTTATATTAATTCTGAAAAAACTGAAAATATGAAAGCAATTACATTTTCATAAGTAAACATTTTGTAGAAGATTAGCGTAGGATTTTCCCCTATAAGTTTTACATGTAGGAAAATATAAACATTTAGAATTTATCAGAATTTAGTATCAAGTTTAGTTCTGCTTTAAGTAAAATAAAGTATGAAAAATAACATTTTAATTACAGTTAGATATTATTTTCATAAAGGTAATATATATTTCTTTAAAATATGCATCTTTTAATATTACATTATTATGAGACAGTGTTAGAATTCTAAATTAAGTAAGATGATTTTTTTCTGATATAATCATTTTCATTGTTTGCACACAAAATAAAATTTAAAAGAATAATTTGAAAAACATATGCGAGAATAAATGCTTACGCAAGAAAATCATTCAATCTTTGAAATCGTTCTACAAATGCAAAACTTTTATGGATGGCATTAAAAAATCATTGCTTTTACATTTGATTTACTATTTTTTAAATGATTGTTATTCATCAGTGTAAAACCAGCTATGATGATATTTTGTGGTAGAAAAAAAAAAAAAAAAAAAAAAAAAAAAAAGAAGTCTCAACATATATTTTGAGTTTCTCAGTATGCACAGGAAGACATATGCGAAGACATATACAATGGTACTTAACATTTTGATTATTTAAATTGTTATTAGATTACTGTTTGAATATCAATCTCTGGTGACTAAAATTTTTCAGAGCCAATAATTCACGCACAGTAACTTCAAGCTCATACAGTTAATGAAACAAACTTTAAATCTGGTAACTTGTGTTCAAAACTGATTCCTATGATAATGTAAAGTTTTAAATTTGTAATTTCAAAAGAAATAAAAGCTTTTGAAATGGTTTATGCATATTATGAAATGATTTAACTCTTTAACTTTAGAACTAAAAGTTGTTAGCAAAATAATCTTTTAAGAAGAGTTAGCGCTTTAATGGTAAATGCTGACGCTTTAAGAATACGTATTTGCTTCGACAATTCTATCTTGGACATGGATATACGCAGTAGGGAAAAATCAATTAAAACTATAAGTTTTGGTTAAACAAGGCCTCATGTGGAAGAAGTGACCAGTTTAAGCCATCTACTAGACAAGATTATTTTAAAAGAAACACAGTAGCATTGCCATACTTTGTTTTAAAAGTTCAAAAATATTGTTCTATAATCAACATTTTTTGCACTTATTTTAATGTGAGAAGTTGACTTAAACTCTTCGAGTAATGAAATGGCTCATCGTAGTTGATGGAACAAAAAAATTTATTTTCGATTTCAATTAGCATTGATAGATTAAAAGCTAATTAATTTCGTTTAAATAATATGCAAAAGGAAACTCTTAAATGAAAGAAGATCAACATTTAATAAGAAAAATGAAGAACGATGGTATGATAATAGTAGACTAATCTTCAAATAATGACATAAAAAATGTATTAAAAAAAATGTTTCTGGGGTAATTTTAGAGAAAATAACTATATATTTTACAATTGAATAAAGCATTTTATAGTACTGGGTCATAAAGGGGGAAAGAGTACATAGGAAAATAACAGATCTCGTACTAAACAAATAATTTCCACAATTGTCGATGAATAACATTGCAAATTATAGAAATTGCCTTTAATAACTAATTTAACATGTAAATAAATGCATGTTATGGTGTTAATTTAAAATATTAAGGTGTAGGGTTGGAATGTGGTTACATACAGTATTAAATGTTACGTGTGAGCATTTTTGTTACGCATGTATACGTTAGTAAGGTTGATTTTCAACAATGAAATCAGTCATAAATAAAAAACACTACCTAAACTAATTAGGATAAGGATGTAAAATAATGATAAATAATTTGGAAGTAATAATTTTCTTATAATTATTGTTGTATGCTGCTTGATAAGCAATTGTAAAATATTAATCCTGGTAATATAGAGGAAAAATCATATTCTTCTGAATGAAACATTAGAACACTTTTAAAAAAAATGGAAATAATTGTTTTATGAAATAATATTTCATTGTCTTTGCTTAAATATTTAATATAAAGAAAGTTAGTGAGCGTTTTATTGTACTCTGCACAATACATAATTTAAAGCGAAATTTCCTAACAAAAGGTAATCGTAGTAAATTGCTTTTGATATTTCTACCATAGTTTGTCAGCTTAAAACATAAAACCATAATCTCAATTGAACAATAAAAAGTTCATATTATATTTCTATTTTCCATATTTATATAGGGAAGTGAATCTTGTCTTCAGAATTATAATACATATATCAATTTGAGTGTAGCATAATATTTGATAAAAAAAATATCACTCAGAAATTATTCAAGAAGTTCATAGAAAGAGCAATAATAGTTAATTTTAATGAAAAAAGTCAATAAACATGCTCATTTAAATCCAGAATTTCTGCTGAATTGCTACACTGTTTTAGTTTTAATTTGCATACTTAGTTTCTCAAAAAAAAGTGTATACAAAAAGAAATAAGATATAAGAAAAAATATGTTTATTACATTTTTGATTAAGAATAAATTGTATTAGTCATGAGTTATTCATTTATGTTTGTAATAATTGCTTATTAAAATAATTTGTTACGAATAATTCAACTGCGGATATCCAAATGAAAATATTAAATTTAAAATAAAATACAAAATGTACAGTTATGTTGTACATTAAACACGTCTTAAATTTCCCTTTAATAAGTGGTTTTAAGTTAAGCAAAACCACCAAACAGGAAGGACATCATTAAATATTTATAATTATTTCATATTTACCTTCATTGTGTTCCTTTGATACATTAGCTATATACTAGATGGTCAATGTTCTCAAATTCTTTTAGTGAAACTATTATTAATAATTGTTACTAGAATATAAACATCACAGTAAAGTGTTAATGATATCCTTCTTATATAAGGAGAATTTATTTAGTTTTTAGAATTTTTGATTCTGCATCCTATAAAACCATTTATGTTAAATATTCAGAATGTTTCTAAATTTAAATCTTACAAAATTTGAGAATTTATACGTTTATATAAATCTAGTGATAACATCTAATCATGAAAAATAGTAAATTTTTAATTTAATAAAAAATGCATTGATGTTTAAATTAAGTTAAAAAAATATCATTAATGCAGTTGTTTTTATAGGAATCATTTATTGGTAGATTAACATCCGATCTAGATATAAATTTAGTGTCCAAAGATGGAACTCCAGATAGTATATCAAGATCGTGATAAAATGAGTGGTCAGGAAGTAAAAGAAGTAAAAAAATGAAAGCGAAGAGGAAGAAAATGTGCTTTCTTAACAAAGAAAAAGTAACGTCTGCCTCCACTTTTCTAAGTCACAGACTTCCATTTGCCATGGGCCTTTTTATTTAGGCCATAAAAAATCTCCGGTCTTAGTATTAAGCGTTGGCTTCGCCTCTTTATGTGTGGCATGTACCGTATTGGTATGGATATGAGATAGAAATCTGGTCTCTGTCAACAAAGTATTCAACAGAGGATTACTTTCCTATCCAGAGATATCTCCCCAGTTTTTGCAGTTATTCGAGTGGAATAGGAAGAAACACCATTTACCTTCTTGGCTTTATGTGAATACATTAATTTTAGTGCATAAAATGTCGAATTAAGAAACTTTAAATTAAATTACAATTTTAATTCATAGAATATATATATATATATATATATATATATATATATATATATATATATATATATATATATATATATATATATATATATATATATATGAATCTATATTGCCTTATTCCCATTATAGAAATCTGGTGGAAGTGTCATTATATGGGCCATAGGTATTGAAGTGGTTGCCTTACGTTCATTGACGGTAAGCAAACAGTCAAGATATACGGAGATCACCTGTCCAATATTAGTTTTTACACTGATAGCGATATTTCATGGGTGATAATGCAACTATATGAAGAGCTAGAAGAGTCACAAGTTGGTTCGCTGAACGTTAACATGATCTAAACATTTTTCCTAGCCACTTCAGAGCTTAAATTGTAGCCCCATGTGTTATGTAAGGTCAAAAGTGGAAAAACGCATCCGACAGTACTTTCCCGTTCTACTTTATTCATAAACCCGCAAATGCATCATAGCCAATCATGGCTTTACTTGAGCATAAATGCTTTCCGAAAGCAAGTAAACTGAGTAATCAAATGATAAAAAGCTGTAATTTCTTCAAAGTTCTCAGTAAAATATTGATTTTTGCATTCTAATTTGTTAACAAGTTCTAATTTGTTACGTTATATACAAACGTAAACTAAAACTTATGTTTACGCGGCACAACAAATGTAACCCTGGACCATTCGTGACCATTCTATTTTTGGACCAATGTCCCTGAGGTATGTCCCGAATAGGAGATCCCCAAGAATGCTCGGCACTCCGGACATGGAACTTGGGAGTAATGCCAACTGAGTTATAAAAATCTCGCTAATTTTTTGTACCATTAAATACACTACTGGACATTAAAATTGCTACACCAAGAAGGCGACATGCTACAGACGTGAAATTTATACGAAAGGAAGAAGATGTTGTGATATGCAAATGATTAGCTTTTCAACGCATTCAGACAAAGCAGACGCCAGTTGCGACACCTACATTGTGTTTAAATGAGGAAATTATTCAGCCGGTTCCTCATACACAAATTGCATTTGAACGTTGTTGCCTGGTGAAATTTGTTGTGATGCCTCGTGTAAGAAGGAGAAATGCGTACCAGCACGTTTCTGACTTTGATAAAGGTCGAAACGTAGCGTACCGGTATTGCGGTTTATCTTATCGCAGTATTGCTGCTCGCGTCGGTCGAGATCCAATGACTGTTAGCAGAATATGGTATCGATGGGTTCAGGACGGTAATACGGAACGTCATGGGGGATCTCAACGGCCACCTATCACTAGCAGCCGAGAAGACTAGCATATTATCAGCATGGACATAATGGATCGTGCAACCACGTCTCGAGCCGTGAGTCAAGAAACGGGGTCGTTTGGAAGACTACAAGTGTCTGCACGAAGAGTTCGACGACGTTTGCATCAGCATGGACTCTCAGCTCGAAGACCATTGCTGCGGCTTCCCTTGACGCTGCGTCATAGACAACAGCGCCTTCAATGGTGTGATCAACGACGAACCTGGACGCACGAATGGCGAGACGTCATCTTTTCAGATGAATCCAGGTTCTGTGTACAGCATCATGATGGTCGCATCCGTGTTTGGCGGCATCGGGGTGAACGCACACTGGCAGCGTGTATTCGTCATCGTCATACTGGCCCATCACCTGGCGTGATGGTTTGAGGTGCCATTGGATACACGTTTCGGTCACTTCTTGTTCGCATTGACGGTGCTTTGAACAGTGCACGTTACATTTCTGGTGTGTTACGACCCGTGGCTCTACCCTTTATTCGAGCCCTGCGAAATCCTAAGTTTCAGCAGGATAATTCTCAACCGCATGTTGCCGGTATTGTACGGACCTTCCTTGATACGGAACATGTTCTGCTGTTGCCCTGGTCAGCACGTTCTCCAGATCTTTCACCAATAGAAAACGTCTGGTCAATGGTTGCCGAGCGACTGGCTCGTCACCAAACGCCAGTCACTACGGTTGATGAACTGAGCGATCGTGTTGAAGCTGCATGGGCATCTGTACCTGTACATGCAATCCAATCTCTGTTTGACTCAATGCCCAGGCATATAACTGCTGTTATTACTGCCAGAGGTGGTTGTTCTGGGTACTGATTTCTCAGGATCTACCCAGCCAAATTTTTTGAAAATTTAATTACTTGTTATTTCTAATATAATACATTTGTCCAATAAATATCATTTTGTTATCTGCATTTCTTCCTGGTTTAGCAATTTTAATGTCCAGTAGTGTATATATGAAAATGTTAATAATTTTTTTGTATTATTTAAATTTATTCACTATACACATGTAGATGTTTACCTAATATTACTAAATTTTAAAAATTACTTAATTATACTATTTACATTCTGTTGTTTTATATTACTATATTTCTATAAAATAATTGTATCTATGAAAACAAATTTCCATCTTAAAATTTAGTCTTTTGTTAAAATTTTTTTTCTACTCCAAATTTGGAATATAACTGTTTAATGCATTTCCTTTCTATGAATATATATTATCCAGTGCTGAAAGCTACTCATAATAAATTGAATATACAATAAATAATACTTTAGGTTATAATGGTAATTACAGTGATTCGTATTTTCTTGGGGAATAGTTATTTTAAAATGTTGTATGTTACTATTTTATTGGAAGAAGGAAAATACGAAAACGCATTGTTTATATAGTTACGAAAATTAAGTTTATTTTTTGAATATTTTATTTTAATAATATATTTTTTTCAAATAACTTTATTAATGAAAATTAATACAAGAAGAAATTCGCTGAAGAGTATGACAATTTTTCTATCGTTTTCCATAAAATCCTGTTTTTATTTTAGATTATTTGCAGGAATTCTAACAAAGCTTATAATTTTACCTTTATTTAAAAATGATTATCTATTCTTCTCAAAAGAAATTTTAAATTAATTATTCCAAATTATCTGAAAATATTCAAAAATGTCAATGATCTATAAATATTTAAATGTTAATTCAAATCATTACTGCTAACCTTTTATGAATTTAGATTATGTATTCTATTTATGTTTCATATTCCTTTCAAATTTTATTTTATCTTCAAATTATACATATGAAAGGCAGGCAGATTAATACATTTAAAGATAATATTTTTGCTAAATATTAAGCATTTATAAAAGATTATGAATTAAATATTGATTAATATACCCTATAAATCCTTGCATTGTTTAGAATAAAATTAATAAAAATTATCTTTTTCCTTAAAAAAAATTCAAATTTCTTTGAACGGTTTTATACATAAGCACACATTTTTCATAAAAAATATATAATTGAAAATTGAACAAAGTTCACTTGCATTAAAGAAACCATGGTATTAAGCGTATAATAGTTAAAATTGTTGAAATATACATGTTAACAACGAAGTACTTTAACAATTTAGGTAGGGGTCACTTAAGGTAATCAACCCTATAAGCTGACAGGAATATTTAAGTAGAACTATTGTAAAATAGAGCATATGAATATCAAATTAGGTTACTTTTAAATAATATGTCATAAAACTTGTAATATTAATAAGTAAACTTGATATTTTCAAGACTTAAGAGGAGTAACTTTGTAATCCTTGACATGAACATTTACTTGAAATTATTATTTTCAAAAATATAAATGCAAATTTGAAAAAAAAAATTAAAACGTATAAAAAGAGAAATCAATGATGAGAAATAAATGAAAAATTAAATAATTATTATGAGAAATTAATATTTAAAAATAAAAATTAAGTGATTATAAAGAAGAGACTTAGCTCATATGATGTTATCCTATATAATATTGCGATCCCTATCTATACATCAATCAATTCTAGATACTAAGACAGAATTAATATCTTACTATGTTGGTAAGAAATTCAAACTTTACACTAGAAATGTTTATTCAAAACTCTGTACACCAAAAATGTCGCGTTGCTGCAGTTTAAAAGTAAACCTCTATTGGTGGAACGTTCAAAATTGCATGACAGATCAGTGCTTAATAAACTATACTAATTTTATATTAGAAACAAATATAACTACAAAAACACACAATTTATTCATGGAATGAGTAAAATGTTTTGTTATTAATAAATTTATGTCTTTTATCCATTTAAGTATGCATAAATGCAACTTCTCAACCACTGCTTGAATAAACCGAATTGCTTATTTTTTGCACATTCTTGAGGAAACACTTGTACGGAATTTTCGTTTGGGTTTCTTTAATTAAAGAATTTTAATATATAAAAATTACATTTATACAAATTTAATTCTTAAAATTTTCTTAACAAGTGTGCAGTATTCTTTTTAATTATTGGAAAGTCATTTATATGAAGATAGTTGATTTATATAACAAGTTGGTTTATACATTGATATTCGATGTATTTATATACGAAGGATATTTGGACAAAAGTTTAAAATTTGTCTTTTTTATGAAAATCATTAGAAGTAGTCATTAATCAAGTATTTTAAAGGAATTAAAAGCAATAGGTAATGAATCAGCCTCATAAGTAATTTAATATAAAAAATTAGTTAAAATTTACTAATATTCTAAGACTAACGATTTTTGAAACAAGTACTAAATTTTATATTCCAAAGCGAGTAAAAAAAAGAACAAATGGTATTTTGCGATAAAATCAAAAACATACATTCTTACACATTTTCTTCTTTTAAATCTTTTCCCCTTATATGTTAAGTTGAAACATATTTTAAATTGTCAAACGAAATACCTATTTCTTTTATATATTATTTTTTATTCTTTAAAGTTTAGTGTTTGACTTAGAGTATTTCAAATTTTAGCTTTGAAGTTGGGCAACATGTTTGTCTATGAAATTGAATAGTTTCCTCACTTGATAAAATTTTGGAAACTTGAATTCAAATTACTAATTCTGTATCGAAAACTGATAATTTAAGTTTTCTACCATTTTTAATTTTTCCAATCGAATTATTAGAGAAAACATTTACAGTTAATTAGCTTCTCATGAGAAAATTATATATAATACATTTAAAAAAATATTGTAAACTTTATAAAATATTTAATGAGACGAAAATAATTAAATAGGAAAGATAATAAATTACTTTATTAAAAATTTTATTTTTTACAGTTTTAAGAAAATTAAAATAAATTTATATCTCTGAATTAAAATTTAGGCATTAATTGAATTTCTAGGAATTTCAAAAGCTTATTTTTAAACTAAACTATGAATATATATATAATATATATATATATATATATATATATATATATATATATATATATATATATATATATATATATATATATATATATATATATATATATATATATATATATATATATAATATATATATATATATATATATATATATATATATATAATTAAGAATGTATATTTCTCTATTTATTAATATAATTCAAATCATTTGAAATGTAACATAAAAATAGGAAGATATATTTATAAGATGCAATCCTCTGTATGTGTTTATTATGTGACAGAATTAATACGCTTATCACAAATATTACATCAAATGCATCTAAAACAATTATAAATTTGATAGTGTAATAACGTGATGAAGCGCATATGCCAAAACTCAATTAATATCGTAATTCTATAACTGTATAACGAAATCAAGATTTGGTGTTGAAAATACGTCTGTAAATGAATGATTTTTAAAAGTTATATTTTAGTAACTTTTAAAAATCATTCATTTGCATTTGAAAATTATTTTATAATACATTTTAAACTGGGTATGTGCTAAGGTAAAACAAATTCTACTTAAAATTGCATTTTAGTCACACTGATTTGCGACATGCTTAAATTATTTGTATCGAAAAATATAAATGTGTGGTTAAAGTAATAAACACTAATTTATAGAAAGCAATTTCTCTTCAGAAAATCGGAAGTGTGGAAGATGAAATGGAAAATTTTTTTATTCGCCAAATTCATCAAAATTACACATAACAATCGAAAATAGTTAGAAAATAAACATAGAGAGAGTATGATTATAGAACTTTATATTGGTATCTGATATCATAATTGTATTCATTCTTAAAGTACCAAGATTAATTAAAATTTAAAAATATTCTCTCTCCTTAAATATTAAGTATTATAATTTATGTTGAGGTATTCTTTGGTACTGTGACAGTTATATCCAATAATGTGACCTGATCGCTGTTGTGGTCTCTCTAGACCACCTTCTGGATTGTTTGCGGCTTTCTCGGGAAGATGTGTATCTAAGACCGTTACTCGTTTTAGATTTTATAAGGATTAGTGGTGGCATCATGGATCTGGTCTAGCTTTGCGAACCAATTGGAGGTTTGATACAACAACATGTGACCTGATATGACGTAAATGTTACTTGATTATTAAATATTATTAATTAAATAGCATATTCTGTCATCAAGTTGTTGTTTTTATCTCCTGTCTGCTTTGACGGAGTCAGATCAGATCAATGGAACCTTTGACATTAATATAGTCCAATACAAGAAAGGGACAATTGTGGATTTTCTCCTAGTCCATTCCAAGGCAGTCCAAAATGCGGATAAGTGGTACCCATTCTTGTCTGTATTTAGGGCAAAACGGAAACTTCTTGCAACCCGAAGAATATGTGAAACCTTTCATCTGTGGGACAGACATGTGAATGAAACATCACAAGTACCATAAGTGTTTGACTCTGTTGCTGTAATTTATGACACATGCTTGATTATATCTACAGTATTTACAATTTCAGTTAACAGTATTGTTAATTTACAGTATTTACAGTACAAATGGATATGTTGATTGCACCGCCCTCATATCTGTCGAAGTAAAATGTGAGTTTTCTTTCCTGCCGTCCTCATAATCCATTAATGCATCCATTATTTATGAAACGAACAAAAAATGCCCAAAGAATAAAGACATCACAAATAGTCTATAATTAGACAATGTACTACAAATAATGAAACAGTAGACAAATAAATGGAAACATATGTAAATGTAGATACATTAACGTTTTTCCCTGTACTGAATATTCAACTAAATAAATATCATTAAGAAAATAAATAATAATTCCAGTGAGTTTTTTTTTTAAAGAGTCTACAATTTTTCTAATGTAAGGTATAAAACTTTCGTTTAATAGAAAATATAGACAAATATTTTGAAACAAATTATAAAGAAAAACTCATTAATAATTTTAAAATAACAAGATGGAAAAAGTAAAGAAAAAATACCTTTTTTATTTTAGTACTTACAACTAATCTTTGCTAAATTGTGAATTACAAATTTTACAAAAATATTTCGTGTTTTATTTAGTTGATTACGTGCTTACGTTTAATTCATTCGTTCATTATAATTTTTTTATTTTATTTTTATGTTTACAAAGCTTTAAAATTCCTATTCTTTTCCTCAAATGCTGAAACTAAGTAATTAAATTTAGAAGAAACAAATTCTTATTTGCATTAAAAATCAACTTTAATGAAAGAATATGAATCGCGTGAAACGAAATGCTTCAAAGTAATAAACCAACTTGAAACGCTCAAATCTTGTTCACGCGAAATTTAAAGTTGGCCAATGAAAAGGAGAATGAGAAATTTACATGGATTTCTCATCGATCATACGTCACGGCATCCTTCTTTGTAATTATTTTTACCTGTTGTGGTAAGTATGTAACGTTAATCACTCCTTATAGGAACAAAGGCAAAACTCTGACAGGAATCTTTTGTTTGCATCAACCAAGCGGGCCTAGAAAACTGCTGCGTCAAACGACCGCTTTTTTGCTTTGTAAAATCCCATTTTCTCTCACGTCCGTTGTTGTATTTATTTAATTATTCATTTAAAAAGGATGAGAGAGTCTAATTAAGGTAATTGCTACTTCCCTAAGCCAAGCTTCTATAACTGAACTGGCAGAATAAATCAGGAATTTTCTGCTCGCACCCCCCTCCAGTTCCTGTAATCGAAGCGCCACGGGGCAAAAGTCACGTCTACTTACGTTCGATTTCGTGGTTAAATTGTTAAAGAGGCAGGCAAAGATTAACACCCCATCGGTCCAATAAATGCTTCAAAAAGGGTTGAAAAAGAGCTTCTTTTGTCAAGAACAATGGGGAGGAATTTTACATTTGCATCTCACCTGCCTCCTTACTCCCCAAGAGATGTGGGAGGAAATTTTAAAAGATTTAAAAATTGTGATTGGATTAAATATAGAATCGTAGAATTTTTTTAACCACTTCTAGTTTTTTTTCCACATTTGCTATTGCAAATCAAGAAATTAAAAAAATCACAATTCTTAATTCAAATTTACTTTTTTCAGATTTTATTTTAGGTAAAAGTTTTTTTTTCCTTTTTTTTTAAAGTAACATTACAATTTTCATCAGGAGAGAAGTATTCAGAAAGAATTTAAATTCTTGAATGATTCTTCACTAATGAATAAAGATTATTTTTTATTATTTGAACTTATACATTAGAAATGCATATCTTGGTTAAGTTAACAACTCGGATGTTTTCATTTTTTAATGTTTTCTTAATTAATTAAAGTAAGGTAAATGGATGTGCTAAAGTAATATTTGATCTTGTGTCCGGAAAAGAACATTCTAACTTTATTTACATACAGTAAATTACACGAATTAATATCATACACTTGATTTATCAACTCCTAAATTTCATTTTTATAAATAATATTTTAGATATTTATTTTAAAAAAATAGCATTTGGTTAAAAAAAATAAATAAAACAAAGACTATTGACTAGGTAATCACTAAGCAACAACTCTTAATACAAATGCTGCAAATATTTTATATATTTATACTAAATAATTATATTGTTCTTTATAAAATTATCGTATTTAATATTATTTAGATGCTACTTACAACCAGTTCTATCATTTTAACGGAAGTTATTTTTAGCTATTAAAATAGAAGTCTTAGGTCAAACCAATTTGTGTAAAATGTTATGTAATTTTTTTTTCAATTTCATACTATGCACGTAGAGGGTCTAACTACCAATTAATGTTGCAGGAATGCTTAACATTCATTACCTTCTATTTGTTTACATGAACGAATTTCACAGATAAATCATTATTTGTAGTTTTCAATTCAAGAAATTTTCGAGATCTTATTTTAACAAACGTACACACAAGAACTGAATTTTCCATATCTTTGTTTTCAATTTTGTGTGGGATAGAATCCGTAGTTTCCTGTTATGGTAACCTAAATCATAGCATTGGCCAACGTTAGCTTCACATTTTATATAATGATAAGCAATAATAATAGGCATTAAGTAATGAATGATATTTTTTAACTTTTTGCAAAACCCTAAATAATTGATACGTAGATAATGATTTCAAACTTAAAAGGAATAAATATTAACCTTTTTTTAATAGGACAAGAAAATTTCATTTGATTGACAGATATTTTGAAATTATTTTTTTCATATTATAAACCCTGATATATAATTTAAAAAAAAGTTATATATATATATATATAATATATATATATACATATATATGTATATATATATATATATATATATATATATATATATATATATATATATATATATATATATATATATATATATATATATATATATATATATATATATATATATATATATATATATATATATATATATAAAATCAATAATTATTCCATTAAATTATATAGAAATTTATAACAAAAGCGTTTATAAAAAAATGCGGGTTTTTACAAATGAATAATATTTTTAAAAAATAAATGGAAATTCATTTAGTTTGTTAAATGTTTTATTTTTAAAATATTATTCTCTATTTTTGTCAGTAATGGTGTAATTAGAAAATATTATATCAATATCAGTAACACACAGCTTCTCATATCTATCTGTGTTGTAAATTTTTCAGTCCTAACAAGAAAATATAACCTACTTTATAGTGTTCTTAGTGAAAAACTAGATAAAAGTAAATTAGAATTACATTTTAGGAATTAGTTATGTGGCTAAATTAAAAAGAATTCATTTTGAAAATATATAGAAATTTCTAAGGTTTTAATATGTACATCTGATTTGTAAAATATTATATTATCATTAATTTTTCATATTAAATTATATTATTTTTGAAGACATTTTTGCAATGAATCAGATTTAATTCTTAGAAAACTTTTTATTTTATATTTCAATCAAATTAAAATCATCATCGGCATTTATATCATAAAAAATTATTAGATTTCAAATGTGTTAATTTCAAATTTAGTGATGTTTTTATTTAGTGAAATAGTAGATTTGCTATTATACATTGTTTTTTAACTTTCACTCAAACTATTCATAATTATTATTTATGTAAACGAGAAGTAGAAATATTTTATCCAAGTTAAATATTTCTATAACTGTTTAAACGTTTTAAAGATAGATTTTATTTTTATATTCGAATTATCCTAAAAATGTTTAAATCAATGAAAAAAATGTTTCTTTGAATTCTTAGTTTGTCTGTTAACCACATTAACAATTCTAAATAACGGTAAATTTATAGTGTACTTATAAGGTGCAGCATTTAGAATAATTAAAATATGCAAGAAATAAAAATAGTAACAATTTTCAAAGAGAATTATTATTTAAATTTTTTTGTCATATTTTTACAAGTAATGTCATATGTTCTGTTAAAATTTACTATTTACTGTTATTTTATAGAATAATTTTATAAGAATGAAAAATTTAGATTGAAAATAACTAAGTAAGATAATATTCCAATTTCCTGCAAAATCATTGTTTTTATTTAAACATAAGTAGCAGTTGGTTCATGCCTTGCTAACTGACATATATAAATATTTAATTCTTTCTATTTTTGTAAAAATAAAAATAAATTTCAAGCAGCGTTTTTTTTAAATTTGAACTGAAATAAAAACAACTAAATATTTCATTGCCAAAAGGTATTTAAAGAAATAAAGAGTGCTTTCGGTAATCCTCCAAACCTAATCCAAATCAAAACAATATCATGAACTTTTTTCCCTATCTTTCCGGTCTGTAATGTTTTAACTGACTCTCTTAGAGTCCTCAAAGGGACTAAAAACATAAATGTAGGGAAAAGAAAGTTGGTGAAGGAGTGAGAGGATGTCCCAAACCACAGATACGGAAAGCAACTGAAGAAAAAATCACTCTTGTATCCCTTTTCCGGATCTTATGCGGAGTCCTAAAGGGGATTTCCCTTTAGAAAATCCTTTGCCTCTCCAGAGGGAATAGTGATCGATAGTAAATATAACGAATCTTATCTGTATTTCTTTTCTGCACCTATCTTTTCCCTTTTATATCTGTTAAAATCTCGATATTGTTCCTTCGACAGAATGTTAGATAATGCCACTATGTAGTGAAACAAATAAACTGCTTAGGCTACTGACTAATGCTGGAAAGATATTGTTCCTATTTCTGAATAGTTTCTGTCAAAGAAAGTGTTTTTTCTTGTTTTGTGTATGGAAGAGAAATGTTACGGATACGGATATATAAATAGATTAAAAATTGAAAAGTTTATAAAAAATAAATATTTTTGGAAACATTTTATTTCTATTAAATGAATAAAAAAATTCCTTTTAAAATATTAAAATTCATTCTTAAATAAGAAGGTATTTTAGAGCAAAAACTCATTCTTAATGTTTTTATTTATATTTTAAAATTATGAGAGATTGGAAAATTTGTAAATCTAAGTGATTGCTATGAGTAAATTATATTAGTTAAGAAAAAATAAAATAAGAGATTGGATCGGAAAGACTCTTCAGATTTCCTTATATACTTCATTAAAACTATAATTGACAACTAATAATTGATAATATATAATGAAATCGTGAATTATAGCTTGATTTATTATTAAATAATACTTATTAAAAAGTTTAAACTTGATATAATTAAAAAATATTTTAACTAAGTTATTATGCTTTGTTGATTTATGTATGAAATACATGTCCTAATTTTAACTGTACATTATCTGGGTAACTAACCAGGTAATATTTAATGGTAACAAAAATTAACGAAATTTTTATAACTCAGTTGACATTACTTCCATGTGTCATATTTAAAAACGAAATTCAATATTTTAGTTAACTGGATGTCTGAAATGCTTTGAGAATTAAAATTGTAAATAATAATTAAAGTCGGAAATTTTGGAGTTGTTTTGAAATACATTCAGATTTTATAATTCATTGTAAATGAATTGCGTGCTGTTTTCTAAAAAAAGTGTTTTGCACTATAATTTTATAGATGTAAAAGTTAAATACAAAAAACTTATTTATACGGACAATTTATATTTTCTGTCATTTCACCTCATTTAACCTTGCCCTAAATACATTTTTTATTCACCATAAGATTTACATATTGATCCATATTAAATAAATGTTAGAAAAGTATACTTTGGTTTTTATGGTAAATTGTAATTGCAAAAATCATCTGGCTATTCCTATAACGGTTAATTTATCAATTTCATTTTCATTATAATCAATCAAAGCTTCCATTAAAATCAACACAATCAGAATGCATTTTATAAATAATTAATATGCAGTCAAGTTTTATTATTACAAATTGAAAAAAAAAAAAGAAACGTTATTTCTTATCAATTATACAGCTATAATACTTTGCCACCTTTATGTATATAATAATCTCGAAATAAAATAAATATAAATACTTAAAATTTATGGTATGAAAGCTATCTAATAAGTGTAAAAATGGAAGCTTTTAAAAATAAATATATTCTATTTTAATTAAAAGATAAAGCAATAATGAAATAGATGAATTCCCTTATTAAGGGTTACACAATTTTCTATTCATCCATAAAACATTAATCGAAGCGACAGAGAAATGCAAATATTTATATGTAATAAAATTATAACAATAAATTATATTATATTGTAGTTTTCTAGTAAGAAAATGAAAACGTATGCAATTTTATTCCTAGATGTCACAAAAACGAGAAAAGCTATCATTACTTTTTCAGCCAATTCCTTCGTGCCAACGTAAACTGTTCTCTCTCTCTCTCTCTTTTTTTTTTTTTTTTTTTTTTTTTTTTTTTACAGAGTGCCTTCTATAATTTTCTTTTCAAATGCTGTCTCACTGAACTTTCTTCATTTGGTTTAACCATTACTATTGTCTGGATTTGAGAAAGAGAAAGTGGAGAGAGAAAAACATTTCTACTGATAATAATTGCAACTAATGTAGAAATATCTCTATAATTTT
This sequence comes from Latrodectus elegans, assembly GCA_030067965.1. Taxonomy (NCBI): domain Eukaryota; kingdom Metazoa; phylum Arthropoda; class Arachnida; order Araneae; family Theridiidae; genus Latrodectus; species Latrodectus elegans. Next base: position 48,099,605 of record CM057813.1, on the reverse strand, counting down.
ATCCAGTTTGCTTTCAAACACGTAAGCGAAGATACAAACTGTCATTTTATTTTCTACACAGTTACAATTGGGCTAAAAATTGGAGCGAAAACAGTTTTCAAGTAATTCTTTTCTCCGAGAAAGCAAGTTTCTAAAGAAATAATCTAATTTTATTAAATAAGAAATTCACTTTCTCTAAAATATATTGTGTTAAAACAAGACATTAATAACTCAAAGTGTAAAGATCATGTGGTAAATAGTCACTTTAAAAAGAAAAATCTTTTTATGTGTAAATCTTCTGTTAATTTTGTAAATAATTATTGCTGAAAATATTTTAATATGCTTATATTAAATATATTTACTCAGTCTAGAATATAGATATGGGCACTACATGCCTTAACCACGTGGGCTATCCTGCCAATGAGTTTAAATTTTTTAATATATATATATATATATCTGTGTGTATGTATGTATGTGTGTGTAATATGAAATATGTTTAAAATGTCATTACTTTTCTAATGTTTAATCAATATATTGCATTTTTACTATTCCCCTCTTAATATAGATTATTATTTAAAAATTAAATAAAAATATATTAAATTCTTCATAGTCCATACACATAAAATTGTGATATTTTGTGTACTATATTTTAATCCGGAGTCGTGTTGAGAATGTCTTCACGAAATGGAATAAATATATTAATGAGATGTTAGCTATGATTAACTTAAATGAGATTGTATGTTTTATTTAGAATTTTGTTATTGAAATCATTATATTAATTTAAACTGTAATCAATAATGATTTAATCTCAATATTTAGTAGCTTATTTCTCAATATAAATAATTTAAACAATTTTATGTGGTTCCGGAATCTTTCTCGCTTGAAAAAAGAGGCAGGTAATTCTCTACCTGTCTTAATTTGTCTCTTTTTTTAACGAAAACTCAGAATAAATCAAGATGTTTCTCATTTTTATTCGTTACTGCATAAGGTTTTCTTAGGAAATAAATGGTTTAATATGTTGACGATATTTGAAAAAAAAAGTAATTTTTCGTTCACTTTAGTAAAAATCTGTGTTTTCAAAAACATGTATTTTTGAAATGCATCGGAAAGATTAAAATGAATATCAATTTTAATAATTAATAACTTGTTATTAAAGAGAATATACTAGTATTCTACATCTTACTCGATTTGTTTGTGACTGATTTATACGTAGAGCCTCATTAACTTGAGCAAAATTATTTAAATAGAAAGGTCATTAAAACGGTAATCAGTTATTTTACATATTGCAATTTTTCCTCGAATTCATATGGACATTTTTTACTGGGTACAATGGTCTTTTAATAATATTGTAAGCTCCAAGATTTACAACAGACTCTAAAATCCATTCTCAGTTTAAAAACAACTTTGCTGAACTATCGGAAAAATTGTTGTATAAATTCCCCATTTCCAATATGAAATTACGTAGTGTGGCTTGCATACATATAAAAAGAGACAACACCTCCTTATTAATCCATTGTTTGTTCGTTTCTATCGCCACAGATTCGTAAATTATGATTTCATAGCGAATTACGATCCATCAAATGTGTGCGGTTTACTTATTGATATTTATTTTAATATTTTATCAACTTATGTTCAATTGAAACTTCATTAACATATTTATAATTGTTCCGGAGAAAATCGAAAACAAAGTATTTTTGTAAATATAACAACACTTTCCCTGCGGTCATTTTTATAATTATACAGTAGACACTTAATTTAATGAAACTTTAATTTATGAATACTACCGATTTAATAAAGTAGTGATTGATCCCAGAATTATATTTTATATGTATTTTTTATATAATGAGCAGCTAAATAATATCTCTTATAAAACTTTGTTTGCAAAAAGAAATTCAGTTTAATAAAAAAATATTAAGTAAATTCTAACTCTAACTCTATTTTAAATTATTATTTCTAATTATTCTAACTATTATTTTTTTCTATTTTCGAAATTTCAATTTCATGAAATATTTTACAGATGACTACAATTTCGTAGTATTTAGTATCTATTAAATAGTAAAAATTTTTAATTTTTATATTTTAGTATAAAGTTGAAAAAAAACATTTCGTATATAACAACAATTTTTATGATCACGAGGTTTAAATTTTTAAAAGTGATCATATTAAAACTTTTTTTTAATTTCCCAAATTTGAAATTATAATTTCTATTTCATACATTTTCAAATATTAGCCTATGTATTTTGCTTCCTTTTTCTTCCTTTTTAAACAAAAAATATCCTTTTTATCAAAACTATATATGAATTAGTTAATGTCATCGAAAGTGCAGTTTTTAGCACACTAAAATAAATATTACTTATATATGTATACATTCATACATACATACATATATATATATATATATATATATATTTAATTTATATATTAATTTAAACACATCATAAATATGTAAATAAGTGTACCAAATTTTAATTGAACAAAAGTTTTTAATAATAATTTAGTACAATGATTTTGGCTTTAGATTGACATGTTGATGCGTGCCGTGTATGGCGTACTCAGAATATATATAGTTTCAGTACTTAAATATAAGTATTTAAAGTAACTAATATTTTTAAAATGTAATATTAAAAAAATCTGACACCAATAGAAACAGTTGTATAGCAAGTAAAGCCTATAAATCTAAAATATGATTTAAACAAAAAGTTTAGGCAATTATTCCATTTTATAGAATCCGACAAAAAATCAATCTCATTCTGTTTTAAGGATTGCAATTTCTTATGCCTTTATTTATTTGCTTTCAAAAATCGACATAATGTGTTTATTGTTTTATTCAATTCTACAAAATAATTCATTTCTGTCACACAGAATGAGATAAATTTTATGAAAATATCTGAAGTCAGCATTATGACAAGTTTGTCTGTGGAAGATATAGAATTTAACTTCTGCTACTATTGAATAATGTACGTTGCGTTTCTATATTTTTCTGCACATTTTTAAGAGTGGATATTGGTAAGTTTTCTGAATTTTTCTCTTATACCACTTGATTAAGGGCAGTTGGACATCTCCAGCAAAGTTAAAACTGGTGAATGCATAGAACTCTTTTCACATTCTATGGAATTAGTAAGCTAAGTCAAAGAAAATATTTTTGAGGAATTGTGAAGTGTGAAGTTGGAAAAAAGTATGAAATTTTTGAAGAAAGCCATTTAACTTGAATTATAAACAATGATAACAACTATGATGCCAACTTATATTTTTAAGAAATTTCTGATTTCTTAGAAGATCCAAAATCCAATTTGATTCCTTAGTTTCTAAGCAAATGGTTATGATTATAGATGTTTATATAAATTTTATTCATTATAATTACATGCAAATCTATAGAAATTACATAATATTATTTACTAAAGTTCATGCAAAACATGGGACTATTTTAAAAATTATTGGTTTATATTAAAATTCATTGGTTGGAGCCCTATTGATTTAGGGAAATCTGCACACTTCTGAATACTTTAGAAAGTAGCAAAATTAGATAAAATAGATTGAAAAATCAACTAGTGTGCATAGATTGTTATTTCTTGAAGTTTAAATGCGTCATTTATGTAGTTTATGTCTTGACTATACTCAGAAAGATTATTTTGAATCTAAATCTGAATATAAAAATCTATGTATTCGGAATTTTTTGAATGATCACAATATAAATTTTGTATACATATGGCGTTTGCTATATGTTACTTAATTCATTTTCCTTGAATTTAAAACAATTCTACATAAATGTAATGTTTCTAAATATGTCTAGTGATAAACTATTTTTTACAAAGTCATATTTACGACTAAAAGTAAGTAATTTTTGTAGGGTTTTATATCTTCAAATATTATAAGATATTTTGCTATATCCATATACTTTTGAGATAAATCCATACTTTTTTCAGATAAATTATAATATGATTTACATTTGGTGAAAAAGAAATTATTTCATGTTATGTAAATGATAGTTTTAAAATTTCTGATAATAATTATATTCAGAATATATATTAATATTGAAATATATATTCTGAATATAATTTGAAAAATGTTTTGCTGAGCATAATGTTAATAATTAAGGAAAATTTCCATCTTCACAATTAATTTCTATCTTATAAAACCCAAGTTAAATTCAATTTTATTAATTTTTATTTCATCTTTTAAATGAATTTAGGGATATTAAAAATAAGAATTAAAAATACATACTGAGCTGACACTAATATATCAAATATTTGCATGTATTAATATATTTCGGAATGATCTGAAACCATTTTTATACAGTTTACAAGAGAAAAAGAATTCATATTCTTTTAAGTAAATTATGCCTAAGATTCAAGAACTGTAAGTAAAAAATATTTACAAAATACAAATCCATTGCAAATATTATATATTTTTATTTTTCGTTCACACACACACATAGAATTTTCATGTTTAAAAGACAACATTTATCTAACGATATGACATATTTAAAATTATAAACTAAAGGAGCACAATCGCACTTTTATGTAAACATAATGCATTACATTTGCAATAACATTTGTCATAAATATTTCAAATTAAGAATACTAAATGAATAGGAATACTTTCAGATATGTTAATTAGATAAAATATTGGAATTCAATAATAGAATATCTTGGACTAAAATGAATCTATTTATTAGCTTACAAATATTAATTTTAATGAGATAAGTTCCCCTTCATATAATACATCATGCACATTTTCTCTAATGAGGTAAGTGCATTTGCAAGATCAATTAGTTTTAGACATTTACTACCACCTATAATTAAAATTCAATTCACGCAAAATATGTAAATGTCCCTATGTTTAAAATATTTGAAACATTAATATAGAAAATTAAAATGGTTGAAATGGAAGGTTTTATTAAATATTGTGAATCATTTTAAGAAATGGGATGTTAGAGCGTAAATGTAAATTTTACATAAATTATATTTGATTTGAGTCCTAACAAAAACTATTTTCTACTAAATCTTTTAAATAATTAACATTCATTTAGAATTTTTATAGGTTGTGAATTTTATTCATAAAAGTATTTTCAAGTTGTTTAATAAAAAAAATAAATAAAATAAAATAAAAAAAAATATATAAAAAAAAATTGCGCAATACTTTAAACATAGTTTTTATTTTTAAACTCTTATTTGAAATATTCAAAAAATTCTTTAAATATTTTAAAGAAACATTAAAATAATCTGAGTATATAACTTACTCAGATGAATTTTAAAAAACAATGATATTGTCGGTCCAAAAAATTAATGATGACACTCAAAAAACGAATGACTGATTTTAAATACTCTGCATCTGGTTATACAAAAAGTTCTGAAAGACATTTCTCAATACTCCTTCCTCAATCTTCATCTGTTTCAGTTGTTCAGCATTTTTTGGCAATAAACATGTCACAAGATTTCTTTTCGAAGCATGTCACACACGTTCTGTTAGATTTAAATCAGAGGTGTAGGCTGGTGAATTCATTAGATTGACATCTTTAGCTTACAGATTCTGTGTTGAACAACAGGAATTTAATGTGGCCTTGAATTTTCATCCATTAAAACAAATTATACTTCAATGATGCATTGGAATAGATTCACATAGGGAAAAATCATCTCCTTACAATAGCAAACACATGTTCCTGGACTTCTATTAAAAAATAGAGGTTTGATTTGTTTGTCACTAAACTGTCATTTTTTGCACACGAAGGCTAATTAGACCGGGACCTACAGTTTAAAGTGGATTCCGAACCACTACAAATATCCATGCCCAAGGTGGGATTCGACCCACGAACTGTTGAACCGAAGGCCAGAGCGCTAACCATTCGGATGCCAGCTCGGCTAAAAAACAGGGGAGCAAAGCCCATTCATCATAATGTTCCTCAGTAACAGTCCCTTTCGTTGACTCTACATAGATGTAACCATGGCGTAGTTTCTTTCTAAATGAACTGGGATTCAGATTCACTTGTGGTTTTGAAACTACTCAATTCCATTGAAGATATATCTAGTTCTTTCCTTCTTGCACCACAATCAAAAGTACCAATGATGACCATTAATAAATAAATTGTACCATTCAAGCAGGGGACGAATAGGTCCCATTTGTAACGGTTTCCACACACGATAAACTGAATGCCCTTTCGTTTCCGAGCGGAATTACTGAAAATTAGGTTCGAACTCATTTTCTATGCAGGATAACACATCGGTCGTAAAGCTCTATTTTTTTCCTGAAAGGCCGCGAACAAATATTCTAACATCGTTGCTATGAAATGTTTGCTATGACTCTGATCGTTCAGAGCTCGTATACTGGTTCTTCTGCTTCATGATTTTTTTTTCATGTATGGAATCTTTTAGGTGATTTCATCTAGAATTACTTAGAAAAATATCTTATTTTCATCTGCAGGGTGTATGGATTGAGACTTTGTTCTTGCTTTTAAATATAGTCTTGAACTTCACGCATAGACCAAATGTGAAATGAAAAAGAATTCTGTATATTCCTGTCACTTGAGAAATTTTTCATATGTATCAATTAACCAATAAACACAAGAACCTCGATTTGTGAAGCCAAAAATTATTTAAATTTCAAGATAGACGTTCTTATCTAGTTATGCAAATGATTTGAAAGGAGCAGGTCTCCAGCGCACGTAGACTAAGGCATAACGCGAGGAGCCGGTAGGGTGATCATTATTCTTGCCGTTATTGTCGCTAGAAAAATAATTGTTGAAAGTTTGTTCTTTTCACAAAGGATGCAAAGGATGCTTGCAATGACAGAAAATGCCAGGACAGAGCAAATCTTAGCAGACAATCAAAATTTACGAGGAGAAGGAAAATCGGACTGAGAATGTCAGGTTGATCATTAGAAAATCGTAATTGACAGACATCCGGACGTGTCCACCATGGAACAGCTCTGGGAAAGATGATTGGTACAAGGAAATCTTATGGAATGCTAATACAATCAGAGTGACGACAACACGCATGGATCGACATGTATGACGGGAGATGGTGGTGGCCTTACAAGGAAAGTTTACTGAAATCCTGCAGCATGTGGAAGACACCTTGTATATTCTCATATCGAGCAGAACAATTCACCATCGACTGGCTGCTGGTTTACGTTTTCGCCAGCGAGCTACCTAGATGTCCATTGAGAAAACTTCCATTGGGGACACTTATGCCATTGGCCGACGTCTGAAATGGAGCCGAATTAGTGCGATGGGGACGACGGAATGATTGTCTGTTCAGATAAGTCACACTTCTGTTTCTTTAGTAACAGTCACCACGTACGAGTGTGGAGTTTACGTGGAGACATATCTAATCCACCACGCGACAAAATGATATGATGGTTTGGGGCGCCAATGCGTAAAATTGCAGGTCACCCCAAGTTCGTATTTATAGCACTATGGCAGCCCAATGTTACGTGAATAATGTGCAGAGGCTGGGACATTACCCTACCCTTAGGGGGTGTCCAATTCCTTTTATTAGTTGGATAACGTCCAACCGTACATTGATCGCATCCGCCAACATGTTCTGCAATCTGTACAGTTGCTTCCCTGGTCAACGTGTTCACCAGATCACTAACCAAATGAACACTTTTAGGATAAGAATAGGCACTGTTTTCAGTCCCTGCTCTTACCTCCTTCAGAGAATTCACTTTATCAAATGGCTAACAGGGAATGGAAAAACATTGTTCAGGACGCCATTCGTCTCAATGACTCTGTGGCTCAACTAATGTTAACGATTTAGAATTAAAATTTCTAGAAGAAGAAAGATACAGATAGATTTCTCAGAATATCATAAGAATGTAGAGACGGAAATATTTTTCTAATATTATATGAGTCATTGAAGTATTCGTTTATATCACCAAGTATATTGTATACACTGCTAAAATGGTAAAGTTTTAAATACGTTTGGTTTATTTGGAAAATTAGAGATACTAATTGCTTATACATAAATTTCCTGTACTGTATCAAGAAAGAATTTCTAATATGGCCTTTTTAATCAGCTTGGTGTGTCTTAATAGTTCATGAATTTCATATAAACTTAACTAGAACACTTTGCATTTTTTAATCTTAAAACGAAAAATCTAAATTTTGATAAATAATTTATTAAAATTACATATAAAGGAATTCTGATTTAGAAAATATAATGAATAAAAATTAATTAATTATATCACATTTAAAAAATCATAAATAAACCATGTGATCACATTAAAAATAAAACGATTTTTGTTGATTGTACACATTCCACTATCTGCAAATCATTTCTTTTATTTTTCATACAATTGTTTTAGGAAAAATATTGATAATCATTCAATTTCTTATTTGAAAATAAAAGCATATATTTTGTTTTGATACCTTTACATTTGAAATGCATGCAACCAAAGTGGTATTACAAAACTATACATTGGAATGCAAAATATATTATGCACTGTGATTATGATTATATATAATAATCAAAATGCCATCACTTTTTCCTGAGTGCAAAATATAGCCTGTACCTCAGAAACTTATAGTTTAAATTAACACCATATATGCTTAACCAAAAGTGCCATAGGACACAATTTTGCTTCTGTGGTTTATTCATGTTAATAAACATCAACCATGCATGTACATTGTGTAGTTATGGAAAAAAAATTATCGATATTCTTCCATTTCTCTGTACTCTTAATAAATGAATATAATCTTATTTTACAGAAAAACGCACATTTCATTTACAGACAGCTATGCTATGAATGTGCGAGTGCTTATAATTATCAGTACGCATCAGTATTCCAGAATTTGGTTTTATGAATTAAATGGGAGTTGTTGGATGGGAGTCTTCTCTCTCTTAATTTAGAAACAAATTAAACAGATGACTTCCAGTAAATGATTCGATACCTCTAGAAGCAATTGATTTGGAGAATATTACAGATACATTTAGCATACTTCAAATTCATATATTTAGCACCTACATATTTAGATTACTTCAAACGCCTTTACAAAAATGACGGATCTTTGGATAAAACGGTGTTCAAACTCATGATATTTCTACTATGGGAATGACGCTCTGACCAACCAAACCACCACGTCTTGCGATGAATTTTTAGATTTAACATTCTTACGAAAGTTCATGAGCAAGCTCATAAGATTAAGGCGTTGGGAGCTATGAAATTCACATGGTTCTGCATTCTTGAGACACCTACAAATATATACTAAAAATCTACAACATGCGTTTTGTGATGTTATCTTACCTCATAAAGTGATTGCTACGAATTGAACCAAAATATTCAATTTCGTAAAAATATGTAACAAACAAATGTTTAGTTGTCAGTATAGAATCATTCAAAATAAATTAGTTTTTGAAAACTTCCAAACGTTATTGATTTTAACCCAACGATTTATCATGTATTACACCAATGAACCCATATGGCTTGCATCAATAGGAAGCACTAAGTTTTATACACACACACATGTTCAGTTAACGTAATCATGACTCATCCTCATACATAAGGATGAGTCATGATTTCATAAGGTGTATGTAAATATTTCATAAGGTGTATGTAAATTTTACACTTTGTTCTTAAACCTCAGAGAGTATAAATGACTAAAATTAAGTTTCAACTATTACTTCATACATTATCTCAAATTGAAAGAAACCAATTTCTAGCATAGAAATAGTAATTATTTCTATGCCAGAAATTACGACATTTGTCAATTTATATTAATGATATTTGCTGCCATCTGTATAATGTATGATATTTTGATATCATCAGTTGGTGTAGCAAACAGAAGGAATTCCAGATGGAAAAGACTCCAAATCATAATGAAGTATATAAATGATAAACATCTTCTCTAATTTTATGAGTTATATACTCTAATTTTTACTGCCTCTGTTTTTTCTTTCTTACGAATAATTAAGTATTATAAAATTTAATATTTTCACTCTAATGAAAAATCTCTCTTTATAATAATAATAATAGTTCCTAATATCCATAGCAGTAAGATATATAATTTCATGGAATAAATGAATATAAATGCTTAATTTATCGCATAAAATAATAGTGCTACATTTATGAGTATATATTATATATATATATATATATATATATATATATATATATATATATATATATATCAACATTTAATTTAAAAACCATGGAAAATAGATATTGAATATATTTGCTCTTTATTATAAGATTTCTTAAACTTAATAACTGAAACTGATGAATTCAGTTGTTTATTCCAGTTTTTTAACGATCACTTTTATTACAATTGTTTCCTTCATATAAACTGGTAGAACCCTTCTTGGGTTAGGTACACGGGAGTTGGCTGGTGGATAATTTCTAGTTTACTGACAAATTTTCAATTTAAGTCTCTCACTTTCATTTACCTTCTTCTCTATCTCGATTAGTAATTATTTTTCCGAATTCGCTGATCTGTGTATGCGCTGTCATGACCTGTGATAAGTTATTCAAGTAAACTTTAAACTTTGACTAATTTTATCACAGTTAACTAGGCAATTCCCATTTAACCTCTGAATTTCATTGAGGTCTGATACTCTAAATTTGCACAAAAATCTAAGAGGCTACCATTTCACAAGAACTACCTTTCATACGATGCTCTTAGCATTTTGTTAAAAAAAAACATAGAAAGCATTATAGTTTATTGCTCATAAATAGTATTTTAAACATGAATAATATTTACAAGTATTTGCAACATTCTGACTAACTATTTATATGTGTGCTTAAGTAAACTCCTGGTCATGTATCTTTAAGTGATTTATTTTGGATTTAATTTTGCAAATTTGCATTGGAATAAAAATATTTTATTTTATTTTCAAGAAGAGTTTATCACTTATTTATATAACTAAATAATTGAATAAATTATAAAAAATGAAAAGCACAATATTCAATATAAAGGATTTACGCTGAGGATGGAAGACGGAAAATTGAAACTTCAGTTCCATTAACCAAGCGGTAAGGGGAAACGCAAAAATCTTTTTGTTGCACTCGAACTATCATCTGAAGAAAAGGGAGAAATTTCTCTGATTATTATTGATGCATTATTGGACTTCGGTTAGTTGGACACCACAGAGCGGGAGATATTTGCTCTTTTCTTTCTTCCTCTTTCCTTTTATTTGTTTGTTGCTATTGGTAACAGAAAAGGACCGCTTCTCCGCGATATGAATGCGAATTCATGATTTACGCTGGAGTTACTGATTTCCGATGTGTTACTGAAGAAATATTAGAAAAAAGGGATGAATTTCCTTTGCTAACCTATTCTTATTTGAGAATTTTGATGCTGAATAAGTGTGGACTAGTTTGTAATACCTATTTTTCTTGCGTTAGAAGAAGCTGAGTTTTTGCTTAAATTTATTGTAATGTTTATTGCTTAATTGAATAAAGTGCTTTAAGCCTTAATAATATCAGCAAATTATTTTTTTAATAAATGACAAGTTCATTTAGATTATGTTATCAATACAGTTTTATGGTAAACCTTAATTCTAAAATACTTTTATAATATATTCTTTGAATTTATATTAATTACACTAATTACACACACACACATATATGTATATACATATATATATATATATATATACTCATAAATGTAGCACTATTATTTTATGTGATAAATTAAGACACAAGATAGAACTACTATTAAATTATAATTCGATTGATTAGTGGTATATGGTTAAACAAATCTACTATCCCATCCAGCTATTTTCCAATATGTCCATAAAGAGTTGTGCAATGCAACACCAAATTCTATCCAACACTTGTATAATTTGATTTGTATACAAATACAAATAGTTTTAAAACTCAAAAACTGTCTGACAATGTTACATTAGACTACGCAATGTTCTATACGTTACGCATAATTGTCCTAAAACATAATCATTGGTAAAATAATCTGTTTGTTAGCTTATGTTATAAGACAAAAATTCAATTCTATTTTTGAATCATTAGTGAGCACAATAATATAAAAAAATCTTAGTTCACACATAAGTAAAAAAAAAAAAAATGGAATTTCTTTAAATAATATATTGAAATATTTAGACAAACCTGAGTATGAAGAAGGTGAAAGTAGGTTTTTCTTTAAAATTCCTCCGATAGATGGCACAACCAGTGGAATTACTCCTTTAATTTTAACCTTTCTAATAAAGTAAATGTTTACTTAAGAAGCTTGATTATAATTTTGATCTTTCTAATAAAATAAAATCCTTCCTAATGAAGGAAAATCTTTTACAACCAAGACAGAGGCTCTTATACATTTATAACACGTTTAATTTTTCACATAGTTTTCGCTACTTCTTAGATAAACAGCGCGCGTTAAGAATTGTTCTTGCAAAAAAATATCTTTCTATTGGATTTTTTTATTTATATTTTTCCCCAAATGAGAAAGATGATTTAAGAACTTGATTAATCAGTGTAATGGAACTCACCATATAGCAGAATTATTTGTGAGGACTATTTTCAACAGAGTGTTCAATATTTTTAATCTTTATGAACAATGATTACTTCCTATAATTAGTAATTTCTGATGTGTTTGCTCTTCTGAACTAAGAAAATCTACAGACAGTAAAACTGGTTTCTACTATGACCTTTATAACTTACAGTATTTTTAAATAAATTTAGGCTGAATAAGAATTTTTGTAAACAAATACCTAATCCCATGAAAAAAGAGATACTGTAGCTAAAGATGCCAAATGACAAAAATTTCAATAACTTACAAATTTTACTACAAATATAAAGTACGGTGACCATATGACTCACTCAGGATATTTATATATTTTAAAACAAAAGTTTTTTTTTTATAGTATACTCTATGAAGTAAGATGCTTCACAGTAGCCATTTTGAATTTTGTTTTACATTGAAACATCAATAAATTTTGTTTTACATTGATATGTCATCGATGTTTTACATCTAAAATTACTAGTACTCAAAGGATGAGTTTGAAGCAAGATGCAATAGCAAAACAATTTTTGATATTGGATTGTTCTTACATTTGATTCAAAATAAAATGTTAAGGAGCATTATTAATCATCTATATTTGCAATTTTTGTAATTATATATATATATATATATATATATATATATATATATATATATATATATATATATATATAAGATAATAGAATATATTTCCGTTGATTTTCTATTTTTCTATGTTTATATGACATAACACTCTCCTTGCAAATATTGGAATAAGTAAATCAAAATGAAGAGGGGATATAATTGGATATAATCCTTTCTACATCTAGGTTCTTTTCAACTAAACCATTCATTGGAGTTGGACATTCGCAATCACATTTCTGCGTCATCGAATGAACACCCTATCGAGTGCCTAGCGTCCTTCCAAGGCACTTAACGAATGCTAGTTACTGATGGGAAACCGGCCAATCATCGAGTTTGATTTTTCTTGTAGCAATCTACGTCTTCCTTCCCTTAATAAGGATCGTGGAACTGAGGCTGTTTCCCCTTAGCATGTCAAGAAAGAGAAGTAGGGTAACGTGAAGGCTTAAAGGAAAACGAAATCTTGCATTAGAAGTTTCGGATTATGCTTAGTTACTTGGCAATCTTTGAGATAAGCCAGCCAATAACCAGACCAACTGTTTATTTCCTAGTTAAACGAGAATATATCTTCAATGTTATGTATTCTGTTATTTCCTCCTTATTTACGGATTTGTGATTCTTTTTCATCTTGGAATGTATGCCATACTCTAAGAGTTCCCAGGAATTTAACAAATATTCTCCGAACAATTGAATTAAGATTTTTTAAAGATGACTTTGATGAAAATTAATTGCATATTCAGTAATATATACATACATACATGCATACATACATATATATATATATATATGTATATATATATATATATATATATATATATATATATATATATATATATATATATATATATATATATATATATATATATATATATATATATATATATATATATATATATATATATATAGATATATATATATATATATATATATATATATATATATATATATATATATATATATATATATTAAAAAGGAAATTATTTGTAGATTCTTGATTTTCATTTTCTCTTTTGAATTAAGGAAAATCACACCATATTAAAATGCATTTTAATGACAGTTATAAGACAAAATAATATATTTGTGATATATTTTTCAAAATAATAATGAATTGTAATATTTTTGATGTTATATATAAGGCACTAATTCGGATTTTTTTTTTAAATATTTTATATTTGCTCACATACATATGCATTTATCAAACATTTTTATTTTAAAATAATTGATACGGTTTTTTAGATCTGTATAAAGAATTTATATGCGTTGCTATATCTGTTACAATTAATCCAATTATATATGTATTAATATATAAATAATTAATTTTTGATAATGTGTTTTAGTTAGGTTATTCTAAATATCAGGATCAACATGACATACTGCTTTTACAAAATATGCTATTTTCTGAAAAATAAATATACCCATGAAAAATCATCATAGATTATCCTTTAAAACATTAATGAATATAAATGGAAATGTGAGAAAAAATAGTTTTTTTTTCATTTTTAACTATAAGGAAATTATAGAGTGAAGTGTAAAACGGGTTTCTCTCTCTCTCTCCTTTTTCCAAGGGGAATTAAGAACTGATGAATATTAGCAGAAAATCCTTAGATACATAAATTCCATGCAATTATTTTAGAGTGAATGTAGTTAGAAAAATTGGTGGTGCTACAGTTGTTGAAAATAAATTTCTATTTTGAATCTTATTTGAATCAGAAATATATTTCAAATGTAATATTAAATCTACACTTAATGCTAAAAATGATTTCAATTCAAAAAATCAAATATCTCAAATAAAGGGATAAAATACGATTATTTTATTGTTTAAAATATGCATTATTTTATTTGATTCTAGATATATCTGCACACTTCTTATAAGAAAATTTCTCCCTATTTTCATGAACAACTTATTTTCTTCGTTGGAAAGAAATTTATCGTTTTAAAACCATCTATTTGTAATAATGAAAAATATTTATATATATTGCCAGATAATGTTTCTTTAAGTTTATATATGTTTATGAATTCAATAATGATATTAATAAGCAAGAAAATTTCCAAAACCCTTAATTCACTTTAAAATATATTCATTCGTAATTTTGTATAAAAGGCATGATACATGATAAGTGCCTGTTCATGTCAATTGTCTTAGAGGACAAATAACATATTGAAAATATTACCTTGTCTTAAAACCTTTCCTCAATGTTTATGTTTTAATCTTAAATCATATGACTTTACATATTGGAATGAATTTAAATGGAAAAAGTATTTCAAAATAGTTCACTACAAGTAAATTTAAGTTCGATTTAAGAAAATACTTATCTTCTATTAATATCATTAATTAATATCTTCACCACATATTAGTAATTGAGAAATACTATTATATATATATATATATATATATATATATATATATATATATATATATATATATATATATATATATATATATATATGCGTGTGTGTATATATATATATATGTATGTATGTATGTGTATGATGTATGTATATAGGTATATTTATATATATATATTTAATGTACTTTTTAATTTTACAAATAATACATCAGGAAAACTACATTTAATTAAAAATATGAAAATCCTGTTTTCACATAGAATATCAAGATTAAATTTTCTTTTTTTAAATTTAATGTACATATTATAATATGCAGCAATTTATTTTAATGCAGCCAAAGATAATCTCGCACTAAATGGGGAGTACGTTTTGCTGTTTTACTATTTAAGTAATCAGAGAGTCAAATATTTTGCTATGTCATGTGCCGATGCCAGAGGAACCATTTACTTTGTGGCCTTTTATTTTACAGTTTTTAAGTTCTGTGCTTGTAATGATTTGGAATCATCTAGGTGTAGAAAGTTTCATTTCAATTAGCATTCATGTTAACAAATGTCTCTTGAGAGAATCATGCTTTTCGATTGCTAAGAAACCAAGAATCATTTACTCTTACAGTTAAACATCTGCACAATGTGTGAGAAAGATATAAAGACAATACTTTCCTTAGCTATTTATCTAAAAACAAATTTAGTCTGCTTAAAGAATTTACTTACTTGCAATGAATTGTGAAGTTTATTTACACCACTCAATATGTTTTTTTAGCAAAAATGTGTAAGAAAAAGAATGGTACAGTTTGGTACTTATCTTTAGTATCCTATTATGTATTAAAAGTATACAGTTTTCTTAAACTCTTAGTATAAAAACAATGTTTGCTCTTAAATATTCAAAAATCTTTTATGGCTTCATTGGGCTTATGTATAAGAATATACAGTGTTAATAAAGATAAGGCAGTTCAAATTATTAATAACCAAGCTTATAAAATTTATTGACTTTAATTTATATCATTTAAATTATGTGTTATAAGCATAAAGTTTTCTTATACTCTTAGTATAAAAACAATGTTTGCGCTTAAATATTCAACAATCTATTATGGCTTCATAAGGTTTATGTTTATGAATATGCAGTGTTAATCGAGATAAGGCGCTTCAAATTATTAATAAGAAAGCTTAAAAAATTTATTGACTTTAATTTATATCGTTTCAATCTTGGAAGCAATATGTCGATGAAATTAACATTTTAAAACTAATTGACATGGAAATGTTATTCAATCCATAAAAAATATATTACACACTGATGATCCCTGATATTCTAAAACTATACAAATGAATCATAACAAAAATTCTTTGTGAGTAAACTATATGCTAAAGGATAATTATGCTTTTTTTTTTGGAAGTTTCTTCTGCTGCGTTTAGCAATTTCATGATATCGCAATGTCCGAAAATAGACAGATTTGATTTTTATGCTAGGTTATTTGCTTCTACTTTCGTGGCAATTAGTTTTGTAGATTTTTCTTATCTTAGAATTTTCCTTAATTTATGCAATTCTAAAGAAGAAGCTTCTTTCGTGACATAACTCTAATGTACTCATGAAAATGATTTTTTTATTTGAAAAAAAATATTAAAGTTCTCATCTTCAGCATTTCTTAATTCAGTTACGTTGCTGAAAAAAAGAAATTTCCTTTTATTTTCGCCAAATTAATTTTATAAGTTTTTGCAGAAAAGTTCTCCTTTTTTTCTATCCATACTCGAAATACTTGGATTACGACTATTTTTTTTTTATCATTTTTATTAATATTTTAATAATTCATACATTTTTAAAAAGGGAAAATTTGCTTTTTTATGTTATTCAGAATGTTCTTATATTATTTAATTGTTTTCTTTCTTAAATTTCTATTTTGTAGTATTATTTTATTTTTTAATCTGATTACAAGTTTTACCTAGAATATATAACCCTTTATGTACGAATTTTTCATTTAATTTGAGTTATTAAAATTATTTTGAAAATTTGAAATAATATTGTACTTTATTTTACCGATGATTTTGTGAAATTTTGTTAAGCTTTTTTGATTTTATTTTGAATTTCACTATTCCATTTTAACGTGAATTTAAATAAATAAATTTGAGTGCATCCTATAAAATTTGATTTAATTTTAAGAAATATATTAGAGTAAAAACTATTTAATAGATATTTTATTGCTTAATATTTAAATAAAAACTAAGATATGATGAACATTTGTATTCGTATATAATCATCAATAATGCAATGAGAAGTTAGATTTGTAATTTCTTCTTAAAATGGACTCTAGACAAAATGCTAAACTTAAATGATTTAAGATTATATAGTAATACAATTTTACTTTCTTTCAAAAAGTTGTAATTTAGTAATCATTGTTGGGTATTATTGTGAAAACTATAGGTATGAGAAAGAAATTTGGTTGAAGGAGTTTCAGGTCATTTCTAGAATAAAAATAATAACAAACATTTCAAATCATTTCTGAAATGAAAGTGGTAGGCTTTTGTTTAATGAATATTGTTTTCCTAATATATTTCAAGAGGAATAATGTAATATATATATAAAAAAATATATATATCAAATGTATTTGTTTTTTTCTCAGCAAAACAATTTTCTATTAACAATTCATTTTAGCCGATACATGAATTAAAATGATTACCGGTTATAGGTCAAAGATTTTGTAATGCAGTGAAACAATTTAAGTTTACCGAAACATTTTATTCACTGATATTTATATATTAAAAGCTACAATTGAAAACTAGTAACGAAATTTTCTTCAAAAATGCAATGAATGGAAATTTAAAAATTTGGGCATTTAAATTATATTTCCTTTTTATTGTGCTTCCTTTCATATAAAATTCCATATAATAAGATATCTGTGGGCGCTAATTTGTTGATTTTTTTCAGACAAGAAATTTCTTCTATTTTTTGCAATTACTACGAATTTTTATAGTACGAAAATTTCATGGGTTTTTCACGATAATTTTAATTCAGAATATTAATAATTCAACTGTGCCTGAAAAAATGATTTAAATTTAAAAGAATGATATAAAATTTAAGTAGTTTTCAAAATTTGTTCCTCACAGAAATTTCAATCTCGGCATCGTTTGCAATATATAAAACTTATTTATGTAAATTTCGAAAAAAAAGTGCAGATTTTCTATTTTTTTATAGTTTATATTTTATATATGTTTTATATAATTTTCAAAGTGTCATAAAACATTTCAATAATAACATAAAAATAATGAAATATTTTAGATTTTATAATAAATTAATAAATCAAAAATAATTATTTTTGTAAATGCGAAAATTTAAATTAATAATAAATTTTTATCTGTTTTTCATGAACAAATGTCGTGCCAAACTAAAGAAAAGTCTAAATAAAAAATTTAAGGAAAAATAGCTTAACTACACATTAAAATTTATACTATAGAAACAATATATACAAAGCAATTAAATATATAAAATGTTACATTTTACAAAATACAAAACATAATCAAATAGGTTATACAAAAATGTTAGATTAAAATATAAAATCAGTATATTACAGAGTATGAAATTAGAAACATATTTATTGATCCCTTAATTTGTAAAGTGATTAAAAACAACGAGGAAATACGATTTATCTAATACTTAAATTGTATTTAATAAATGTTCTAGATGCTTTGAAATGTTACAAAAATATAAATTATGCAATTATAATAATGTGGATTAAATGAAAATCGCATTTTTTTTAAACTTACTTTTACGACTGTATCAAAACATTCAATACAATTGCAAGTAAACTAAAACTAAATGATGAATAGAAAGAAGGGTTGTTATAGTGATAATCGTTACTTTTTTCTTTACAATGAATATTTTAATGGATTATTAAATTTTAAAAAATAAAACGTTTCTTTTATATATATATATTTTGCATTTGTTTGAGAATTGTTTGAAGAATTTACAGTTATTTACAGTTTGAAATTAATTTATTTCATACTTACGAATATTAAATATTGCATTTTTCAGTTATTTTTTTAAACTATGCCTTTATTAATCAATACATTATTCTTAAATTTCATTATGTTTATTTCTAAAATATTTGGTCATAATGCTTAAAAAACTTGCAAATTCAATGATTAAATGTTTTGTTACATCATTAACTGAATAAAATTTACAGTGGTGGCCAAAATTGTGGACACTTTTGGAAATTTTTATGTTTTTGAAATTTGTATGCTTGTAGAAAGCATTGCGTTTTGCAAAATGCAAACTTGAATGTATCATTTTATAGAGAATTTATTTCTGAATTCAATACAAAAATACAAATTCAATTATTTGCAATACAAAAATAGTTAAACGATAATAGTTACCAATATATATTAAATAGTGATAATTGGGGTGAGTTATCAGTACTTAGTAAAGTACCCTTTATTTTTGATTACAGTTTAACATCGAAGTTTCATTGAGCTGACAAGGGTTGTAAGCTATTCTTTCGTTATTACAGGATGCCAGTAAATAATTATAGCCTCAATTAGTTCCCTTTTATTTGATGGGCGCCTCATTCGGACAAGAGTTTTCAAACCTGTTTCTTATACACTGCAATTACAAGTAGGAATTTGGGTAAAAATTTTTAATATTTAGTCAAGAAGCAATGACATCAAATAAAAGAATATATTGGACGCCTAGAAAGAGATATAATATTATTGTGTGACGAGAAAGTGGTCTTTCCTTTTCTGAAATTGTAAGACAGGTGGGTGGTTCAGTGACTACATCTGGAGTCCGAAAGTTTTGTTTACGATGTCAGGAGACAAATTCAATAAAAAAGAAAGAAGGAAAATGCCAAAAAATGTGCACCAGATCTATTGATGACAGATAGATAAAAAGACTATGTCGCCAAGATAGAAAAATGCCATCAGCGGCCATTAGAAGTGATCTGATGTTTCTGTCACTTCAAGAATAATCAGGAGAAGATTCACAGATGTTGGACTGAGAGGTAGAATTCCACGAAAAAATTTTTGTCTTAACTTTCAGCAACAAAAAAAGTAGACTACATTGAGGAAATGTACACTTTATAATTACAGATGATCAGTAGTCACAAGTTATAAGGAGTGATGAAACTAAGCTATTGTTATTCGGTAGTAATAGGCGAATATATGTAAGACGTAGAATAAGAGAAGAGCTACATCCTGACTGAAAACAAGCAGCTATGAAGAGCTCAGATAGTGTCATGATTTGGTCATGCATTTCAGCAGATGGTATTGGTCGCCTTCATGCCATCGATAGAACTCTGAATGCCAGAAAATACATTGACACTATTCTAGAACCAAAACTTCTACCTTCCATCAGAGATCTCTTTACCAACAATGCTTCGTTTATTTTTCAGCAGGATTCTGCTCCTTGCCACACGGCCAAAATATCGAAAGTGTGGTTTAGTACAAAGAGCATTATGTTGTTGTCATGGCCAGGTAACAGTTCAAATCTAAATCCTATAGAAAAATTTAGCACCGTTTAAAAACTCTTGTCCGAATGAGGCGCCCTTCAAACAAAAGTGAACTAAATGAGGCTATAATTGTTTCCTGGCATCATGTAATAACGAAAAAAGAGCTTACAACTCTTGCCAAATCAATGAAACGTCGATGTGAAGCTGTAAACAAAAATAAAGGGTACTCTACTAAGTACTGATAACTCACTGCTATAATCACTATCTAATATATATTGATAACTATTATCATTTAACTTTTTTGCCTTGCAAATAATTAAATTTTGTGTTTTGTATTGAATTCAGTAATAAATTCTCTTTAAAATGACATATACAAGTTTGCATTTTGCGAAACGTAACGCTTTCTATATGCATACAAATTTCAAAAACATAAATATTTCCAAAAGTGTCCACAATTTTGGCCACCACTGTATATTAATTGTGTATCATCTATGTTTGTTTGATGAATACATTCTTCTGTTTAATTCTATAATTACTATTGAAACTCAGATGATGATACAGATACCTACAAAAGTTTTAAATTTCATAACTATTGCATAATTATCATGCATAAATTATGAAAATTAATAACTAGACTTACTTAAATATATACTTTATTCTTTTTATATGTAAAACATTGCTAAAATAAATTTTAATTAAATATTTTCACACGAAGAATTGAAACTTTCTAAGAAGTTTTATGATCAGTTATAGTTTTTCAAAATATACTATTTATAAAAGGAATAAAAATATTAATACGGGTTAAGCATTGCTGAAGATTAAAAATGTTATGCTAAATAATTTACTTCTCTCATTAAAGCTTTCTCTAATTTTTTTAAAGAAAAAAACTAAAATGATTTACCTCAAAATTGTATTTTCCTTAAAATAACTTCTAATTTATTTATTAATTTTGTTAATTAAAATTAATCCATACATTTTTAATTTAATTGATAATTTTCTTTTAAGTTAAACAAGTATTGCTGCCTAATTAAAATCTCATTATTCAATTGACTGTATTAAACAGAAAATCAGAAATACTAGATATAGGTTTTTAAATGAATATCAAGTAAATTAACATCCAGTGACAGTTAATTGGATAATTAATGAAATTACTTCAAATTAAAAAGCTGTTAACCCTTAGAAAATAGCTTTTGAGGAATTGAAAGACATAAGTCAAATATTATTAAAATTGTTCCAAACCATCATTTTAATAAATAAACGTTTCATATATTTATTAGTTTATTCTTTAATTTTGATTGCAAACATGTTAAGGATAATGTTTTTCATAATTTGTGTATATTTTACTGACGTGAATGTTTGCATGAGGTTTAATTACTTTAATTTAGGAATAATGATGTGGTAATTAAATATTAAATCGTAGGTGCATAAGAAAACTGTTTAAAATCAAGTGCACTTCATTCAATATTTTGCAATATACAGTTTTACTACTCATTTGTATAGAATAATATTCCTACGAATAACTTCTATACAGTTTGTACAAGTTTTTTGATAGTGAAACATGTACCATGTTTTGAAATGACAACTTTTACCTTAATTTATTGTTGTAATTTCCTTAAAACATGTACATAGAAACATGAACATGTACATGTCAAAATGTCAACATATACATCTTCAAAACATGAACATGTTCATGTCATGGAGTCATTATGAATACCAAATTTCAAAGTTGATATTTTATTTACTCGTTTTTTTATTAACTCTTGGAACTCTTAGACCTAATGAAGCAATCTTAATATATGTTAAAGTTAATGAGAAAATTGCAATAAATACAAAGAACATTACCGCAAATTAGAGAAATCGTTTTTATTTTTATAGTTTTTCTTTCCCATGAAAATTTTTTTTCTAAGCTGATTAATTTAATAAACTGTTCTGTAGATGTATTTTTTCTATGTCTATCAAAAATTTCGAGTAACGAATAATTAATTTTAATACAGTTAAAACTGATAAAATTCACTTTTTAATAAGATACATTTAATTTTATTTAAAAATATAAAAATAATGCTTTCTATTCCAGTGAATTTAATAGCTGATATACACAGATGTGCAAAAATTAAGGACGAAATGGTGAAATTAGCATAACAGCGCAACAAACAGGTAGATCGAACCGAAAAACCAATCAGAAGATCGAGAACGATCAGGTACACTAGGGCATTCTCAAATTATGCAACATGACGTAAAGGGGGAATGTTGGAGGGGTATAAAGCAGGCAGGCCGTGTACGCTCAGCGTTTCTGTGGAAGCTATTGCACGGGGTATATCTGTTTAAACGGCGTAGATCTGCTTAATCAGTGTGAACTAATGAACAGGCAACCTCGTGGACGACATCTAGATGACCTTATGTGAGGTCGAATCATTGGGAAGAGTGAGGAAGGTCGAAGTGTGACAAATGTGGCTGCAAGGTTTAGAATCGCTCACAGCATCGTTTCACGAATCTGGAGAGCATTTCAAACTACAGCTGTCGGAAGGATCAGCACTGGTCGTCCACGAGCAACCACGGCAGTCGACAACCGGTATATGATCCTACAGGCAAGAAGGAACAGGCGGCAGAAGACTTGAGAAATCTCGAGACACTTTCAACAGACGACTGGATGACTGATATCACGGTTTACAGTCACCAGAGGACAGCCCAATCGTGGTCCATTCGCACGATGACCTGTACTTTGTGTATCATTAATGTCTGCCCATTGGAGGAGGCATTTTGTGTGGTGCCGGGAACACCAGAACTCGACGGATCAGCAATGGGGTGGAGCACTCTTTACGGACGAGAGTAGATTTAGTCTGACTACCGATTCTGGACGCATACACATCTGGAGAGAGCTGGGAACACGCAATAAACCCCCCTAACATCGTCGAAAAGTACCGGTTTCGAAGTCGCGATGTTGTCGTTTGGGGAGACATCATGCTTGGTACTCATACTGACCTTCATGTCGTCCAAAGAGGTTTAATCACCGAATCCTGTTATTGTAATGATATTCTCCTTTCTTATGCACTTTTTTTAGAGGTGCTATGGGTCCCCAATTTGGAAGGTCCCCGCATGGATTGGTTGAGAATTTCCCCGGATCTAAATCCAATCGAACATGTGTGGGATTTTCTTGAGAGACACTTGGCGGCACGTCATCAACCGCCAGTAACGATTTCGGAGCTGGAATTAGTGCTACAAGAAGAATGTGTGAGCAGCAGTACCTCAACAACTTATCGACAACCTCAATTCAGTATGGTCAGATATGCACAGTTTTCAGGGGAGATCATATCCCCTACTAAAAGCTGGATGTTTCGGACATCTCTGTCATTCTGTTCCATACTCATTTTTCTATAATGTTCCTATTTAATCATTACGAATTTTTTTGTACTTTTTCCATATTGCTGCTGAACACTGCTGAGCGATGCTGCTCTAGAAAAACCATTTCGTGCTTAATTTTGCACATCAGTGTATATTCATAATGTTATAATGCAGTTTATTATATCTAATTGAAGGAAAACTTGTTGTCTTAGTTTATGTTTGTGAAGTTAAATTATAAACAAACATTTAGTGTCTTAATTTTTCTTCTTGCATTATCTCTACTTCATATATTTGTTTTACAAAATAACTTAATCTCACAGACATTAATAATGCTTTTTACACTATTTTCAGTACAGTTTCTATAAATATTTGAGTACACATGCGACTATATATTATATAATACAGTAATTTTCGATTTATATTAGTAGTGAAAATTAGAAAATTATGTTTTAGGATTAATAATAAATAGATATTTTATGCCAATATATTTTCCTAATAATCGCTTAAAAAAATTATCTTCTAGCTTTAAAAGTGAAGATCTTATTTTTGTTTAAATTGTATTATTTTCATAATACTCTTCATACATAATGAAATATTACATTTGTTACAAAATCTTCTGGATGTATTAACTCTTAAGCAATGGAATTGTTTCAATTTTCAAAGTATTATTTTACTTTAATAAATGAAATGAAAACTTTAATAATCGGTTAAAAATTCTCAGAAGAATTCGACAATAATTTTCAGAATCAAATTATTTTAATCATTAAAATTTGATTTTTTTTAAATCGAAGTATTCTAGAATTATATCAGTGATTTTTACAACACTTAATTCAAAAATGTATATTTATATTTATTCTTGAACAAAGCCTGTATTTACTTCATACTTATATCTCTCATTCATTTGACGATGATATATTTTAGCTAGTTAAATAGCTAAGGATAGTTGACCAAAGGTTCAAGACAAGAGTTATAATAAAGTATTTAAAGAACAATTGTAAAATCTGTTTGATTGCAATATTTGATAAATTATATATAAATTAAAAACTAATGTACATTAAAATAACTATATATAATTTTCATGTGCATAAGCTTTATATTCTGACTACTTAAAATTTGAGGGAATATTTTATGTGAAATAGAATATTTAACTAAAAATTACGACCTCTATTCGAGAGTAATTCTTACATTTTTTTAAAATACAAAATTACATATATATTTTTAATTGGAATAACTGTCATTTTACTCAAATGAAAGTCATCAAATCCTGAAAGGTTTTCGATATATGGTGAGATTTCAATAATGAAATAAAGTTTAAATTTAATTAAGTTATTTGCGAGCAAAACTGTTGATTACTATATTTTATTTGAATCAATCGAAAGGGATGCAACACATATAAATCACACCAAAAGTTTTCTTTTCTAATGTTGCCACTTGGAGTGGGAGAAATTCCTAACTGAGTAATAAATTTCATAGAGCACTCTCCAGCAATTACCAGTGTCGCCCGCGAAGACACGAAAACTGGCGCTGGAAGTGTAATTATCCTGGCTTAATGAAGGTCCCTCTAGATTCTCGAAGTAAAGGAAAAACGTTCAACAGAGAGATAATTTGATTACGCGTAGAATTTAATGTGTCGTTATAGAGTTGAGCTTTTCGATTTATTGCAGACGATTCTGAAAAATATTCCAGAGCCATTTCACTTATAATACTCGATGGCTGGTGATTAGTTAGAAATGGAAAGTCTCCAAGAGTAACTCCGAGAATTCGATTGCTGGTTCTCTAGAAAAATTATTACTTTTTCGAGAAGTGTGCGAGTGATTCACCGGAACGTTAACTTTCGCTTAAATTTGTGACATTAGCAATTGTTTCTATCATGAAACTCTGAACTCCTAAATTGAGGAAAATTTCACTTCAGTAGATAAACGCATCGTAATATTTCGATAGAAAGATTGATTTATTTCTAAATTAATACTGAAATTTGGAATACTCGGAATCATTCGATTGAAGAACGTAATCATTACCATTTGCGTAAATTGGGACATATGTTGAAGAAGATAGCCTGCATGCATTGATAATTTTATGATCCAATCAGTTTTGAACTTCTAAAATGAAATATCATATCAATTTGAATCATTCATAGTTAGCAAAAAATATTGACATACTAATTTAGCATCGTTTGATTTTGAAATGACATTATTTTTGTTGTTATTGTAACACAAGCAATTTTACTTTTATATCATATTTAAAATCGATATCAGAAAAAATAATTTTTTATTCTTTTATAAAATATTTTATTTTGTCATGATTAGAAACAATAATAGCAGGTTGAGATTTTTCAAGATGATAGAAATTTTTAATGAAAAGTTTGATTTACATTTTCCTTTTGATTTCCTAGACTTTGATTTTCTATTAAAACGCTTGTTCACTTCATTTGATTCAAAATAAAAAATAAATAAATAAATAACCATTTTTCATGAAATTTTAATTTAGTTTAATATTGTTAAAATGTTCTGTACACCTTAACAGAACAAACCAACTTCTTTCTTATGATAGATTCCTTTTGCTGAGAATATATCTTGAGTAGGAAAGAGAGAGAGTTGGACTCATTTTAAATAATTAAACATAAAACCGCCGCATTAGGAGACAACATTTTGACTCATGATGTTTCTTATATTATAAAGAAAAACATTTTATGTAGAGTAATAATTTTCATCATTTTCCTTTATTAATTGCTAAAAAAATTCATTTTTTAGTTGCGTTTTTGTTTATTTATCAATAAAATTTAATAATTCATGCTTATAGCTTTATTCATAATGACTCGATATCAATTGATCTTTTTTAATTAATTAAAAATAATCTCCTGAACCCAATATCGTTAATATTATCCATCAAACGACATATAATAATAAAGGAAAATTTGAAAAAAATTTCTTTGTTATATTTAAAGAAAATAGTTTGTTAGAATGAAATATGGGTAACTTCTTCCTAGTGTAAAAGAAAAAAAATCTGCAAATTAAATGCCAGGTAAATTATAAATCTTAACAAATTTGAAATGTTTACAAGCTATAAGTAATATTTTATCCCTTTACTCTCTATTTAAAAAAAATTGAAATTTCATATTGAAAACATCACTTTGAACAGTAAATATTTATTTTAAAAATTTCAAAATATCAGCAACATAGTAAAAATATCAATACATATTTCTATTTCATTACACTTCAGTTTATATACAGCTCAAATTTTAATTCTAATAAAATTATATTTTAATAATTCAGAATATCCTCATATTATAAGCCAAAATAAATAATAAATTAATTATAATTTATTGTAAAGTCTTAAATTCACTCATGATGTTTTACTCAATGTAAGTTAATATTAAATTTAAATCAAACAATCAAAATTCTAAAGTAAAATGTAGCATGAATATAATTTTACATGAAAAGTATTCAATAAAAAATCATTTCCACATTTCTGCAAATGTATGTGCCAGATCACTTGACATAAACTTCATTTTAACATAAATGTCATGCGTAGCTAATTGTCTGTAATATGTATGAAAGTAATTACTTTCTGATAAAGCAGCATATTAATTATTTAGGCTTATATATCTATTGAAAATGGGCTCTGTTTCTACTTATATCATTCTTAATTAAATCAAAATAATCGCTTCAACTCAGTTTATTCATATTATCCATCGAATAATATTAAAACTCAAGGAGAAACTTATGGTATAACAATAGGCTTTTCTTGATAGTGATAAATAAGAGTGATATAGCTTCCAATGTAAATGAAACTTAACTTCATTCAAATAAATATTTGAAACTGTATTACATATAATAAATGTGCTTTTATTTGTAATAATTGAGTAGCATTAGATTTTGGTTACCGGAATAAGTTTTACGTAAATTTTAACCTTACAAATCGAAACCTTATTCTCTTATATCTATTTTCTTAAATATAAAATAAATATATTATCACTCAAAAACTCAAAAAATATCATTCTCAATTAGTAATTTGCTATGACCTATCATGTACTTA
This sequence comes from Latrodectus elegans, assembly GCA_030067965.1. NCBI lineage: Eukaryota > Metazoa > Arthropoda > Arachnida > Araneae > Theridiidae > Latrodectus > Latrodectus elegans. The sequence continues at coordinate 48,071,409 of CM057813.1, read as the reverse complement.
AATTTGTATTGTATGTTAATATCATGAACTAAATTTTTAAAAGATTAGTATATATTTCCCTTACGCTTTTGCTAAAAAAATTAAAGCAATATATAAAATGAGTAATATTACTGTTATAATTTATCCCATAGAGCATACCAATTTGTTGTATAATCAATTTAACTTTGTTTCTTTTAATTTTGTTCATCAACAAAAGATTAAACAATCATATTTGAATAGAATATCAAAAACAAATTACATCATTTTCACTGCATTCTAAATACGCATGGATCAATTTTTGCCTATAAAATTTAATAATATGTGTATAGTTTTTATTTACTAAGTTAATTAACATCTTTCACACAATTTAAAGAAAACATAATTATCTTTTAAATGTCAATTTCAGATATAAAAGTTTCTATTTCTTGATATATTTGTTACTAAAAATTATGCATTAGGATAAATAATGTACGTTAAATTATATATTTCTCAAATTGAAATCCTTGTCAATGTTTAGCACAATTTTATAATGTAAGCAGTCCTTATTAATAAGTGAATTTTTTATAGATTTATTTTATAAATAAAATACATTTCCGTTTTTAACCTTGTTTAGGAATTTTTCTAAAGAAGTTTCTAAGTACTAAGAACTCTAACTATTATGTTAATTCTTAGTACTCTACTAAGTACTATAATTCTTAGCACTTAGTAGAGTACTAAGAATTAACATAATTCTTAGTACTCTATTAAGTACTAAGAATTATGTTGCGAAAAGTGTTTACTTGAAAGTAAACACTTTTCACAACATAATTCTTAAAATGGTAAAAAACAAACAAATTATTCATCTACATTTCATTAAAGGTAAATTCAAAATAACAGCAATCCACTGCTTTCACAAATTGATTTGTCTATTAAATTTATAAATCAAAATTATTTCTTCTTAGTTAGATATCAGTCAGAGTTGTCCAAAGGTAAAATTATTTCTTTAACACTTAAATATGGATGTACTTTAAGCACTTGAATATGGAAAAAAAATACTATTACAGGATTAATAGTCCTTAAAAATATTGCCAGAAAAATTTGCTATAACTTGAGAACAGTAACAAAGAAAGGACAATTTGCAGGCTTCTTGAAATTTCAATAAAAGGGTTGCATTTTTCTCTGCAAAAGGGTACCAGCAACAGTTGAACAGAGAGGAGATGGATATTGTTTTTTTTTTATCTCCTTCACATACATTTGTCAAGGAATAGGTAAAATGTTTGTGTGTGTGAGTGTTTTTTTTTTTTTTTTTGGTTTTCTCCTTTGTAGTAACCTGACTATGACTCACTATCTTTGAAAATACCAATCAGAAATTAACTTACTAGACAGAGATTAAAAATGGCTTACAACAGCGTTAGATTATTCAACTGTTCACAATTCAGTTTGAAAATCTATTATCTTATTCAATCCTAGACATTATTAAACAGTAGAAAATGTATGTTGTACTTCTTGATGTACGTTTATTAGAGTGAGTATTTTAATTTTTCGGATTTCTCCCTTACGACAGGAAAATAATTCCCTTATTTATAGAAACTACTAAAGAACGATAACTTACGTGGTAAATTTTAAATTTTTAGCAGTCACACAACATTCGGCTTTTCACATCGTGGTTTTAAAGTTCATAAGTAGAGACTCAATAATTAACTATTTTGCTCAATCTCACTTAACAGATTTATTAACTATGAAAAAAAGATTAATTTTTATCAATTAAATTTCGCTTCCTTGTGTAAATCTAAAATATGCTGTCTTGCTTTTTTCTCATTACTAGTTTTATTATTTTTATTTTGATGAAATTCAAATAAAGTATGCATATTAATACCTATATATATTGCCCAAGAAAAATATTTTTTACTTAAAATCTTGGAAATATTCGAAACCCCTTTTAAATTCAATACTCGAAAACTATATTCGAAACTCCATATTACAACAATGTTTTAAGAAGTTTTTTCTTTAAAGAAGGAACAAAATACTTCCAAAAGAAATATAACGCCTCAAAATTCTTGAATTTATTTTTTCCTTTATATTTTCGGAAACTTAATTCCATTTAGGGGGACCATTTCTAGATACCACATTCTTATAGTGAGTGATAAAAGGAAGGTAAAAAAATCAACTCGAAAGAGAAAAGAAAATTTTACACTGAAAATGAGGGCTTCCACTATTTCGTGAAGAAATTTAATCTTCAAGCTAACTACAGCGGCACGAGAAAATTTTCTTGAAATAAAGAATGAAAAAAAAAATAGAACGGTTTGAAAAAGGATTTTCTATAGGTAAGTGCCACTGCTTATCTGTTGGGAAGTGCGATTGGGGCTGCCTGGAATGCCTTGTCTGCATGTCTATTGGCGGAATGAAAAGTGTCGTTTTCCGAACACCCAAAAGACGTTTTCAATTGCTAAAAGAAGTGATAACGGAAGTAAAAAAGAGGAAACAAAATAGCTGGAAGGTCAAACTCTGGCTTTATTCCTGCCGCCTTTGTTTGTTGTTAATAAATAAAAGCTATAGCTGGCTGAATCTGGAAACTTTGAGAAGAGTTTGCTTGCCAAATAAAGATGCTGCAGAATGAGAGCAATTGAAGTTCTTAGGGGGAAAAAGAAATACAATGAAAAAAGAAGATTTATAAGATTTTCGTATATATGTTTTTATTTTTAGTTTCGCGATAGTTTGTATTTTGATTACCCATATATTTAATCTCAGCTTGGAAAAAAATAAAAACACAAGGGTTATATATTCAGTTCAGCATTTCTTCGAGTTAAAAATAATTATTTTAAATATTTTATTTTCCAATTGATTCAAATGTTCAGTAATTATATATCTTAATTTTAAAACTCTGTAAAATAATTGTTTGTTACTACAATATGATTTTTTTTGTTATCTACAATTGCATGCAAAATTAAACATGTAATTTAAATGTGATAAATATGACTAATTTACTCATCATCATTTATTGACTCGAGTATATTTTAAACTTTTGTATTTGTTTAAAATAGTGAATATTTCTTAGCTAAAATTTTTCATCTAGGAAAAAATGCTGTTTAAATTGTTTGGAAAGATCATGCTGTTATGGAACATTTGCTAACAATAGAAATATTTATACTTTATGTGAGAAAATGCTTCATTTTACATTAAATATCAGGGGAATTCGTAGTGTTTTCACATATATGTAAAGACAAGTTGTTTGGAATATACAAATATTTAACACTTGTACAACGCAAACAGAACTTTTGTTTTTTGCAATGGAAAAAAAAAGTTGTACTGAATATTTCTTATTCAAAATCTACTTTGAAAGAATATCGAATTATGTATATTCTTATCTATCGAATTAGGTATGTATAGTAAGAGTTGGATTTTTATAGACGAATAAATGTTGCATTACAGAGATAGAGGTAATCGTTGGGAAATAGTACTACTTACGCAAGTAGTCATTACACCAGTGTTTTGAAAATTTAGAATCGATAGTGTTATGAATGCCATACTGAAAGGAATGCACTATGTATAAGCTCTACCATAAATAAAATTAAAAATGATAGAAATATATTGTGATTGGTCTGACAAGAAGTGTGTTGTAGACCTTTGTTCGCAAGACATCCAGAATCATCTTGTACAGAACATTTGGAGCAATATAGAATGATCATTACTTTGATATCTCTTGAACAATGATGATTAATTTCGCCCAACAGCAAAGTTGGATCCAGGAATGGTACAGTCTCACCTTTTCAGATGGGCTTGATTTTGGGTGAGACATTTTGATATACGAATACATGCCTAGACGCTCCGAAAAGAATGCTTGTCACCAGGTTGCATTTGACAACATAAAAATGGACTTAAACCTTATTTGATGTTATAGACAATCGATGGAAACATTGAAACGGTGATACGAAGAAGTGCAAAAAACAATATTCGACAAGATAATGTAAAATTCCATGCTATGAACTCACCTTTACCTACTAATAAAATAGGGTTTTTCAGAGAACAATTTCCCAACTCATGCTTAACAATAAGAGAATAATGGAAATAAGTGACAATAGCTTGGAGCATTTCCAGCATTCTAGTTTTGCAATCCATCAATATGGCTCGTTATTTATGAAAATTTTTAACGGAAGGTTATTCACGCAGTGGATATCAAAATGCATTATAATGCTCTTCGGCTGTTATGCTGTCTTTTTAAGTAGCGTGAAAGCACATGTTGTGCGTTGTGTTTCAATGTTTCTAAGTACAAAACATCTAATAGTTGTGCTGGTTTCAGTGATTTCCAGATCTGTCATTATTGAAAACATCTGGTCAATTACTTATTTAATGAATTTTATGTAAGTAACATTAATAGTTATATACAGAATAAATTTAAAACTATACATTTTTAATTAGTAATTTAATTTTAGTCTATATATTAGCACAAATAATAAAATACTTTAGAAATATTAATATAAAAAGTTAGTTTCTTCTTGTTGAAGAAGGAAATCTGAATTTTGTTTTTAAGCATCAAAATATTTACCATATGTGATACAATTTTGAATTTCTAGTTTCAGAGTAGAAGACAACTTTATTTAGAATAACAAACATTCAAACTAGAACAAAATATATGTGATACGTGGTATTGTTAGCCTTACAATTTATAAATTCAGCTAACTTTATTTGAGATATTATTTCTCTTAAAGTTAGTATTTATTTATCTATTATACTCTACTTATAGTAGATATATGAATCGATTTCTATTAATTTATTTCTATCCCTTTATAGTTGAAAATAAATGTTGGACTTAATCGTCGGTGTTTTCCATTTAAAATAAATTAAATGAATTCCCTCTGAAATGTGCATTACAAAAGCAAAACCATTATACTTTGCCCATACTTATACAATAGAATGCAGAATATTTTTCATAGACAAATAACTCAAATAGCACTGGAATCACCTTCAATAGTTTCTATTTTAATTTAGCTGGTGCTGTAAATCTGTTAAAATTAAACAAAACTTTGTCAGTTTTTTTCAATGCATACCAAAATCAAAATGGTCTGCTGTAAATAATTAAGAAAAAAATAATGATCCAATTTATGATCTCAAAGAAGATTTAAGAGCATTCCTCTCTTTTTTCTCCTCTTAGAAACTTCCAAAGTGTATTTATTGTCAAGGAGCGGAATTACCCCGAGCTTTTCTTTTTTGGCTGCAAATAATACTTCGAAGTACCAAAGCTGTATTTTTTAGGTGTTATATGCCGAGAAAAGAGTGAAGAGAATTTGGAAAGGCCTGAAAGCCTCTCTCTCTCTCTCTCTCACTCGTAAAAAAGCCCCTTTTCCCCTCTCTTTTACTCAAAGTGTGATGACCGCCTTTATTCAAGTAGAGAAATCAGTGGGTTTGCATTTTTGTGTAAGGCTTCTAACCATAAAACGGAAGTTATTTTTGGCTTACACCAGACTTTGGAATTCTTGAATAAAACATTCCTTTACATAAAGTTTCAATTTTTACATCTAGGAATCTTTTCTTTGTGAAACATAAAAATTTATCAATTCATTCGTTACTTTATTGTTAAATTTTTTACTGCATTCTTTGACTTAGAAGGTTGATGTGATTTGGAAGAGCTGTGTGTTAGGTTTTTAAAGATATGAATTCATATTTCTAGTGTGTTTCATTCTTCGACATAGTTGATAATAATGCTCATGTTAGTCATGAAAATATCCTTGATTTTAAAAAGCTTTTTACTGAAAAGTTTTTTTTAAATGTAACCCCAGGTTTTTTATACTTTGTTGATTTATATCTCAACAAATATTTATTATTGAAAATTCGCTTTGTATTTTCAACACAGCTATATAAATGTAAATTCTGAATATCTTTATTAATCTTTTTTTCCTAAATAAGCTTAAAAAAATGTTTAATTATTTGTAATAGATAATAGGTTAAAAATCATAAAAATTTAAACCTTTTTAAATCAAACATAAAAAAGAATACCTTTGAAAACAGTAATTATGTTTCTCCATCTCTTACTTTTAATAAAATGAGTGTCACATATTTATAGTTAAATGTGTAAAAGCTTCAACTATCAATGTACTGTTTATGTAAAACATTTACAAGAGATTTGCAAGCTCTGAATCATATGAACAAATTCACATGAAGTATTTGTATTATACACATATTGAAAGCCGGAAGTATTCTAATTAGAAACTTTAATTATACATAATCATATTTTTTGGCCTAAATTACAAACATTTAATAATTTTTATGCATTATCTATAAAAGAAAAGATATGTAACATTAAGAAGAGTTCTTTAGAAAACATAATTATAATATAATAAATTAATTATTAACCACCTGTCAATCAAAATGTATTTCATTTTTCCTTTAAAGTTGTAATAGAATAGCAACAGCTAAAAATAGAAACAGCTATAAAAATTCTGCAAAAATTATGTATCAACATAATTAAATCCATCTCTCTAAAATGTTGCGTACATTGATGAATTTAATGTATTTATAAATAATATTATATATAAAACTGAGCATTTAAATCACTTTCGTCACATATTTTTAAAATATTACAGTTCAAATTTACCTTGCCTGTGATATCCTTATATTAGAAATATGATACCTTATTTCAAAAAGACATTAGTATTATATATTTCTTCAGGGAATTCAAAGCAAGCTTAGAATCCACCACATTCAAGATGGGTATTCCTGTAAAGTGGGCAATTTATAGCATGGTGGACTGCCTGAAGAAAAGTAGTGGGGATAATGGAGAAAAACAATCAGAAGTCCGCCAGGATAAAAACCTTTCCCTTGTATTTGTTCGATCGTGCTTGGGGGACACGGCGGCAAAAAAGGAAGACATTTGCCTCACCGCTTCGCGCAGTGATCAGAGCAAGTAATCGCATTTTCTGCACGGTCTCGCTAGAGATATTTTTGGTCTCCGCCAACCACCCTCCGAACGACCAATCAAAGGTTTTCTCTACTCCGGATCATTTTGCCTTCCTTTCATCTTGTTTCTTTTTGTGTGATTGTCGCTGTTTCTTTCTGGTTTTTGCTCATTTCTTTTATTTACGTATTTGTTTTTGTTGTCTACAGGTAGATATATCCAAGTATACATATTCTATTTGAGTCCTGGATCAGTTGTTTCCATTTATCAGGATAAAGTTACGGTTTTTTTTTTTTTTTTTTTTTTTTGCTTGATCGTTATTTGAATGAGCTCTGGATTTAGTTTTCTAGAAAAGCAGCAACATTTCTAACGTTAACTACGTGGGATTATAGCGTAATTAGTATACTAGTACCTGGAAAATAAATATTATGGATTTTAAATATGGGATGAAAAGTTTTTACGAAAACACATTTCTGAAGAAATGAATGTAAAGCATACTTACATTTGAAATCATTATTTCTCTTTCTCAATGGATTTTTTGTATTACAGAATATAAGAGAAATTTAAAACTTTCGATAGAAATTTAATTATTTTTCATACAAAGTATTATTTTAAATATAGAGATTATTTTAAAAAAAATACACATTATATAAATGATATTGGAGGAGCTTAGCTTTTGTAGACAAATTTAAATTAAATTAAAAGTTTAAAAGATTTCTGAATACATTTCAAAGAACGAGATTTTAACGAATGTATTTCATAAATATTTATGAGTAAGTAATAATGCTTTTTAATTTGTTAATTTGAAAAGGAATTGTTCAAAACTAATCATACCTGCATACTTAAATCTGAAGGAGGAAAATTCAAATTTAAAAATGTATCTTTTCGTTCTTAATTTGATCCGATGACATGTAGAAATTAATTCAAAATAATTTTAATTGTATTTCTCTGGTTACTCAATTTTTACACTTATTTATTATTATTAGCTTACAACTATGTTTTGTTTACAGCGAAAAGCTCAATTCACAAATTTTCCCTATTATTATTTACATTCTATTAAGCATTGCTAACACATGAGTAAACTGACATACCGAAGAGAGATATCATATTATTGAAGTACCATTATTCTATTATTTGTAAATGTAGTCTTTTTATGACTTTTCATTTATCAAGCTTAATATTTTTTAATTCAAGTATTGTTATTGAAATAGATGTATAATTACTGATTTAAACTAAATAACTTCTCCAAATTTAAAACATTTGACATTTTTTAAATAAATATTGAAAATATAATCACAATATTTTACACAATTGACTATTTTTCAATATTTAGAATTTTTATTAATTCCTCTTAAATGGTCATTTATGCCACTCTATCATTTAGTTAAAGTTCAAATATGGGAATTATTCAAATTTTAGAAGATGTTTAAAAATCCAGTATAACTACAAATATTGCCTAAAAATTTGAAAATATTTTTTATTTATGATATAGATGATTGATTAGAAAATTTTTATATTAAACATTACAAACATTATTTTGCTAACTAATACATAGTTTTATACTGGATAAAACTTCTTAAAATTAATTATTTTATAAAATCCAGATAACAGCAGCGTTATTTTAAGTATCGATTAAGAAGTTATTTTAAGAATTGAATATAATTGAATAATCTTTGCCGAATTATCATTTATTAGTTCATTGAAAAGTTAAATTAAAGAATTCTTAATTTAAATTGTAAATAAGGGTGCCACATAATATTTTAAAATAATTTGCACCATTCTTTACAATACATGATTTCTTGACACATAAAGAATGGTTGCAAAATATTTTTCTATTAATTCAATGAATTTATTTGGATCTATTTTAAAAACATTTCTCATTTTTTCCCTTATAAAGTGTTTTAATGTTAACCCATAAGCAATAAAAATTATTTATTTTTTATTTTTTTATGCTTTTATTTTTATAATACTGCAACAATTTCATCATTGTGAAATTAAGGTTTGGTTTTTGAAATGCATGAGACATTAAAATAAAAGTAAAATGAATTTGATACAATTCACCATTGCATTCAATTTGAAAAATATGTCAAGAAACATACGTGAAACTTTCGGTAAAGATTATTATTTAATGAATAAGACATCTGCTACAAAATGGATACTAGGAGAAATAAAATACTAGAGGCATTGAATACAAATACATTTGTATAACAATAATTTTATGTGCTTCTCATGAGTATTGTTCAATTTACTTTAAATTTTCAAGCTAAATTGTAACAAGTACATATAGTAATTGATTCATTCTGTACAAGAAGGAACAAATAACGCAATTTCATTTTTCCTTCCATTTATAAAAGGATATAAGAACACCATTAGCAAGAAAGATTAATTGCATTCTTATTCAGCGCTGTTCGCGAGATCATCTAAATTCAGAGCTATTATATCTGTATCGTTCTCTGTTTCGATAATCTCTTAGGAACACTTAATGTGTATGTACATCTAATGAGTTCTAGATCAAGAGCCAATATGCTTCATCTATTATACTGTCATTTGGCCTGTGTATTAGATAAATGGTAGAAGGTGCTTAAGGTTTCTTTTCTATATCAATGTAATGTAAATCTGATTTTACATTCTAATTATTGAGAACAGTATTGATATTTAACTCTTCATTAAGAATATAGTATTCAAATATAAAAAATAGATTCAGAAATTATTTTATACATAAATAAATAAATTCTGCTTAAATGTAAATTATAACAAAGCTATTGAAAATAAATTTATTTTTAAATAGTTTCACTACTACTATGCAGAAGTATTATGACTGTTGATATGCAATTTTAAAAAATTTCATTACCTGTGCTTATATAAGGTACGTGTAGATGGAATTTATTTATAGTATACATAATATACTACACACATAACACATGCACGGAATAAATATAATAAAAGTAATACAAATATAGATAAAGATTTTGATATCTGTGATAAACATCACATCATTGCGTAATTATTTATTTAAATATTTACATTAAACCTGACTGTATAAAATGAGCTTACATATTAAAAAGAACTTGAAATATATACAAATACATACATTTTTAATTAATATCATTTAAAATGTTTTTTGAAAATGAGAACATAAATTGATAATGCTTCTTAGAGTGCAGTCCTCAAATGTGTGTGTGTAAATATCATTTGTAATTAAATTTAAATGCAAAGAAAATATGTACAATCTGAACATTTCTTCAATTTCTACAGTTCATTAATAGATTATTCAATAAAACCTCATCCTCTGTACATGCGATGTACACAAGAACTGATACAAGAAAAATGTTTTTATACATTTACACATTCTTAACATTAATAATGTATATTAAATAAGAAATGCTAAAATAAACTTTGAAGTATTTAATTTCATTGATAATATGTACATTAATACAATGAATATAATATTTATTAATATTAGCAATATTGATTTCACTTTTTAAACACTATTTTGAGTAATTTCTTTAGAAAACATTACTTTTTATGAACATTTACCTAGATAAACATCTTTTAGCATCCTGCCATTCCTATATGTTAAATAACAGCAAGCGTAACATATCAAATCATATCTCATATGGACCATTACAGAGTAATTTCGGGTTTATTTCAAGCTTTTGAATAAAATACTTTGTATGTCAGCTGTGAGTTTTTATTGATTGGACACATTTTTACAGATTAAAACATTTGAATATAAATTACTGAAGTATATTTTTAATGTTATATAATTACTAAATTGTAATTTTATAAGGTCAAATATATTTCAACCACTATACATTACTTAGACTTTATATATTGTATATACAATATATATATATATATATATATATATATATATATATATATATATATATATATATATATATATATATATATATATATATATAATTTGGAGTTATATATATAATATAAGTCCAAGATTAAAATTGCTTTTCCTCCTAGAGAAATGAATTCACAAAAATAAAAACTTTTAATTTATGCAATCTTCTGTCAACAATTTGATGATTTTCAAGGTTTGAGGGCAGAGAACTCTCTAAGTGGAAAAGAAACTGTAATGCATTTTGGAATTGCAAACATTTTCATTTACGTTTATGAATAATGAAGGCAGGCTTAAAAGGATAATTACTTAAAAGTGTTTCTCAAACAATCTCACAATTTTCAGTCATTAGAAATTTTGACTACCAAACGATGTTTACTTTTCAAATAGTTTCCAAAAAGTGTCTTCGAAAAATTTTTAACTAAAAAAAAACTGTCATGCATACAGCATATGTAATGATGTCTCTTTTTTAAATCGTTTTTAAAGTTTGAGTTTTTTTAAATGTAGATTTATCTGAACAGATATATTTTCTTCTACAATAAGAACATTATATTTCGGTATTTTTAATGACGTGAAGGCAGTATGTTCAATTTAATTTCTGTTTTAAACTTTTATAAAAAAAATTCTAATGCATTTAGTCTACTGATTGCAGTTCTTGAATTCAAAAATGATTATGAATAAAATTTAATTTTCCTATTTTAAATGAATTTTTATATTTTTTCATATTGAAATATAAGTAGAAACAATAAACATGTTTTTAATATATATATATATAAACCAATTTTATTGTTACATTTTAGAAAAAACTTAAAAGTCAGTAAAAGTTTTGTTACATATCACAAAATAATTACTAAGATAATTAATAAATAATTACAGTGGGATTTGCTAGTTTAATTACTGTCAGAAGTAATCACTACGTATTTTGATCTTTTCATATTTATATAATTTTAAATATATATATATATATATATATATATATATATATATATATAAATTATATATATATATTATATATATATATATATATATATATAAATTATATATATATATATATATATATATATATATATATATATATATATATATATATATATATATATATATATATATATATATATATATATATATATATATATATATATATATATATATATATATATATATATATATATATATATATATATACATATATATATATATATATATATTGCTTATTTATTTAAAATCGTTAAAGTTAGAAAACATGTAACACAAAATAGATATTTTGTTTTCGTATATATAAAAGTTAATTTCAATAAAGAATATCCATAATAAAATCAGTTCTTGTTACAATGGATATGCAGCAGATATGAAAATACATATTATTCTTTTACAGCAATATTATTTCTAATACTATCGTAAGTAAGAGTGTATTAAAAATAATGTGTAGCTTATCCTCATTATTTGTGTCTTTATACTTTGAGCAGAAGGATCCTAAATTCAGATAAATATACTCTTTGTACAATTTTATGACTTTGTCTCATCAAATGGTTATTATTACGACGATGCTCATGATTCATGTAACATTTCTTGCCCATATTATTTTTTTTCTTCTATGACTGGCACTCATTTATTCTAGGTTTTATGTCTAACAGAGTATTTTTCACTAAAAGTAATAAATATAGTCCATTATCATCATTGAAAAAAGTCTCTATTATTATCAGGCAGCAGATGGCATACGTCCCTAGAGAAAACAACATGTTTTATCTGCAAAAAAGATACATGACAGCGTTTTGGAGACTATTGTGTGTCATTAAAACGTGTCAGCTTTATTCGATGAGTTAAAGAGCCTCCACGAAGTAATATTTTAAGGAAAATAGGTTACATCTGTTATGAAAAACATGCGTAATACATGACGAACAAAAAATGGAAAGTGTGAAATTAATGTTGGTTCAATAATCGTTAACAGAATATTACATTCAAAAAATGAATAAATCCAATTCACACGTTATTGTATATATAAGAAATTTGAACACTTATATTGAAATGCAGTATACTGTAAATCGTTCAGAAAATATATCATATCAATATTTTAAGCGAAATAATAATGTAATAAGATAAATATAAATTAAAATTTTCGTACTTAAATACAAACAACTTGATTGGAAATGTATTGCTTACTTTAGAATATACATTTGGAACAAATCATATGAAATATTTAATCTAGTTTATTTGTTCCATGTTTCAATATAAATAGAAATGAAAAATAATTGTTTTCGTTTGAAGTTTTTGAAATGATTTTAAATTGAAGTTAAAAATTTTAACTATCCAATTTGCAATAGTGATAGTGTTGTATTCTGCTATGTTATGTTCTTTAGACGAATTTCATGATTTCCCATAAACAAGGTATGATCATCATAAACTCTTGTGAAATATCTAAATTATTACATAAAATTTTAATTAACTAAATATTTTCAGAAAAAAATTATAAAATAACAAGTTTAATTGTAATTAATTGTACGCATAAAGATAAGTGTATGGTTCTAAATTTATATTAAATAAAATAGAGTGTTCAATGAAAAGTTAAAGTATGACAAATAAAATCTATAAAAATGGTATATTGTAAGAAAATAACAAAGTATTTTAATGAAAATTCTTCATCCACGAACTGAGAAAACTTGAAAAATATCTGATAGATACAAATGCTTCAGCTCATATTGGGGAAATTTATTAGATCTTATTTTTCATAACATTTGTAAGATTTATATTCAAATGTTCATAAGATTCATAAAAACGTTTATTTACATGTTACTGATTCTTCTTGCTCACTTTAATCATGGGAAAAGAAATGATAATTTATTTTTACTATTGATTAAACAATTGTTAAAGAATAAAAAAAAGTTATTAGTTTAAATTAGACATGAAGAGTATATCATTATTTACCGACGTTTCATACTTGTTTATGTCATTGAAGATGACATTAAATCAATGAGAAACTTCTACGTATTTTGAGGCAGATTATTATTAATAATAAAATCAACTATTATCCAAAAAAATCAAATTTTCTGTTACGTAAATTTTATATAAATTTTCTCTGTCTTCGGAACAAAGTTAATTTTAAATTTCTTTTCTCAAGATAGACCGTAAATGAAGCATATTCCTTAATCAAATTTAAAGGAATAACTTGAACTTCATTATAAATTACTGGCCTTATGTCACCAATCATGAATAATATATATTCAAAAAATAATATAAAGTAATTATGGTTTTAAGTGCTCTATTTTTCCCGCTTTTTCCATTTACCCTTTTTTACATATTTTATATATTCTACTTAATATTTTACATTAAGTTTAAACTTAAATATGTCGAACAAAGAAGGATTTGCTTCTCATTTCATTTGTCATGAAATATTTTAGAATACATGATTTTTCCCTTCTACCAACTTGTTTTGAGGGATGTGAAAATTATGACTTTCACTACTTATCCAAATAATCTTGAAGTGCTAGAAATTAAGATTATATTTGTTGCATATAACTATTTATTAATTCATTTTTTCTGCAGATTTAATTTAAATCTGTCTATACCTTATTCCAAAGTAAAATGTTATTAACATTTTTTCCAGTTTTAAATTTATATGCAAGAATTAAATCTTAGATTAATCATTAAAACATTTAAGTACCAATTATGTAGAATATTTGTGGCTTTGTTGGAGGACCAAATTCTCTAATAAAATATATGTCAGGTTTTTTTTTCTTTTTTTTTTTTTTCTTTTTTTCTTTTTTTTTAACACACACAATTTATAGCCTGTTAATCTATACTAAATTCAACTGAATACTAGCCACAGATCAACAATGGAAGATGGTTTTTGTGCATGTATATTTTATAGACATGCCAGTTTAAGGGAGTTATTAAGATATATTTTTGAATTTGTCTCTTTGACTTTCTAAGGACCTATTTTCATCGATTTACAATCGACGAAAATAAGCACTTTAAAAAGTAATAAATGATAAATGTTCAACGTATTTATAGTAGCATAGACGTGCATTAAAAAGTGACATGGTTTTAAAAACGGATTACATTTTTTTTTTAATTTGGAAAATAAAATTGTAAAATGAGGTTCCTAGCTGCAATTGAGCATATGAATGAGTTTTTACAAACATTCAGAATTAAATCAATACATTTTATAGGTAACTCAGCATTTAATACATTCCTTGCCTTTGTTGTACCTCTTTTAATTATTTTATATGAAATTGGTCTTACACTTTTGTAAAATATTGTGAATTATCCATCAGAATGAATCTCTTAAGAGGAAGAATACATTCTGAAATCTTTATTCTAGAACTTTGATATGGATTTTGAATATTTAAAGTATACAACTATCACAAAAAATATTATAAATTCATTAAGTTAAATTAGAAAACGAGTAAAAGTTAACGTTTCAGAAAAATGACACTAAATTTAATTTCAATAAACACATAGAAACTAATTAAGTGTCCATAACAAATTCCGAATATCTTAATATCTAGTGGCATTATTATAATAAAATAATTTATCTTAATATTAAACGAGAAATCTTAAAATAATTACCAAACAAAAAATTTTACTTTTATTACATATAAATAATATTTAGAAATTCCAGCATTGTATGAATTAAAAACATTTTTTAGAAAGAAAATTAAGAGATTAGTACACAAAGAGCTTATTAGATACATGAATTTTATTTTTTGTAGTTTTATTGCATTCTTCTTATAATTTTGTTTCTTATTGTATTATATTTCATAAAGATAATTATTATTTTTTATGGAAAACTTTGGCTATAAATGCCCATTGATTACTATGATGAAATATTTTATCTTTACATTATGTATGATTTCCCTATATTTAAAATAAATATTGTGCTACTTTATGTGTTTAAAGGAAATATGATCTTACGTCTTAAATAAGTTCTTTAAAAATTTGGTTGGTAAATTTTTTTCGTAAGTATTTCTCATTTTAATAAAATTTTCTGAATACTCCAATAAATGAATTAAATAATTTTCCGAATATTAAATAATTATAAATTACAATTGTCTCAATTTAAGTAATATTAAAATTCACAAATGAAAATTTTCAAGGTGCTATAGATTTTTTTTTATTTGTCTTTCAAACTTCAGCAGAAATAAAATGATTAGAGGAAAATAAAAATATAGAATCTCACCATCAAGATTTCCCCTCTTCATAACATAAAAAGTAAATTTTTGGAGTAATCAATCGAGCTCCTAAATCCAGTTTATTTATTTTTTCATTTATACATTATCTCTCAGTTACCAATTCATCTCTCTCATAGAAAAAAGTGTATCAATCTCCGCAGCCGAAGCAGCAGTTTTTCTCGACCACTTTAATGAGAGCTGCACCCCATGGGTATGCCATCTAATCAGTCGGAACAGATCTAAAGAAAACACTATTCCAGCAGCAGGAGGAAACGAAGAAAAATCCTATCTAAGCAATCATCCAAGGCTTCAAACTGATCTCTACCTAAACAGCTTCTCTGTCTAGTTTGATTTCTTTTCTTTTCTCACTAGTGGAAGGGCTCTTCTTCATTTTTATCATTCGCTTACTCCCCCCCCCTTACAGACCGACTTTTCTTCTTTTTGTTATGCCCTCCCCCCTTACTTCTAACATCTTTGGAAAGAGAAGAGGAGAGTTGTGTATCCACCGGGTCATCAGATGACGAATAAAGAAGAAATAAAGTTGTGAACCTTTCTCTGAAATTTTTTTTGTCCACCTACGTCGTGGAGTGTAGACTAAAGTCTAGATGAAGTCCTGTCACGAGGGGATTTTAGAAGGTTGGCGTTTTTGAGTGCCTTATCGAAAAACGTGGTGGCATGTCTTTAGCAATGTGGCCTTACTTGCTATGAGGTTGTATTTTTGTTTAATTGACTTATTTTACTCGAAAAAAAAACAGTAAACCATGAAAAGAAGTAATTTTTTAAAAGAGATAATGGTTGTCACTTTTGTCTGATACCACAGAATCAGTTAAGTTCTAACAAAGAATTTAAGTACTTAAGGAAGAATATTTGTCCTGTTCTCAATTTAAAAACGAACTAAAATAAAAAAAACTAATTTTAATCTTTGTGCTTAATATACATATTCATTTTATATACATTAAGTCCTATGATTAAAATATATATAAATTTTTAATATACAATAAACACTTAAAATTTTATTTTAAATAACTAAGCCATGATTAAATTTTAGTATTGCTAATTAGACTATTTAATAAAGATTAATCTTTTCGTCATATGTTATATATATATATATATATATATATATATATATATATATATATATATATATATATATTTATACTTGCATATAATTTTATAATATTTGCATTTTCTTATTAGAATGAAAAGTTTGAATATGAGCTTTTAAATTTTGATTAAAAGAAACATGTTCCAAGAAGAGTTAACTGAATCACTTTTAAATATCCCTTTCAAAAATACATTTCATTATAACGAGCATTTGTGTAAGCTCTCTAAACGTTTTCTTTTTTTTTTTTTACCAAAAATTATATTAAATGTCAGGTAGTAAAAGAACAAAATGCATCTTAAAATATTATTACACTGTAAAATAATAACATTTTTCTTTTGTATCTTCACTTTCTTACTAAGAGTACCTAAATTCCCAATGAGCTATGAAATGTTTATTCTTAGGAATTTTGAACTGCTTTACGTTTAATCAAACTATTCTTTTTTTGGCTTTATTCTATGATCTAACTTAGTTTTTAATTGCAACTTAAAGAAGTTTATCTTTTGAAGTTGATTTTTTTATTTCAAGCTATTAAAGGTAATTCATACATTTGTGGATTAAAATAAACTTTAAAATATCAAAGAATTCAGAATTTCAGAATTAAATTTAGCTTCATCAATTTATTTTATACCTTTATTTGATGATTTGTCTCGTTATTTTATAGAAGAGAAAATTATTTTGTTCTTTATTTTTTACTTGAGATTAAGTATTGTATTATTTATTGATAATACAAGATCTTTATAATAATAAATATCTGACTTCAATTCAGCAATACAAGTTTTTAAAGACTAAAGTATTTAATTTATATATTAACTGAAATTATCACAAAACACACAAATACTATATTAATTAAGATCTCCATTAAAATTTATTGGACGTTTTTTTCAAATAGATCTAACAGGTTAAAATTAAATATTTTTAAAATGAGAAACATTCTTATAATTTTTTTAAATAAGTCAATTTTGCATAAATAGTTCAAGTAAAATATTTCATGAATTTTTTAAGTTTCTCGATAGGTATTTTGGTAGATTCATAACTATTAAAAATGAATTGATTAAAATGAGTGACTTACAGGATAAATTGAAAATTTTCTGAGCTATTTCGAACCACTCATCACAATGAAGTCTAAAAAATGTTTGTTGATATTAGTCAAATAGAAGATATTTAATTTATTTTATCAAACTTAATTACATAATATAATTTTGAAACACTCCATGCGCTTTATTTGATATTGTTTAAGGAATAAGTGTTTCTTTCTAGCATATCTGTATTTACACACACACATATATATATATTTTATATATATATATATATATATATATATATATATATATATATATATATATATATATATATATATATATATATATATATATATATATATATATATATATATATATATATATATATATATATATATATATACAGCTTCAGATAAATGTCAAAATTGAGGGAGTGGATCCCCTGGTGGGGCCATCTATAGTAGGACTTTGAAGAACAAAGTCGTACTTTTACCTTCATGGTGCTCTAATTAAAACGAAACACGCATCCCTGACTTAAATTTGCATAGCCAATGTATAGCGAGATTGCCTTGTGCAAGTGGTTTTTATCATTATATCTATCTCTCTATATATATCTATATATATAAATATACATATATATATATATATATATATATATATACATACAGACATACATACATACCTATATATATATATATATATATATATATGTATGTATGTATGTATGTAGTATGTATGTATATCATTAAAGCTTAAATTTTCTTTTATTTATGAAAAATTAATTTACATCCATTTATGCAATCAATAAAATATATTGGTTTTTTATTTAGAAAACTAAAAAATAATTCAAAATATCATTACCAAAATCTGTCATCATTCAAACTTCTATATTATTCTAAATTATCTATTTAAATTAAAGGGAAAATAATTTAAAAAAGCAAGTTAATGCATAGTTTTTATCTAAGGGATTGCATAACGTTTTACTATATGTTTATCAAATGCAATAACAAAATCTAACAAAATGGAAAGGTTTTCATTATTGTTTAACAAATATAAACAACAGCTTTAGATTTTAATGAATAAGAATTTAAATATATTTTAAAAAAATACCGAAAAATGCATGTATTAAGTGAAAATAGGGATCAATTCAGCTTATGTTAAATTACTTTTAATCAAAAAATGTCCGATACTGGATTTTGTTACCATACTTTAGTGTTTAATTATACTTTGAAATATAATTATTTAGTAAAGTATTGATAAATTAAAAAAAAATTCTATCATTTCTCTGAAAAAATATTAGTATTCTAATTCACCATAACACGTCTCAGTTTGTCCACCAAACCGCTTTTTATTTAATGATATTTTAATAGTTGCTGAATAAATTTAGCTAAGTAATATTAAAGAATGACAACTAAATACTAATCAAGTGCTTCAAGAAGAATAATAAAAAGTGTAATACTCATTAATAATAAACATTGTACAAAAGAGTACAGAAAAATGAATGGTCATATTTAAATATTTTAATTATGAATAATTGATCAATTATTTGAAAATTTTGAACATTATTGTTCAAAATTTAGCATTATTTAATCAAAAGTGTTGAGATTAAAATTAAAATGATCCGTTAATTATTAGCAGCATTTAAAGCCACAATTACATTGAACTATGTACGAAAGATATAATATAAAAACTTATATTGAATTGCACAGAATTTTAATATGGACACAAAATGTTTCTTCATGGCCACAAATATTTGAAATCGTATAATAATTCCCGTAGCAGAATGTAAACTTATATTAAAGTACTTACGAACAAATCTCAAATTATTCATATAATGGAATATTTTACAATGTGTTTTATGCATTATCATGCAAAACTTCAAACTTTTCATTGCAAGTGCTTTTTAGAAAATTGCAATATTTAAAATTCAATTTATCATAGTACAAATTTCATAAAAAATATAAATAATTTTTTCAAGTAGTTTCCACATTTTTGCAGAATTTTCAATTTAAACTACATTCCAACGAACACACATTTTAAAAATTTCGATTTTCTATGTTATCATAGGTTCACAATTTGTTATTAGAACTTGATAAATTTAGATTAGGGTAAAAATCAGTTAGTTTGTTTAGTTATTTTATTCACAGATTATTGAGCTAAGATCGAAATACTCCACAAACCTATCGACTTTAAAATTTGTAATTAAATTTAGTTCACTATAATTTTTAGTTGAGTGCGAATTCAGGAATATTACTTAAAAAATGAAGTAAATATTAAATAAAACATTTTGTAAGTTAAAAAAGTGAAAAACAGAAATGTTACAGTATTCTTAAGATTAGGCATACTAAGTTTATTGACTTAAACTTGCTTATGATCTGCAAATTCCAAGAAATAAATAAAAAAGAGATTCAATTAAACTAAATTTTTATTATTGACAGAAATATATATTTTAATTCAAAATGTGTTTGAGTCGAATCTTGTATCTGATTAAATTTTCTCTGTTTGATTTCTTATAAATAATTTCCTAGTGAAAATGTTTAATATTAGTTGATTTGGCATGCAAATACCACATCAATGTGGAATTATCTACTGTCTGACTTATGAAAAAACATAAATAACAACATAAGAACAATAAAAATATTGTCCTGTTTGCCCCCACTGTTATATAAATTCAAATGACACTTAATGTATCTTATATTGAAATACATTTTGCATTTGCATTCACAGCAAATAAAGCACAAAATTGTCATTACATATATGTGGTTTTATAGAATTTTTGATATTACTTCCGAAGACGTTCCTTAAACCACTTTCATAAAATGAACAATTGTTCCGGAAAACGTTAAAAATTTTCATTGAAATAGGTATGCATCACATTATAATCACTTGCCTATTTTATTTATCTGTTATTTTTATTTATCTATATATGATGCTCATGATTTGCATTTATATTCAATATAACAAAAAGTATTCACACAGAAGTAAAAGTGGAAATTATTTATTCGCTATGTAATTTATTTACAATAAACGATACAGTATAGATGTATTGCCTTTTCATTTAAAATGTGCTTCCTAAATTATATAGATCATTCTTCACCATAAATCTTAAATATTAAAGTACAATACATTTATTCGCTATGTAATATATTTACAACAAATGATAGAGTATAGAAGTAGTGCCTTTTCATTTAAAATGTGCTTCCTAAGTTTCATAGATCATTCTTCACCATAAATCAGTACTAAAAATAGCATAATCATTTTCAAATTTAACTCAAAATATTGTAAGGAAATTAAATATGAAGTTGTAGAGTAACATTAGATTAAAACCAAAAAAATATATGTATTTAGATAAAGAACAAGACAGCGTGGACTGTTGAAAAAAATCTAAGTCAAACCCCGTAGAAAAAAGGAAATGGTAATTTTCACAACATGAGTTATCAATTCTACTTTGTGCGTAGTAGCAAGTATAACTCTTGATAAAAAATAATAAATTATCTTTAAGAATAATAGGCGACTATTTTTCTTGCATTTTGTGTTCCAAATTATGATTAGAAGTCAAAATTTAGAATAATGAGTGCAGTTTATTTGAATACACAATGTTTTGATATTTAAAATAATTTAGATGAGTGAAAATGAAATAGTGTTGAATAGTTTGTTTTCTTCAACATAGAATTGATATATGTGTGATTACAATATTTTTTATGAACGAACAAGAAATAATTGTATGTAATACCATTGTAGATATCTAAAGAAGTTTCTGTTTCACAATATATATTTACATATTAAAAAAAAATGTAATAAATAAAACAATTTGATTAAAAATTCTAATTTATAGTTATTTTATATTTATTTTTTATCATTTGCAAAAATTTCTTGCCGTCTATAACTGTGAAAAACTACCAAGCTAAGAACGACGTATTATGATTCTCAAGTAAAAAATTTGCAACCAAATAGTTTAAAATTCAAATTTCACTACTAAATTATATAAAATTTAAAAGAAAGAAATACTATTTTTTTATAAAAAAACGAAATTTTAACTTAAATTCTTTTTGTTTTCTAAATGTAAATACGAATAAAAAATACACATCAATTTTTCATATATATTCTTATTTAGAATTATTGATAAAATTATTCTGATGAATAAAATTTGTTCAGAACCCAAGACGAGAGTGAAACTCATGTTCACAAGTGAACTGTATTTACGATTCACTGAAGCACTTTATCCGGATATTAAGACTCATGTGTTCTAGTTGCTTAGAAATTGCTCTGCTCGTTTCATTTCCGAAAAGGATAAATTAAAGTGTTTCATGGATGACAACATGTAGGAGAAGGCTTCTTAGGATTGCTTTGATGCTAAATCGCAAACAAGTGTACGCAATTAATAGTGTTGCCCTTTTATTCCCTAAAAAAGTACACTGAACTTGACAGGGTGAATTATTTTACATGAATGGAATTATTTTATTTCTGTTAATTGTTTGGATTTGTAAACAATACACTTTTTTAAGTAAAATTTAGTTTTTACATTTTGCTGATTTTATTTTGGTTCTACAATTCATTGTTTTTTTTTTTATTATGAAGTTTTCTGTTATCAATATTTACACAAACGAAAATAAAAACAATTAATTTATAAATTATTTATTGGTAATTATTTTTGTTTCACTAAATATTAATTAAGTAACTATCGTAATTGAAAATAAAAGATAGTTTAGGTTTTAAAAATTTATATATTTGGAAAATAAAATTGTGAAGCATTTACCTGGGCATGTGTCTAGCATACTATATTTGTTTAATATAATTCAAATAAATAGTGTTTAAAAGGAGTGAATGTCTGTAAATACTTAAATAGACAATGATAATATTTGTTTGAATATGTACGAATTACTATGTATTTTATACCTGTAAGGGCTTAAGATTTGTCATGAATATTAGAACTGTGAAAACTGAGGTATATATGGTTTTACTAAACAATTTATGAAGGAAAATCAAATTCTGAAGTGTAAAATTGTGCAACATGTTCAGTTTTTGCATATGAGGTTTTAAGCAAAATGTGAAATTAGAGTATAAGTTTATGAAGATTAAAACCAAATTCCAGCCAGCAGATAAAAAAATGCCAAATTCATATTTGGTGATACTTTTCATGAATTGCAAAAGCAGCTTGTATGTAATTAAAACAATTATTCACACATTTTTCAATTAATTTAAATTATTTATGAAACAAACACAGGTATGGATACACAATGCAGTTTAAAAAAATTAATATATCTTATACTTAATCAAATTTCAAATTTAACATAGTTAACATTTGGATGAAATAATATTCAGAGTGATGAAAAACATTTTACGTGAAAAATCAAACATTTGTATTTCGATATTCAATATATTGTGAAAAATCGTACAATAAATGAAATGGAAGATACTCTATACTATAAGAAGGAATGAACATATCCTAATGTATTTCATCTGCAAACGGTTTACTTTCAAAAATGAAATTTCTATTAAATTCTAAACTTCATATTTTCATAGATATGCTGGATGACATCTCAAGCTACATAATAGTTTTGAAATTGTAATTTCCTCAAGAAATATATTTTGAAAACAATCATATCAAAACATTACTGTTTTATATTATTTGTGTAGCTATTGAAAAAAAAACTCCATATTTTCAGAGTTCAAAGTAATGCTATCCATTTCCATCTTGAAGCAAAAACGTAAATGAAAGGCATATTATCTCGCATATTTTCAAATAGAACAGTATACATGGCAGAAAATACCATATCTCCATTGACGCAGAACAATGAGTATTATTTCAACTTTAAATATCAATGCTTACCACTGAAACGTATGAATAAATCACTCGCCTTTCATCGTAAACATGCCGAAGATGTTTTGCAAATGTATATTGGTATCACTTTCTCATTCAAATTTGAATTCGCTCAAATACGTTAGAAAAGTAAAATGTAAATTGTTAGAAATGAAAGCGTAAGGGTCATGTATTAAAAATGAATTCCCGAATCTAAGGAAATTTTATTCCTTTCTCCGTTTTTATGGATCTACTATTGCTGGAGAAATTTCTTTTGTGATCAAACATCGTCGTGAGATAAGAACCCCTTGTCATTTTGATTTTAACTTCTCCCTTTCTATTTTTTTTCAATTTATTTTTCTTTTTGCTCACAGGAAGATCTGAAATGTTTTTTAACGAAATATCATCTAGCTTAGCAATGTGGATTGCTTAAAAAGGAAGGCTTTTAGGTTACAAGATATTTTGAAATGGGTCTATATTCCCTTCCAAACATGCCAAATTAAAAAAAAAAAGTTGTTTTTGAAGGAAAAGCAGTCATTTATGTTTTACGTTTACTCAACATCCAACTTTTGTTTTGGTCTCTAATGTATTTGAAGACTAAAACAACTAATCTATACCTTTGAAATCTCTTGAAGTTTTAAAAATTTATGTTTAACCCACTCATTTTTTAAATAATTTATTCGATATGTTTCGAATTTTTATTCCAATTTCTCATGATATTATGCACAAATGTAACGTCAAAGGTTTGCGAATAGAAATTACGTTATAAAAATCAATTTAAATTTTTGGTTTATAAGAATATAATCAGAAATATTTAGTGTTTATAATAGCAAAAAAATGTATCCATAGTATTGGTTTGAAATTATTTAAATGTGACCTTTCAATGGATGCTATAAAATAGATTTAAACTAAACGAATTAAGTTTTGAACATTACCATTAAAACATTTCAAAATAATTTTAATTTACATGATAGTAAGTATTATATTTGTTCATATAATAACAAAAATTTGAAGCTTTTATAGAACATTCCAATTAAAAGCAATTAATAATAATAAAGACATTGATTAAAATTAATTTTATCAGACTATAATTTTATTAAACTGAAAACATTAAATAAGTTTTTATATTACGAGAAATTTCTGTGTGTGTGTAAAAATGATGTTATAAAAATATCAATCAAACAATTATGTTAACTTTTGATAAAACAAAATTTCGAGTCAAAATTTATATTAATCAGTACAAACCAACAATGTTTGTAATTAAATAAATGCATATCAAACACAAGAACACAATGAAAATAATTAAACATGGAAAACATTTTAATTAAATTATAAATATTAGTTTGTGTTTATTTTATTTAATCATCCACAACAATTAGTTTTCTTTTATTACCTTTCAAAATAGAAAACCGAATGCAGAATTTAAATTTAAAGAAAAATATTTTACGGAGATAAATTTCTATAAAACGTAGCAAAGATTTAAAAGAAAAATAATAAAAATCAAGGAAAAAATATCATACATTACTTTATAAACAATGTTTTATATTTTATTTCACTTTATTATGAAATTTATTTATTAAGTGTGTATGAAATCTCACAATATTAAAGACTGGTTGTTTATTTAATTTTATTTTAATTATATTGCAGGATATTAACAAATTATTTGCATAAAACATTTCATATATTTTTAAATATGATGATTAGTTACTTAAGAAAATAACCTGCTCAAAATCGCAGTGTCAAGAAAATTTTTGTAATATTGTTACTATATAATATTGTTACTATAAGAAAAATTTTTAATTTGCTTCAAATAAATATTTCTTTATTTACTGTGAAATTAGGTTTTAATTATGTCAAAAATATTGGTTTATAGATTTACCATAAATATTTATCAAAAATATCCCTTGTAATATACACAAATATATTATTTAATTTTTCTTTTTTAATTAATCCTTATTCTAATAAAAGATTGATGATATAAATATATGTGAAAAATGTACTGTTATATAAATACCTTAAGATATATTGAAACTATAACAACTATGAATAATTTATCCCTACTTTTCTAGTTTTTGTTACAATTTATGTATCCTAAAGTAGAACCTACTTTTAGAATTGATTGTTATTTATCAATTTATTTCTAATCTTTGAATGAACTGCTTAGTAATAACATATTTCATAAATTTAAACATTTCAACAATTGCGCATAATGATATTTGTTAATGCGTTTGACATCACTACTTTTGATGAACTTCATTAATAACCTAAATTAATGGGCACCACAGACGTACAACAAGGTGCTTACAGAAGTAAGTAAATAGAACATTAAATTTTACAAGTATAACTAAAGCAAACAAATGCAGAAAACAGAATTTTTTTTAACTTCGCAAAAGCAGATAAATTTATGGGCTAACTCCGAACGTTTTCAATTCATTCTGTAATCGCAGGATCGAGAGTTGGACATCTTGTGCGATCAAAGGCTGGGGATGAACAAATCGCATGTTTCACATCTTCAGGTAATTATTTCGAATATTCATATGAGACATTCAATCTTAGATGGAAACGTAACAATTAGTTTGCGAATTTACTGCGGCCAGATAAAAATATAGAAATTTTCAAATTAGTTGAACAGAAGGACACGGAATGCCATCTATGGTAAACTGTAAGAAAGAACTTCTTTTGTGACCTCAGGATGCGAGAGGAAATATATTCCTCATTCTACCAAGGCCTAGCAATTGTTATGATGAACGAACTTCCAATAGTTCTCTGAGTGCTTTTGTGTCAATATTAGTGTGTTTTAGTGTAAATCAATAATAATGGCTAAATTTAAGGCATCATAAGCTAAGAAATCATATCTTGCATTTCCATAGAATCCATGCTGTTCACAAATATTAGCAAAATGGATGTCAATTCCTCTTGCTTCTAGCGAATTGACTGTAAGTTGGGTTTCAACTACTAATTTGTCATTAAATATAGTACTTCTAAAAAGGTGAAGAGAAGAAAGGAAATATAATATGACAACAAATAAGATAAATTGAGGATGCTGGAATTTTTTGTATTTACTACAAGCATTAAAGTTTATTAGAAATATAATTAATATTTTTTCACTGTTAAATAATTAACAAAATAAATATTTCAGTGTTGGTGATAGAAACAATATTTTCACTTACATATAATATTTTCCCTCGTATATAACTTTCTGAGGTAGCGTTTTTATTTGAAAAAAAATTAAACTCTGTTAAGAAATGTATCTACCATTATTTTCTGATTCCTAAGCAATTTTAATAAAATTAGATAATATAATTGCAAATTTGTTAGTATTAACAAAAAACCATTATAATAGAGAAAATTTATTTCATAAGAGCCAACTGTGAAAAAAAATTAATTCATTGTTACATTTTCATTGAAAATCATTTGTTCAGTTTCACTGTTTTATGTATAATGAAAATGTGTCAGTAAGAGTTTTTTTTAAAGAAATTTAAGGTATTTGAATGAAGTTTTTACATTTAATCTATTGTAACTTACAAATTTTAATAGTAAATAATTTAATAAAATGAAGCTTATTAGTAGAAAATATATCAAAATTAACAGAAAAGATCAAATAATCTAATACAGAAATGCTCATTTAATCCTTAGAAGGAAATTCTGTTAACGAAATTAATCGGATCGTAAAAAAAGTTTATTAATTTATTTTATCAGCTGTTCTTATTCATATAAATTTTAAATATTTTCATCGAAATTTGATTTTTCATAATAATTATATGTTTAGGTAATTAGTTTCTTTTTTTTATTACATGTGATTTCATACTTTACTATTCGAAAAGTGATTGATTTGCAGTTCTTAATCACTTTAATTAAAACAAAAGTACAAAATACCTGAATAGTTTTTACAAAAATTAAGTATACTTTGGGTAATTCCTTTTGCACTGGTTGACATATAATGTGTAAAATTTTGATCAATTAGTTATGCTCTTTGCTTTTCTTAATTTCTCCATTTAGCAAGATACTTCAAAAATCATGATGAAAATTTGCTTACGAATTAATTGAACTGAATTTGTTCAAAACTATAATTAATATAATTGTGAGCTAGTTTAGGGAATGTCCCCATTATTTCTGTCATAGCAAGCAAAACAGCTATGTTTGTTATTTTTATTGCTACTAGCAAGCCATTTAAAAATCTCATTATTTTGTGATTATTTGAATTTATTTTTGAATTCATTTCAACATTATTTTAATTTACTTTTAAATTTTATTTTCTTTATTTTAGATGAAGGCAATACTTAAATGTTTGCTATACTTCATGCTTTAACTTATAATATTGATGGAAATTCAAATCTGCGCCTGATTTAAGATATTTTATAATTATTATTCTTATTTGTAAACGATTACTTTATTTCATGGGTAGTTTAGGAATGGTTTGTAATTTGTAGAACCACAGAAACTAGTTTCAAATATTATATATTATCATATTTTTGCAGTATATACATTATTATGGCGTTTAGTAGTCATATACTATACGTATTAAAATGCATTAATTAAAATAAATGACAATAGACAACCTTTTTAAATTTTTATATAACTTAATAAGCTTATATATTTATTGATTTTTACATCTTATATTCTAATAGACGTAGAGACTATTCAGTTCAGTATTAAATATCTACAAAGCATAAAAATGATTTTTAATTCAGGAATTAATTAAATATAAATCAATAAAGAATGAAACTTAAATAATATTAATTTAGACCTATCTAAATCAACAATCTTTTGGATTTTAGTAATTAATTATTAGATAGAAAAAAGCATATTGAGTTATAGTTACGGTAAAGAAAACAAAATATGTGATCGATCTAATTTGTGGCTTTCTGTAATGAACTCACGTTCAGAAACTACTTACAGAAACCAATTTTGCTCTCATAACTCATACTTAACATAATCCTGAAAACATGTACAGTGATATTAGATGATTTAGTTTTGGAGATGCACTAATAGAGAACAACTATAAAACTAAAGTTGGTTTTGAAAAACCTTTTTTGTATTATCACAGAATGCATCTGTTAAGCAGAATGCGCATACAGCAACGACACGCACCATAAGTACCATATAATTTGTATTATTGATTTGATTCTAAACACAATTACACAAATCCTCCAATTATACTAAGTGAGTTCGTTTTTCTCTGTTAGTCTACTAAATATAAGCCTCTTTTGTTGTTGAGTAAACAATCTCCCTAAATGGGGAAAAATCGGTTTTCGAATCCACTCAATAATCACATTGACTTGGTGATACACAGTAGAGATTAAACTGTTTTTTTTTTTTTTAGAAGCAATACCTTCAAGGAAAGTTGAGCCATTTATCCGTCTATTTTTCTGATTTGAATATTTAAATAGTCTGTTATTTTGAAAGGAATGTCTGTTATAATGGAACAAATAGTATGACCATTTAAAATCCTCTTTTTTCGAAATAAAATGCATAAAAAGGGCTTATTAACTAATATTTTTAAATCAGAGAAAAAATACGTCAGTTGAAATTGTCTTTATTTTATGTTTTAATATATTTAATCAAATAATTATTTGCTTAAAAATTTATTTACATGCAAAATATTGCATGCCACTGATTTTCATTTACTTTCATCAAATAAAATTCTATTATTTGTTCCACTAATAAAAATCATTATGATGTCTTAGAATTATTTCTTAACTTTTATTTAATGTTAATCTTTTTTATTCAGGGAAGGTAAGACAGGCTTACTATATTTTATAACTCATAATATAAGCAAATTGGTATATCTTATGTGCGCTGAAAAATAATGTACAGTAATTTGTAAGGCAATATGTAAGCAAATAGAGATATTAAGCAAACAATATGTTTTTGCATTCAAATTTATTTCATCATTTAATATTACCTATATATAAATATAATGAACTTGAATGGTCCAAATTTTTCTCATTACTGTAACCCTTATACTCTCTGTAAAATAAATTTAATTAAATAATAAACCAAAGTATTTTTATACAAATGTAATTTTATTTTTAAAACATTTATCATGTCCTTGCATAACATTAAATGAATTCATTAATTTATTTATAGCTTACACATAGACTTTCTTTTTTAAAATATACTTTCTGAAATTGAAAAGGCAAAACTAGGAAATAGTAACCAAAAAATTAAGGAAATTTCGGGTACACGTAACATTTTGAGTTATGCAAATGATGTGAAATGAGGAACTGTCCAGCGTAAAGATGATAAGTATGGGCAATATTCGCGCCGTTATTACAGCATGGAAAATAATCATTGAAAGTTTGTTTTTATTGCGAAGGACGTCTTTAATTGCAGAGAATATCAGACCATCCTCAACGGAGTAAGCTCTAGCAGACAGACGTGTTTCCCTTTATTGGTCATCATGCTTCCGTAAGAACGTAGGTAAGAGGGAAGATTGGTCATTACAGCAAATCGCAACCGACAAGCATCTGGATGCGTCCACAGTGCATTGAATATAATGAGGACTATTATACAAGAAACTGTGGAACGTTTTCAGGGTGCCGGAGCAGAAAGAGTGATATCAGCAAGTGAGTACTGACGCGTCCCACAGGAGGAGGTAAGGGTCCCGTAAAGCACGTCTGGGAGTATCCAGAGTGTCTTGAACATTCTGCAAGAATGTTCAAGACACTCTGGATATTCCCATATCATTTTGATGTCAATTAATTGCTGGGATCTTATACTCATTGCGTTAAGTATAATTCCAGACCCCACACGTCAACATCAGGAATGATGCTGGATTAGAGCGATGTCAAAGACAGAGTGGCACAGAATCATCTTCTCAGATGAGCTACGTTTTTGTTTCTTCACAAACAATCACCGTGTGTGAATGTCTCGTCAACATCAATACAGGTCCAATCCTGCACCAACTGTAGAACGCTCTACCATCCAATAATATTGTATCTTGATTTGGGGATGCTATTGAATACAATTCCAGGTCACCTCTAGTTCTTATCAACAGCATTATGAAGGTACAAAATTCAGTGAATTGATGCACTGCTGCCGGTGACTCTCTCCTACTTTCAGGGATGACTCAATGCAATTTAATAGCAGAATAACGCCCAAATGAACATTGTTCGCATCAGCCAACATGTTCTGTAAAGTGTATAGCTACTTTTCTGGCCAACCTTACTCACCAGATCTATCACAAATCGAACACTTTTGCACGCTATTTGGAGAACCAATCACTGCCTCCTTCAGAAGACGCACTTAGGAAAGTCGTTGACTGGGAATGGAGATCCATTCCTCACGAAGCTATCCGTACTCTTATTGACTCTGTGTCAAGAAGTTTTGCTTGGAAGTGCCCACGGTGGTTTATAATCTACTGACTGACCCTGTTCTCGCTCTATAATATGCATATCATTTTGAAATAGTGATCAATTATTGTTCATCGCTGTCTCTGTTTGCCGAGTTTCATCATTTTCTGGCATCTGCTTCTTTGTTTTGCATTTTCAATGTTGGACAGTGTAAAAAAATTATTATAACAAATGATGAACAAATTCCGTCAGATTTTATAATGATAAAGAGTCAAAGGGATGACAAATTTATTACATTAGTAAAATTATTATGTTATATTAATGATGTTCTTATTTTATTTCAATTAATTTAAACAGATATATACCTGGTAATCAATTTTTTTCAATTGATAATCAATTACATTTCAGAAAAAAATGTTTTATGTGCACAAATAGCAGAATCTGATACATTTATTCTATAAAATTGTAATGCAAATTTCAGATTTTTATCGATACGTTTTACGAATAATATACTACAATAAATAAATGTAAGCATATAAATATTAATATTTGTACTTAAAAACAATATAAGCGAATGTATTACCTTTTATTGAAACATAAAAAATTAAAATTAATTAGTAATAATTAAATTTATAACTATAATACGATTGATAATATTTTTAGAGTATTTAAGTAAATAAATATTAATACTAAGATTTTGAAGTTAAATGTAGTTTTCACTATTAAAGGCACACAATCCAAAAAAAGTTTTTTTCGAAAGTTAAAATTAACTTAAAAACTACTAATTTATGAAATAATTATATGCAAAACAAGATTGTCCTTACTATAATATAAAAAGCTGATATTACTGGCAAAATATCTATTTGAATACGAAAAGACGAATATTTACATATGGATTATACAAAAACACATTTGCAATTCTCTTTTATTCTTAAACTCAAATACCGGTATGCCTATATTATATTGTGCATTTCAAAAGTTGTTGTGATTCATTGCATTAGTGAAGAAGTATATTAAAGACTTGTTTATTAGACGTTAGATTATTGGAATAGAATGAAAAAATTTTTGCTGAGTCTAGGGAAATTGTGTTTTCAACAAATTATATTGTTTATGCAAAAAAAGTGCAGAGAAAATGCGCAATGTTAAATTAACATAGAGGATTGCATGACTGTTGATGCCTTCGAATTTTGTCAGCAAGGATGTAATTACAACATTGGGTTTCATCGATTATTTTAAATACTATCATTGTATATATATATATATATATATATATATATATATATATATATATATATATATATATATATATATATATATATATATATATATATATATATATATATATATATATATATATATATATATATATATATATATATATATATATATATATATATATATATATATATATATATATATATATATATATATATATATATATATATATATATATATATATATATATATATATATATATATATATATATAATGTATATATACATATATATAACACTTTTTTCCTGCATTTGCAAAATCAAAATAACATTTTATTTTGAATAAGACATCAGCTCTTTAAGAGAAAATTATGGTGAATTCCACCACAGAAATAAATGAATCTGTATTAACAAAATATTCTTGAAAATGGTTATTTATCAAAGCTAGATGGACAGTTTGGAAGAAAACAACATATTTCCTGAAGAATCAAACTAAAATTTAAAAATGGATATGAAGAATGTATAATAGTTTGAAAAATATTCCTTTTCTTCGAAGAAATAAAAATACAATTTTGTTGCAGTATTTAGTTTAATTAAAACAGTATACAATTAACTACATTCTTAAATAATACATAATAATAATGCATATATTTAGTAAATATACAAACATTACAATATATAGCTCAATTTATTACTTTAGTTCCATTTATAAGTAAACTGTCTGTAAATTTAAATTAAAATTACCTCACTTTTGTTCTTAAAAATGCTTCTTCCTCATAAGAATATTGTATCACAAAATTCCAAAATAGTAAAATTCATAAATTTTTATCCAAAACTTATGTAAATTAAAAGTAAAATTAAATTGTATGTAAAGTTCAAATGAGAACGCAATGGAAAATCTCTAGCATTACGAATTGCAGAAAATAAAGTAACAACTATAAACAATGGTTTTAACTCTGCAAAAAATAATGGGTAAAAATAATGTAAGAAATTCAAATTTTTAAATCTATATATGAAAGAAGAGATTTTCAAAATTCCTGGACATTTTTTAAGTTTTCATAAGAACTGCTTTCCTAAGAATCATTTTATAAAAAAAAATGTTTTAGCCAATTGCAGCATTTGCTCAGAAAAAAAAAAACATTAGAAAGATTACAATGACAAGTAGCCCACATTTCCCAAAAGTAAGTTGAATAAATTGTGGTTTAAAATAAATGCAATAAAATCATGTGCATGTGATTTTTTTTTTTCAAATTCAGCATTTTTGCGAGTAATACCTACCAAAGTGATTTCCCTTTAGGCGTCGATGCTGTAAGAAACATATATTATATTTTTATGTATATATATATATATATATATATATATATATATATATATATATATATACATTAAAACGATTTGTTAGATCAGAAAATGCTTATGGTTTTCTAGTTTTGTTTTTACAGAGCTTAGAGGGCGAAAGGCAAACACTGTAAAAGACACCAATGATCGATATTCATGTGTCTCATGAGAATTAGTTGGAAATTCTGTTTCCGTTACTTAGATTTGATATGCATTAAGTCACATTTTTTTAGTTCTTTTGAAGGAAAGTAGTGTCAAAGTATTCTCATTTGGGAAGGATTTTTGCTTTGAAGTTCATTGTTGTAAATATAATAAAAGATATAAATGGGTTATTACATTCGCAGTGAAAAGCAACATACTCTTGTTTTTATTATTTTTTATTATTATATCCAATTTATACGCCGTCTTTTTTTAAGTTCAATTCGATATCTGATTTATATTTTTTATGTTTTGGTATTTTGATTCTTACTTTCGTTTTTATAATAAATACATTTTCGGTGTTTAATAATAATATTCGTGGTTAATTTAGTTTTTTGTGGAATTTTAATTAGATGTTTCCGACAGTTTTTACTCCTATGACATTTAAATACTTAGACGAATTTAAATATAAGGAATTAATTCGTAAATAAATTTTTTAATGACTTTGCAAACAAAGATTCCTTTCCAACTATACAATAGACAAATTACAATAACGCCTTAAAATAGTGAGGCCGAAGAAAGCTAAAATCTATCAAATTTTTGATCGTTAATAACTTTATGATGTAAACATTTTTTATACACGGGATAACGACTAGATTTGAAATCTGTAATGTAAAATATGGAAAAACATTTAATGGATATTCTGTATTATAAATTTACATTTTCTTAAGAACTATAAGCCTCGATTTTCTTAAAAATATTTATAATTAATAACAGAAAGAAAATCGTTGGAATAACATTAATAAAATAACTTTTTTCTTTTATATCAAAATTCACATTATTCAATATTTTGATAAATGTTTTGTTCTATAAGAGGCATTCAGGTAATAAGGCTTTATCATGAATTTTTATAGTAATCTTTCTTTATAATATCATAATGCATAAGACAATCATATTGGCTAGTATCTTATGAATTGGAGACGTTAAACTTAATATTTTTGTGGTTTACAGTAGTTACATATAAGTTATACAATAACATAAGTGTATTTTTTAGTTTTTGAGAATGAAAAATTTCCTGTGCATTTATCACGATAGATTTAAACATGATATGATTGCAAATGGGTCTCATTACCTTATGTATTTCATAGTTTCATTATATTTTCAAGCATTATACGTCTTTTTTTTCACTTTCCTTTAGTTTTTAATAAAGTTATAATTTGAAATTTATCAAACCTTTGTAAGAAATGCTTAAAGTTTTATACAACTTATTTTCAAAATTTCTCTTATTTAATTTATTTGTAATTAATTTAAAATATGTTCCAAGTTTCTTTTATAGTGATTCCAAATGTTATATCAAAAATATTCATCAGAAAAGGTAATATCAAGTTCAGTTTCCTTTTTCTTGCTTGTAATTGTTGTTCATAATTTGCATAAAAATTTTTTAAAAAAGTTAAATTTTAATAAATAAACTCATAACTAGAGGTAAGTTAAAATATTTTTGATTTAACGAGTAATTTTGCTTATTAATATTAATTTTTAAACTTTTATATTTTTATAATTTTCACTAATTGAAACAAAATTATAACCACTTATTTTAAAATATCTGTCCTATAAAAAATTAAAAATTCTAATAAAATTTAAGGTTTTGTGACAAACCAATAACTAGTTTCAATATTATCCACTGTTTACTTTTGAATCCATGAGTAAGTAGCAAAATATTACATGTAAAATTTATTATAAAATATGTTGAGATTAAAATTATTATAATGCTTAGTTATTAAAATAATTTTCTTAGTACAAATCAAATATTTGTTAAAAAACAATTAATTGTGAGTTCATAATCAGTTAAATTTTAAATTAGCTTTTATATATAATTCTAAAATATTTAAAACAAATTGCAGAATTCATAAGCACTTGTTATCTCTGTGTGTTGCAACACTTCTGGATATTACTACAATTTAAAACAGGATATTTACTATATAAGTTATGATAGAATTTTATATTATTATAATATTTTATTATCACGTACTTATATGCAAACATAATGTAAATATTACAAATAATGTAATAGTATCCTGCAATTTCACACTAAGAAATAAAAAATTAACTTTATTTTATATAAATGAGGAATAAAAGATAAAAGACCAGTAATTTAAAAAGCATAGTATATTTGGATTTGCATTATATCGATTTGCCTTTTTAAATAATCATCGTTACTCCTGTAAAAAGAGCAAGACTTATGAAATTTCTTATTTTTTAAATTTTGTCATTAAACTTATATTTCAATAACTCTTATATCAAATTAGTAAAACAATAAGTTGAGAAATTTTCATTTTCAATATAAAAACACAAGAGCACACGAATAGATTATTTTTCATGTTTAAAATGGTAATAAACATTATAAAAGTTAAAAATGGTTTTATATCTATTTGTAACTTTTCATTCCTTTTTAAAGAATAAAAAAGTAATAATACTGAAAAACGTTTCGACATAGGTAAATGTTTAGTAATGAATATTAAATTTTTTCTCTTGTTGCATATTTCTCAACAAATATTGAAATTATTAACTCCTTTTCTGCAAAACAAAAGTAAGAGAATTTAATGAAATGTATGCATTTTGCAAAACTTGTGAAAATTGATTAAAATATGCAAGTCAGAAAATAATAGAAATTAAAACATTTACCACAATCGATATATATATATATATATATATATATATATATATATATATATATATATATATATATATATATATAATGCATTAATATTTACTAAAGCAACTATTTAAGTGTAGAATAATTGTTTGAGTACAGTATGCAAAACATTGTTCTAACTTTGGAAGTTCCATGCATAACAAAGTCTAAGGGAAATGTAATCCTCAGAGCATAGTTATTAGTAATAAACGCTGAAGTGAGAACCAAAACAAACTGATAACAGTAATACAATTCGAACAACTCATCTTAGAACACCCAAGTCAGATAAGAAGGAACAATTGTAATCAAATAGTTTCCTTAGAGAGGCCGAACTTTATCCTTAAAAGTATTCTTCCCGTGTCTTACTCGTGTTCCCCAAAGAGTTCGAAGACGATCCCCTTTTAAAAGTGTGCCGCTGATTGAAGCACTTGAAGCAATTGGAATGCCGCGTGCGACTTACGAGGCCCTTTTAACGTTCGAAGAGTTATTGATCTCTGGACGAAAGCTTCGCCTGATGAATTGAGATTAAAGCTCGCAGAAGGTGGAAGAGGAGTGATTCTCTTGGAAAAGATGATTCCGGACCTTCTGTGTCAGTTGGAACAACAGCGAAATCTCTCTGGAAGATGAGCTATGTTTATGCATGTATGGAAATTCCTCAAACGAAATTTCGATATCTTCACGTTTCCTGGAGTGGCGGCAGAAATTAAGCAGGTTTAAATTATTTTTATCTTGAATTTTCAGATCTTCTGTGATGATGTGATGAGACTTATTTTCAATTTAAGTTGGCAATTATAGTTGAATACTTAGAGAATTCTGAAGATTGTTACATATAAACTATAACAAATATTACAATACAACATCATAAATCTATTAAAAAATTTGTAGCAAATTTACATTTTCATAACTTTGTAAATTAACAACAGAAATATAAGTTTTGAAAATTTTTCCAAGCAATAATGCTCTATGAAAAACTTCTTTCTTTTGCTTTTATTATAAAATATATTTATCTTGCGTGTATAATGATAAACATATATTAAAATTTCATTTGTAGCAATGTAACATTTTGATACTTCAGCAAATTAACAAAAGAAATTTAAATTAGGAAAATACTTCCAAATAATTATGTTCTGAGATAAAATTTTCCTTAAATTAAAAAATATATAAATAATTCATAAATCTTCATGGGTGTACATTTAAAAATTATAGATATTCATAGATGCATGTATAAGTAAGTTCTATTCCAATAATGAGGCTACAAAGTTGCACTGTAGACTTGATATCTCGGAAAATATAAAATAGATGTATAGCATGCCACCTTTATGCACATTTAATCGGTTAATATCTTAAATATTCTTATGAAAGTTATAGTCTTTTGTTCTATAAGAACGATGTATAGAATATTATAGTGTGCAGTACTAATTAATGTACACATAGAGTACAGGTAACGGCAGAAATACCCAAAATAAATTTGTACAAAATTTGGACATGTAACGCCATGACGACAGTTTATGCAACTCATTTCAATCTGTTAAAGTAAGTAAAATGACCAATCTATTAAGTGTTTAAAACTTAAGTTATGATATATTAAAAGAATTATACAATCGATCCCAGTAGATTGTTGAATGCCTATAAACTTATTAGTAGGTTTGCGATATCTATCGCAACTAATTGAAATACTGTTAAGAAATTATCCACAGTTCCTGAAGATAACTATATTCCTAAGTTAGCTAGTTATATATATATATATATATATATATATATATATATATATATATATATATATATATATATATATATATATATATATATATATATATATATATATATATAAGTTCATGTATGTATGTAAGTGTAGATAGATATATATATATATATGTGTATGTGTGTTGTATATTTATATTATTAAATATATAAACCTGTTTGTGATTTAAAAAATATACAATGCAGTGAATGTAGACAAGAAATGTATACATCAATTAAGAAACTTTTGAAACATTAAATGTAC
The DNA here is from genome assembly GCA_030067965.1 of Latrodectus elegans. NCBI lineage: Eukaryota > Metazoa > Arthropoda > Arachnida > Araneae > Theridiidae > Latrodectus > Latrodectus elegans. The sequence continues at coordinate 48,032,932 of CM057813.1, read as the reverse complement.
AAAATATATGTTCTTGATTTATATTTGTTTATTTTATCATTAATGATTCAAAGGTTAATACTTTACAATTTTGATTTCAATAATAATAAATTACAATAATAACAATTACATTCATAAAAAGCTGATGATAAAGATTTATATTTGTCTATATAATGTTTTAAAAGTAGTACTTGTTTATCTAATGTTTTAAAAGTATAAATTTCCAACATAAAATTCAATTAAATTAAACAACATAATTCTTATACCTAATTCTTTGATTTTTCTATACTTTGCTTTAAACTCTTTTATACATACTAAATTAACCAGTTTGTTCCCAATGTTATATTCTTCGAAAACAGGTTATTTATTCACTCCGCATGTACAAAGTTACATATTTCAAAAATTAATGTAAATTCTCCTAATGCTTTACAATCTTTATTGATTACATATTGTTTCTATCTAAAATGGTTTTACATTCTGTAATTACGAATTAAATAAAATTAAACAAACCAAAATACTTTCAGCAATTAGAAGATTTTTTATGAAGAAAATAAAATGGATTGTAAATTTGAATGTAATAAAAAATTAACTACGCAATGAGAATCATAAAATTTTAACCGTAATTCTGTTGATTATATCATTTATCTTAACATTACGAGCGTCGTTACTGTGAATGATTTGAATCAGCATTTGCATCTACAGATTCCGGAACAAAAATCTCATGCGTTCCGGTGTAAGAAGCCGAAAATCCTTTGAATTATTACTAAAGATTTACTGATCATTTGGTTTCGCGATTCCTAATTTATCCAGTTCCTATCCAGTAAATATCAAACCCTCGAAGCTATGTCAGTCAGAATAGTCATTCCAGAGAATTCTATTTAAATCTCCTTACGCTCCTATAAAGTAAGATTAGGACCTAGGAAACGGATTAAATAATCATTTCTGTTAAGCAGATTTGGGAAAAGTAGCTTTTGATGGGGAATTTTGGCCTCCTTTCCCAAACAGTGCTCTGTTTGGAAATGGAGGCCAAAATTCCCCATCCCTCTGTTTGTCATTTCTGCCCTACATGTGGTTTCTTTAATTAAATTTAAATTAATCATATTTCATGGTACATGTCTCTTTTAATAGTTTCGGGTTTCAATATCAGTTGCTCGACTTGGGAAAAGTTTTAGTAATAATATATTTTAGTAAATCTACTATAAAATATTGTTATCTTAAATTGGTTTCATAGAAATTCTTTTAATTTAGTCAAAAACTTACATTAAACTTAAAAAACATAAACTTCATTTTGCAAATAAAGATTTTTTCATTTCACCCACTTTTTTTTCTTCCTTAAAATAAAATTTAGAATTATTTATCTAAAATTTTAAATTAACTTAATGTATTTGAACTTACAATTACTTTTTCTATTATATATAAGACCTATTTGAGAAATTACTAATGTTTTTTAAAATGGAATGTTGAGAAAAATCTGATGAAATATTAAACCTAGTACTAATTCTTATTTTACTAAAATGGCACAAATATTTCCACCTATGGATACTGACATTTAATGAATTAATATTTTATTTTAGAAAATATTTGTTATGCTGAATCCCTTTTATTATTCAGCCACTTTTTAAGCAAACATTTGACATATTAAATATCTGACTAAGATAAAAATATACTCAGTAATGTGGTAATGTTCTTCTTGAGTAGTACTTATAATTGTACGCAAAATTATAATTCAAACAGAACACAAAACTAATACGGTATTTGTCTTTATTAAAAAGTTTATATGTATATATATATATATATATATATATATATATATATATATATATATATATATATATATATATATATATATATATATATATATATATATGTGTGTGTGTGTGTGTGTGTGTGTGTGTGTGTGTGTGTGTGTGTGTGTGTGTACAGAGAAAGAGAGAAAATATTAATCATTTTAACCTTGCTAAGAATTTTATTTGGACGAATAAAATTTAACATTTATTTATTTTGACTGTAAATACATAATAAGCTGTGTATAACATTACTTAGCAATAAAGCAGTTTTTAGCCAAGTGATTCAAGCAACCCATCAATATTTTGCAAAGTAATTTCAAGATATAGGAATAGATCCTCTGGTGCTGCCATCCATAAGAGGATTTGAAGAGCAAAAGTCGTACTTTCTCCTTCATGGTGCTCTGATTAACCGAAAGATGCTCCCAATAGATTTAAATTCGCATAGCCAAAGGCATAGTGAGCTTGAATTGTCGTAGTGTCATTAGTAACCAAAACAACAAAATATTTAACAATTTAATACAATATTTAAAGAATGATTCTAACTTCAATGATAAACAGCATATCATTTAAGCTAATGCTGTGTGTAAAGTAATATTTGAGATCAATATTTTAAGAGTGTTGCAGTTACTGGAAAATGTAACCAATTCTGCCTCTACGGTGTTGTTCATGATTTTATACTTAACAGTACCATTTTAAACCTGATTTCAGTATAAAAATTTACATTTGTGAAATTTGCACCCCCAAAAGAGCAGTAATTCATGATATACAATGTATGTAAATGGAAATTATGAACTGTCAGAATAAATAATTATAAAATTATTTATTTTGACAATTTATAATTTCCATGATCACGAGCTATTGAACTGAGGGTCAGAAGTCAAACTTTTTATTCATAAGTTTACCCAATTAAGGCAAGTAATTATATTGTTTAGAAATGACTTCAGAATAACATCTATTTAATAATACCATCAATAACTTACAATTGTAATGAATTCTTTTGAAGACAAAAAATACTTATATATTACGTAAGGTAAAATGATGTGATTGTTACAATTGATACCAATGGTATCTTTGTAATTACATTAATAATACCATCCAGCCAAACACAATTCAGTATATACACTTAAGCTTGAAATCTACATTAGATTTTCCATCGATGTATGATTATCAAATTTAGTGTGATAATTTGTTAATTTACTTTGTAGATTTTTAAGTTTTTCCACTAATTATTCAAAAATCATTTTAGTAAGATTTAAATAAATTAAAGGTATGCTAGATTCCATCAGATTAATACATGGTTGTTAGTCTGAATTCATTTCTAAACGATATAATTACTTGCTTTAATTAAGAATGCTGATGGCTAAATAGATGGATTTCTGACCATCAGTTCAGTAATTCGTGATCATCCATTAATTTGTTCCCAAATCAGGAGAAAATCTATGAATTTCACTTGAAATTATCACTAGTGGCTGAACATCCTTTTACATGCGAAAAAAATCAAGTCAAAACATGATTTAAATAATTCACCTACAACTTAAATGCTTCTTGAAAACAAAAGATAGCTGAATTTTATAAATATGGAGAGAAAATATTCCATAGATCGACTGTGTATAAAAATATTAGTAATCTAGATTGCAGCATTTAAAAATGATAAAGAAAGAACATTAATAGATAATAGTATGTTATAAGCAAATAAGTATTTATATTTAAATTTTTGTATGATATATATTTTTATTCTATATTATTTGTATCATGACGTTTAGAAATTACATATAATATGTACTGTGGTATGTCAACATTTATTTCCTAAAAGAATAATTAAACTTTAAAGAAAGTATATTAGGTTGAATATTTTTACATTAAAATTTCCCTATGATGTCATCTAGTTTTTAAAATATTTCTTTTTTGATATTTTGAATTCAAGATTTAAGTTAAATCTTTTTTGCATAAATTTCTATATTATCTAAAACGATTTCAAAATGTAATAAATCTGCGATTTTATTTAACTGGTTTAATTAAAGGTTTTAAATAATAAATGTTAATATTTTCATGATTTGTTTTTTGATAAAATGTAAGAATATTTTTCATATATATATATATATATATATATATATATATATATATATATATATATATATATATATATAGATAGATATATATATATATATATATATATACAATTATTACAAGTAAAAAAATAAGTGATCGCAAACTTTAATAACATTAAAGATGTTTACCACTATTTACTAAATTGTTGAAAACTGTAAAATTAAATTTTATTTGCATACCCTAAATTTAAATTAATTCCTTTGATATTTCTTTTTTTTCCTGATTGTTTATAATCAAATATAATAATAAATCTCTAATATAATAATAATAATACATCTTTTATAATAATAAATACTTTTAAATTGATTTTTTACAAATAAATTATTCTTCACAATTAATAAAATTGAAACAGTAAATAAAATTAAATAAAAAACAAATTTATTTTAAAACAAAAACCTGTAATATAAGTGTAAAAATGTTTAATATATGAATGTATATAATAACTTATTTCACTACATTTTTGCCAAATTTAAATGGTGGAAAATAATATGATATTGAGAATGCAGTGGAAGGAAAAGAAGATTTATGATGAAACACAGAGCATATCTTGAATGATTTTGTCAAGAAGAGAATAATTACTCTTTTGTTTCCCTGCATTTTCCTTTTTCAGCTGAAAAAGATGACTGTAATTCTTTTGACTTCACCACAATTAAGCTTTAACGTAATGAAGCTGCCTATGCTTTGTAAGATCATTTTTTTTTTAAATTTTTTCAGCGGTCGGTGTTGGTAAAAATAGCCCTACTTATAAATTTTAGCTGAAACCATTCATTTATTTACATTATTTTTACTGTCCAAGAATCTTTAATTTATCTGTCATCCTTCGAAGAACAGGAAACTGCAAGTAAAGAAAAAATGCCATTGTCATTTCTTTTGTTTCTCGTTGTTATGTGAGGGCAAAGATGGTTTTATAAACGTAATTCTTTTTAGTAATATGAATAAATATGAATGGGAAAAAATATCTTACGAGGTCGACGGGGCATAGAGAAAAAAATCTTAAGAAACAAAAAGAAAAAATGAAAATGTTCTGATCAGAATACACTAGCTCTTTTTCAAGAAAAAAATGGAAACTGTATGATTAAATAGCAGATTAGAAAAAAATGCTTTTTACTAGTTAATCATTTTCATTCATAAATATTTTGTTATGCTTATGATTTTATTTCAATATGTTCGTAAAATTAAGGATAACGCAATTAGCTTCACATCGCTGTACAATTAATAAATTTTTGGGAAGTGAAGACACAGAAAGTTTTTACAACAAAGGAAAGATTTTAATGAATATTTCTAAGAAAAATTGGCCAAATCTTTCTTATAAACTGATGAATCGTCAAGCATAAATAATCTAAATAATACTTTATGATTTATTCATTAACTGTTTTTCATTATTTTTCAACTAAATGTTTAATAAATTGAATATAATTTAAAGTGGATGAAACCATTTATATTCAATTTTAAAGTAAATAAAAACTGAAAGAAAGCAGGAAATATTTTAATCAAATGTATTAAGAATGATGAATAAGTAATCAGAAAGTTGTAATCTCTAATTATGCGTTATTTATTTGCCAAAGTCAAAATATTTTATATTCTTCTCTTTTTAAAATAAAAAGATATGTCTATTGATATTTCATCATTGAATTTAATTTTTCAAAAAGTCTAGTTTTTAATTAATGGTTTGTTTTTGCAAATAAGTTTAATAAGCAATTACGATGAGCTAATTATTTTTATGAAATTCAAAAGTAAGTCTGATTCTGTTTTTGTATTTGGGATTTAGAGAATTTTTTACCCTCTTTCAACTAAAAGCATTTTGCATAATCTATGAGTTCTAATTTAAAATCAATTATTAATAACTTTACCGATTTCTCTCCTTAAAATGTAATGGCATTTAGAACCCTAAAACTTATTAATTTTTAATGGAAATCGTTGAAATATTTTAAAATAAACAATAAAAATGAAATTCTAAAATTATACAATAATATAAATCATCAGCCTTCTAAAACCATTTTACTTCTCATAATCTTGTTTAATTATTTCAACTATTAAACTGTTTTCATTTTGGATTTCCGTAATAGTAAAATTAGATTATATTACTCAGAAATGAGTTAAAAATGATACTTAATAAAATAAATTATAAATGAAAATTTATTTTTTGATTAAAAATTACAAAATTTTATAACATTTTTTATCTTTCTTCTCCTAAAACATTTTATTATATATTTTAATTTATAGAGTAAAACATTAAGAGAAATCCTTAAATATTTACTGAGTCTCACTTAGGATAAGCATTTCATCTTGTGGAAGTATAAAACAAACATTTACATGAAGGTATTTATTATGAAATTATTTACGAATCATTTTATATCTGCATAAAAAAATAATTGTATCCCTCATCAATCTTTCACTATGCATATTTTGTTTTCCTCATGCATGTTTGATCCTATTATTTAGTTTGACTTCCAAAGGTTAAACTTTAAATCAATATTGTTAAATTTTTGCTCATTTCTAACACTGAAATTAGCTTTTAATCAATCAGAAAGCTGTCGAAAGATGTAAAATTTTCATAAAATAAACGAGTAGAATTAGATAAATTGAGCAAATATATCACAGGTACTTTGATGAAATAGATGAATTTTCAATAATGACTACAATTTCTATTTCGATGTAAATCATCTCAAGGGAATCTCATTTAATCGTAAAAATTGCAGAAAGTAATCACCAAGAGAAACAGAGAGTTAACATATTTTTTTTTTCACATCTTGAGTTTTTGGCATGAATTCAAGTTTTGCATTAATGGAAGCGAGATTCGATGTCTGTCGATTCGTTGTTGCCCTTTTGTACATTGAAAGCAAATGGTTTGAAATGTTTTGAGCTATTTCAGAGACCAGACGCTTTTCCTCAGTTGAATGTTTGCGTGTAGTTAGAAAAAGGAAAATTAATGACGTGATATGAAATACTATTGTAAATTATTAAGATAAAATCACAAAACACTGCCAAAGATTGGCATGATAACACAGTTCTTAATGCAGAAACACAAAAAATGTTCTGTGGCACTTTAGTAAATCTTTAGCTTTATGCTTATATAAAACATTTAAAATATTATTGATATTTTTACTGAATAAAGTCAATTAAATTTTCTAAAGACACTAAAATATATAGTATTAAAAACTTAAAACACAATTAAACATTTCACTTAATACTGAGCAAAATTTGATATCTAATTAAAATGATTTAAATAGAGTAACATAATTTTAAAAGTTAAATTCATTAATTTAAGCAGTGAATCAAAATTAAACAAAAGGTAAACCTAATATATCCAAAGTTAGTAATTAAAATTTGAATTAAAAACTAATAAAAACTAATTATTATTAAGTAGTGAATAATAATATGCATATACAAAATAATTTAAAGATACTTTTTTCTCTCAGCAAAGATTTAACAAATTTAATGCAGCTGTATTATTGTAGAAGATATTTTAGGATTACAGTTTATGTCATCCATCATGTATTTAAGTTTCTGTATTTTCGGTAGTGACCTCTCAAAATCAACCAAGTTTCCAAAGTAACTTTAAGTAACTTATAATAAAAACATTATTATGACGGAATAAAATCGAAAATATAAAGCTTATAGTAAAAAGTATTGGACAAAAATCTGATTCTTATTTGCATTTTAATATGCCTTTACTATAATTTGCATTATGGTAAATAACAGCAAATAAGAACTTTATGCAACCCTTAACTGTGCAAATAATTTAAATAAGTATATCATGCTTACGCATTTAATTAATTTTAAGTCATATTCAAATAATAATATCAATATTAAGTTAATATACTCTTTAGTGTGATTTTCCATGCTAAACCAGATATTTTTAATATGAGAAAAAAGAGATCAATATATAGTGAGACGTGATGCGTTATTTAGTTAGCTTATTCAACCAAGTTATATTTAAAATCACGGGTTGCTTCTACGAGGTTTAATACCAAGTTTTAGTATGGTATAAAAATATATTACCAAGAATTAGAGTAACGATATTTGCATAAAATAAATCTTACTTTGGCATTCATCAATAAGAATTTTTTTTTCAAGAAATATATGTGCATATGAGTATGCAAACGGTTTTTATTAATGTGGTTATCTACTAAAACATAAAGAAAGCAATCTGTAAATTAATTAAAATTGAAAACATTATTTAAATATTTTAATAAAATGTATGGAATGACCCATATTTTTATTATTGTTTTATTCAAAATCCATTTGTTAGTTAAAGTGCACAATTCATTCATATTAACAAAGTAATAGAGGTAAAATGTATAATGGAAAAATATTTAGGTTAGAATATATAAGTTAATATTTACCAAAATTGAAATATATAATTTATACAGGAACAATGATTTTTGATTTTACATGCCAAACATTGCTATATACATATTTATTTTTCTTTTTTCTTTTAAAATAAATCATAATAATGAAATTATTTAATTTAAAATTAACAAGTGTTTCACAGTTTCCTCAGTACATTAAAAGTGCAATTAAATAAATAATAATTATTCAATTTCTAACTATCTTAACTTATAGCAATGTCACAAATTGTATCAGAAATCCTTTTCGTGTCATTCATCATTTATAATCCAAATTCAATTCATTCCAAAAGACGTGCCAACTTTACGGAAACTCTTGTTTAAAGACTCATTAACTTTGTAAGCACTCACTGTTGGGATAATTTATTCAGCAACGTTAATGTAATTTATGACTTCAGCATTCTAATAGTCTAATATATATATTTCATTTCTGATTTATTGCCTGCGTTTGTATGCCAAAAGTAAAAAAATATATATTAGTACATTGGATTTTACTTTTATTTGGAAAAATCTTTTTCAAACTCAATTAAGGAGAAAAATTCTAGGTCAGAATGGATTAATTCTTTTAGAATCCCCATATTGTTGTAAAACTGCTAAATAATTACATTTAGTTGATTGAGTTGTTGTTAAAATATAGATTTACAATTAAGTTTTATGTGAAAAATTTATTTATTTTAGTATCAGCCAAAATATTCCACTAGAAATATTTCTGTCTTGAACTTATCTCATAAATTTTGAAATAAAAAGGAAATACTTCTTTTGTTTCTACAATGAATTTTCAAAAAATATATTGTAAATTTAAAAGTACTACCTTCTAATTAAAATGATGTTATTATAAACTTTTTTTATATGTAACAGTATTTTACATAACAATATCTACTCAATTAACTTAAAATAAATTTTATTTATTATGTGAAATAATTTTTCTGATACAATTATTGCCATTAATACAAATAATGCTTTGAATTAACCATTAATACAAATAATTCGCTTATGTATAAAATATTCTTAAGTGGTGACAAAGTTTTTCACACCTATTTTACATAGTCACAGAATTTAATGTCATTAATTTTGTCGTATTTACATTTAGTAAAATGCTTTAGTTTAGTTTCTCTCTCTCTCTCTCTCTCTCTCTCTCTCTCTCTATATATATATATATATATATATATATATATATATATATATATATATATATATATATATATATATATATATATATATATATATATATATATATATATATATATATATATATATATATATATATATATATATATATATATATATATATATATATATATATATATATATATATATATATATATATATATATATATATATATATATGTATATATATATATATTATTCTTAGCTAAACACGAACGTTTTTGCTTAATTATTTCAGTCAATTCTTCTGATTCGAGTTTTAGAAAAGTATAATCAATAAGCAGGTATTTTATGAAAAGTTGAAAAATAATTCCCGGTTTACATATGCAACAAAATATAACTATGGTATATTCGATATTGTTATAACGGCAAATACTATAAATATTCTATTCTTTTCAGCACATTTGTTATTAATTTCGCAGAAAATATGTGATATGGGCTGTATAATTATGATTCCAACGCAAAAAGTGTCTCTTGGTCTCATCTGATACCCATTAATTGCTTAAAGCACAGAGAATTCATGAATAGTTTTGAATACCTAATTCACATCTCATTTAGAGAAGAATTTTTTACCTTCTATGTCTGTGAGTAGGTAATCAGGATCTTAACTAACGACTACAAATTTTCTACAGGAAGACTACTGGCTAAATGTGAGTCTAAAATAACGGAAACCCATGCGATATTAAGTGACGAGTTATTAATATTTCACGGCAATTCCCTCATGATAACTACAGGCAAAATAAAAGACTGTAGTCAAATCGCGTGATAGGTAAGAATCGTACAGTCACGCACAGCACACTTGTGATAAAACGACGTCACCAAGTTGCATTTTAGCTATTCAGCTTTTCTTTTTTTCAAGTAGACTGTAATTTACTTCAAACCTGGCAGAATTCATCTTCAAAACAGACTCGCAACGTTAATGTCTTTCAATCTAGCATATGAATACTTTTAAGTGTTTTGATTTTTCTCTCACTTATTTTTAAAAAGCTTTTCTTGAAGTAGATTTTTGAATTTTTTAAAATTCTGCAAAAATATTTTCGAATCTTTATGCGTAAATGTCAAACCAGAAAAAATTGAACTCATACTTTGTGAAGATAATTAAGTTCGGACTTTAAAATATTCAAGTGTAAAATATGTACGGGTCTGCTTAAAGGAAAATTTGCTTTTGAAATATAATTATACACTTAAAACGGCTTTAATATTCTTCGATTATCAGTTGTGTCAGCTATGTAAAGCTGATAAAACTTATAATATCAGCTATGCAAAATTTAAATTAATTAAGGTTATTATGATAAGCATTATATTACGTATTAAGATATAGCAACTATTTAAATATTTTTGACTGGCGTAGTTTTAATAAAATTTCAATATTGTAAGAATTGGGTTAAATAATTACAGTTTCATGCGTAAACATTCGTTAAACTAATTATATCATTCTAATGAGAATACTTTTAAAATTTATTTATTAATAACTTTTAAAGTCAAAGCAAATTTCCAACAACAGGAGAGATGTGCATAAATATAAATTAACTTGATATGCATTCTTTACAACATTAACTAAATGAATTTTATATCCCAATACACAAATTCTGCATCAAGTGTGCTTAGTATTTTAATGTTACTTTAATAATTGTGATGATATTCAAGATATGACTTGCAAAATTTCCTTCATTTGGTTTGTTTGAAATTAAATGAAAATGTAAAAATGAACATTATAATAAACATATTTCACTTTATATAGTATATAATAAACATATTTTGTTTAATAGTCTTGATTCCAAAGTATATTTTGTAAATAGAAAAATATGGATATTTTTTTAAAGTAAGACTTTATTTTTATTATTTGTATGCAATTATTTTTGACTGGCGTAGTTTTAATAAAATTTTAATATTGTAAGAATTGGATAATAAAGTGATTTGAAAAATGAACTGTAAGAATTCAAGTTGCATATCTCAAACAACAGCTGAAATGGAGACAAATATACGAGTTATTCTTTAAAATATCTTTTTGAAAACTGATACACTTTTTAAAATATGGACCCAAAAAATAAATTTGAGATTTGAGAAATGGGTTATATTTCAAACCATTTATCATCGCTTTAAAATAAATTTCTTAATGTTTGAATTCAGAGTAATTATTTAATATAATAGTTTTAATAGTTCAAAAATATATATTTTTAGTGAGTATAGAAAAAAAATTAAATAAGTGAAGGGAATTTTCTGTATAAATACATTAAATATTAACAACAATAAATTATTCAATAATTTTTTAGTTTCTCAATGTATAGCTCTATCTAAATTTAAATTAAATTATTTTATTCTCGAAATTATGAATTTTTTCAATTTCCTCTTTTGAAATGGGAATTTAAAACAAACTTTTTAAAGGAAATTGAAATATATTTAATTTTTTTAATAATATTGTTACAGATTTTGAGACATAAATTTTTCTGTCTAAATATTATGAATGATTTTTATTTAATATCATGATATGGAAAATGAGTATTTTTAAATTTTCTTTGAACTTGGTCATTTTAATCCAGAATATTGTCGATTACATAACTCACACAATCATTTTTAAAGGTTTTGTGGACATTTTAAAATATTCATTAAAAAGCTTATGGTTAAATAAATCTATTGGAATTTTCTGAACTTATGGTTCCCAAATACCATTTAATAATTGGTAAATAGCCTAATTTTGTGTGTATAGGTTTCCCAAGCTCCTAATTTTATGGGCGTGGTCCAGAATCTCTACATGCATCTGAAAATGATAACCACGCCTATGTTATTTTGATGAGAAGATAATTTCATTTATGAACAGAAATGGTGTATCGATTTTCATAAATGATATTAATACACATTTTGAAAAAACACAAGGAATATGTATAACTATTTCGTAGGATTCTCACTCTCTGAGTAACATTTATGAATGCTGTAATCTGATTTTGAGAATTCTGAAGTAATTTTCAAGAGAACTATAGGCAACACCATAGATGAAATCATATTCGATTAACTGACTGTAAAGGAAATGCTTTAGAACAAATACCACTAAGCTTAAGTCCTTTCACTATTATTGATTCTATACCAAAAATGTGAATTTTTTGCTTTTCATCGTAAAAAATGAATTGTTTTCAAAGCGTTTATATTTTTAACGACAAATAGTGTTTTATATTGCATTAAATGTACAATAACTAATAAACTGAAATGTTAAACTTGTAAATTATTGACTTGCGGCATTGTTTATTTTAGCTTCTATCAATATATATATATATATTACATATATTATATATATATATGTAATGTATATACATAAATATATAAGGGTATTATTTTTAAGTTATATACACTTCTCCTATTTTCATTCAGTTTAAATTTAAATATTAGACACTTAAAAATAAAAAATCACTTAAAAAATCACAAATCTATAAGTATTTGAAAATATTATTATTCGTATACTTATCACATCAATAAATCAAATAATTTCATTCAGAAATTAGAATCTACTCGGAGACACTAAATTAAAAATAAAGAATGTAATTTGGGAATAATAATTTATTATTATTTATATTATAATTATTTGATATATAATTTTTTAATTCCTGATGTTAAACTGATATTGTTTTTGTTATATTAAGTACGTGTTACTTAAAAATGCTAAGCAGACAATTTTCTTTCGGAAATAATTGTACTATTTTCTTAGAATCAACATAATAGAAAAAAAATCAAAGCAATATTTCTGTAGAAAATGAATAGTTAATATTTTGCAAAAGCATAGCTTTTAAAAGAAAAGCAGTTTATGATAAATTTTTGCAGCCAAATATTTTTATTGAATATAATAGTATCTCAATTTGCTTACTTAATAAGTATTTGATTCAAGTGCAACGGAATTTGTATCATTAATTGGCACATAATTTAACAACTTGCGTGATCACTTGCAGAAAAAAATTTTGATTTTTATTATCTAAGAATAACTCTGATAATATTGATTTTTTTGTTTCAAAAAGACCAAAATATCAATAGATGTTTTGATTTTTAAAAATATCAATAATTAAAATTGAAGTAAAACCGAAAACATATATTATGTCCTTGTCCTAATGAGAAAATATTTGATAATTCTTATAAATATATAAATTATATTTGTTAACATATTTCTTTTGACTCCTTATCAAAAAATATTTTGTATTATAATAGTGAAAAGAATGAAGAAATTTAATAATTGATTTAAATTTAAATTTTAATTAAAATTACTTATTATTAAAAGGATTGCTGATTTATTGTGACAGAATATTACATTACATTATAAACACATGATTCCAAATATAACTATAGATAGGAATAACAAATCTTTCAGGAGCATATGTTTATTAATATTATTAATGTTCCACATCAAAATATATAACAATAAAGGCACATTACATATAATTTCACAAGATCGCTAAACAAAAATATAGCAACAAACAAAACCAATACAATATCTTAAATGATCTCAAATGTCTTTCTTGGGGAAATTCACTAGTTACGCCTAGCGTCATCTACCCACTTAAACAGGGAAGATAGCTGTAATTATAACAGCTACAACATAGTTTATAAAAGGAACTATATATTACAATATGCAGGTCATACATTCACTTCGGAATATAAAATATTCACATTTAAATACTAATAATATTGAAAATTACAGAAAATATGGTACTAATTGTATTTTCCTTTTATTCATCATATTTGAAAATTGGTTACTTATTTATATTTCATGTTATGATTATCGAAATAAGAATAACCATGCATGTGATTAGTAATGGCGGGGTCTTGAACTGTCAGTACTAAAATTCATTACTTCGTGACATTTTTTGTGATATAGTAAATAAATTGCTTATTATTAAATGATTAATCATCAAATGAAAGTGAATTAGTTATTCAAATGGAACGCATAATCACTGAGGCTATTAATGAATCTGAAGGTATCCTGGAAATCTAGAGCCAGAAGTGAATGAAAGTGAATTAGTTATTCAAAAGGAACACATAATCACTGAAACTATTGATGAATCTGAAGAATCTTGGAAACCTAGAGCCAGAAGTGAATGAAAGTGAATTAGTTATTCAAAAGGAGCACATAATCACTGAGACTATTGATGAATCTGAAGAATACTGGAAACCTAGAGCCAGAAGTGAATGAAAGTGAATTAGTTATTCAAAAGGAATACATAATCACTGAGGCTATCGATGAATCAGAAGAATCCTGGAAACCTAGAGCCATTGACACACGAAGTGTCATGCTTTTCTTGCAGTATTATACAAAAATTTACTCAATTTGTGTTGAAATCACAACTGATATACAGCGTAAAAGAAGATAACATGGACAGTTTCCTACTTTGATGAAAAATAATGATTGAATTATAGCTTTCTAACGTTTCATCTTCATGTTCAAAACAATTATATAAAGTTATTGATAATGATCTCTCACAGTCGGAATATAATTAAAAACGGAAATGTAAATGAATATTTATTTAGAAAATCAAATTATAACTGAACATTTTAAAAATAATTTTTTATGTAGTTTATGACTCATATACATCAATAAAATAATGCACTTGAAATAAAAAATGGAAAAATTACTTTTGTATTAAATTCTCTTTCAGTAATTATTTTTATGAAACACTTATACGCATAAAATAACAATATGAACACCACAAAAATCCAAATTTATTTTACATGAAATAGACAAGGTTTTATAGCAAATTAAATTAATTCAGCACATTGTTAATGCTAGGAAAACACAAATTACCATACTAAAAGAAAATTGCGAAATTGCAATTAAAAAATAAATTTTATGACTTCTTACAGCGTGAGAGTACTACTTATAATTTACACAAAATAATGAAAGGAACAATCAATGTATTGTCGGCCTACAATAAGAACGAAAGAGCTTTTTTGAGGAATTCACTATAACAAAAATAAAACAATTCTTATTCGTTTGGCCAAGTGTTCACAAAATTGCAGCACTAAAGAACAACATTGTTTTGATAACCCAGTAGAATCCAGAAACAAACATTACAAGACAAAAATTAATCATAGAAGGCTTTTGTATTCTTCAACACCTTCTGTTGTACTTCAAATTCCTGGCAATAATGGCGAGAGAAAGAAACATTCTTTGGACAAACACACTCGTAACAAGTGGCATCACCCACTTAAGCAATAAACGCGGACGACGTTTCCACAAAACACAAAGTAATTTTGGGCCTTTTCACTCATATTTAAATCTTCGCGGTTAATGAGAGTGGGTGGACTATGTTTATGTCGGTTGCGAAAAGGGTTGTTATACATTCTTTGAAAAAGTTATTTTCTGGTCTAACGCTAATTGTGACATAACTAGTGTGCCCAATAAGCTTTTACAGAAATTTAATTTCTCCTATGTTTATATATAATCCTCCTTAAATTTGTTGTGATCTAAAAATAATAATTTTGCATCTCCACAAATTAAGTCATAAATTCTATACATTATACCATTAGCTTTCCTTATGCAATAAGCATTATATTACATATGGAATAATAATATATTATTACAAGTGTAATATAATGTATTTCTCGTATTTCTTTAATAACATAAAGCAATATTTAATAATTTAAATATAAATACGAAATTATAATCCATATTACACCTAAATATTTAAACTTCCATAAAAAAAACATGGCTTGAGATTATATTTTGAAACTATTCGTAAAGTGGACAAAACGAATAATCTAATGAATAATAATTCCTGAGTATTAAACTAGAAATTGAGAATAAAATGTTAAAAATGCATTCATAATTATTCTCAAAAATAATGGGGCTTGATGTTATTGTGTCAATGAATATTTTGATAAATAAATCTTTAATATATATATTACAATATTTATGCATTTATCAAACATATGTTAACATGCAATGTTTTTATATTATTTTTTAAATTCTTGGCTTTTAAAAATGAGAATGGCAAAACACCACTAATCATTATTCAAAATTATTAACACGTATTTTTTTAAACCCGACTGTGTGTGTGTTATTCAGTATGAGATTTTGAAAAACATTTTTTAAGTTAACTCTAAATTCATATAGATTGTAAACTTATAAAAATATTCAATCCATTTACTATAGATGCATGTTATCTACGTTTCAAAATTTGTAAATATATAAAAAGAAGCACATGGAAGGATGTTTTAATGAAGAATATTTAAATATTAAGTATATTTAATATCAGACTAGTAACTGAAATACTGAAATGTAAACAATTGATTTTTAAAAGAGTCAATAAAAATAGTATATTCAAGTGTTTGCAGAAAAAAAAATTAAACTTTCACAGCATTCTGAAATGAAATATTAACTATTTAATTTAAATTAACGAGAGAAACTTTTGTGCATCCTTTTATTTAAAACGTTTTGTTTATTCTATCAATAAAAAGAAAATGTTTGCTTTCAAATCATTTTCAACGTAACTTAGGTTTAATTTTTCATGTTTTCATCTTTTCGAAAAGTACAAATATATGTTCATATTTTCATTGATAAAAGGTAAAATGTAAAGTTAAAAAAACGGAAATATAACTACGGTTATATTTTCTCTTTATTTATATTTAACGCATTTATGATCTGGAAAAAGAGAGGAAAAAAAACATTGCACCATTGACATCTATAATTACTCATCTCCGAATAAAAGTAAAAAATTTTTACTTCTGATTAAGACTAGACAACCAATTATTGATCTTCAGTATTTACATGATAATTAATGACTTTTTACTGGAAAAATAATTTTGCACATTCTCTGTTTTAATTAGTTCCAAATAAATATAACTATTTGCTTGGTTTTGAAAAAAACAATTGTGCAAAGAGTTATTTTGTAATCAAGGTTTTTGCTGTTTTTTTTTTGGTCTCTTACTTCTAGAGGCGTTGATATTGAATTATTGCAGTTTTGGTTCGTAACTTTTTGCAAATATTTCTCTACAGTTCAGTTCATAAAAATAACTGAATATTCAAAAGATTGATGTTCACATTTCATTCCAAATACAAATTAATATAATATATATTTCAAAAGACAAAACATAACTTTTGCTTATATAACTAAGGAAACGAACCATACAAAGCTAATTAAGAACTATATTGAATGTAAATATTAGAAAACTTTGGGAAATTTTATTTCTACAATCTAATAATAAATTCAAAAATTAAAAAAAATTAATTATTATACTCATGTAAAAAAATTGTAAACTTATTTTATTTAATGAAAGAATTCAAATCAACAATATTCATATAGCTATAAGTTATTAAATGAATTTCTCTTAGAAATCACATATAGAAATATCAAAATGATTCTCAGGGAAATTTTGGGTCAGGAAAATAAATCTGAACAGCCAAAATCATATTCTTTAAAATGGCAATCAAATTTCATAATTTACGTTTCGTTCTTTGTTTATTTTAGAAAAATTTATGCAACAAGAATATTTTACTATTCGTTTTTTTTTTAATATCCTTGAAGAAATAAAATGTAGAGCTTTAAGTCCCATAGGTATTTGCTTTTATAGTAGAATGATGAAAATAATTATTTTTTTCAGACTATCAAATCATGCAAAAATTGAAAACCGAAAAGCTGTAATTCAATGACAAAGTTTATATATATATATATATATATATATATATATATATATATATATATATATATATATATATATATATATATATATATATATATATATATATATATATATATATATATATATATATATATATATATATATATATATATATATATATATATATATATATATATATATATATATTATATATATTATATATATAATATGTATATATATATATGCACTGAGAGGTGATGTAACATAATATCTACATTTCTTGCAATTTCTTGCAGTTTAATTTTTAGCTGTATCATTGTAAGTTTTAGGAATTCCTTTCACAACAGTAGAATCAGAAAGACATGCATAATTTTTTTTTTTTTTTTTTTTTTTTTTTTTTTTTTTTGCATTTCGAAACATTTTGCTGAGAGCAAGTGTGTCTTGAGTTTTACAAAAAGATTTATTCATATTTCTATCTGCACGAAAATTTATATCCTTATTTGTTATACTGAGGAAAAAAATATTCATGATATCTTATCAACCACTGAGAAAGAACAAATTTCTTCTCCACTTTGTTTCAAGTTGAGGATTATAGTAGGATTAAAGATAACCTTTTATTCTGAACTTTTTTCTTATAGAAAATGCGAAGCGAAAAAGTCTACCTTTTTCCAGAACTCATTACTTTTCCACATTCTCAAACAATGAAAATCCTTAACAATCGAATTACACTTTTCCACAATTTCATATCTAAATCCATCGATATTCCCGAAAATATGTATGAGAATTTTTTGTTCCCTTTTCTTTGGAAAATGTTTCAATATTGCATATGAGAAAGAATCCGATTTTTGCCTCCACCCCGACACGCGATGCCAGCGCATATGCTCTTCTCAGTCCCTATTTTAAAACTCAGAGTGCTGCTTTTTGGAGGGAGTTTTGCGAAGGGAAGAAGAAATGGTCGCGGAAAAAAATTGGTAAGATCGGAAAAATGGGAACGTGAGTAGGTTGCCAGAAATCGGAAATGGAAGATTAAGCAAAAAGAATATATATATTTCGATACATAAGAAATCGATTTTGCAGGACTGCAGGCTTTTTTATTGTCGTTTTGATCAAAATTTTCTGGACTAAACTCTGCCTGAAATTGAAATATGACTACTAAACTTATCTAATTCGTAAAAAGAGTAACAAGTTGAAGTGCAACGCAAGTCAAAAAATCCTAGTTTTAAAGTTACTTGCCACTTTTTCCATAGGAAAACATAGTTATGGAACGAGAAATTAATTTTGCAATTTATAGATATATAGGTTTGTGTGTGTACAAATATAGTTATAACTTAAATATTTTAAATCATATTTTTCTCTAAGTCAAATTGTCCAAATCTATTAAACCTGCTGTTAACTAAATTCTGAAAGCTGATTCATTTTCAAAACCCATTTCGAAATTCAAAATCTTAATATTCAGTTAAATTATTTAACATTACATGAAAAATAACAAAATACACGTAAGATGAATGTAGATATTTTATACCGTTGACATTGACATTGAATATACCTTGCGTTGTTTTTATAATTCATTTTCAGAGGCATATATGAGAAACCAAGGGAATACTTTTGGCCATTTATGGTTTGCTTTTTAAATTGAAAGCAGGAACTCAAGCATCTCCTCTGCTTGAAAAGTTGCTTCAAGGTTGAAATTAGTAACTGACACTCCGAAGAAAGCAATCTAAGTATTTGTTTCCAGAGAGTTAGGGGAAATCTATATCGTAAAAAGAAATCCCATTTTTAAACTATTTTGGTTTATGACAATCAAATGTTGCTTGTTAACAATGTAACAGAGTCATCAGTTTACAGTCATCTCTAATGGGAACCATTCATGCTTCTTGCATTTCTTATATTTTATATGTATTTAAATATTTTCAACATATTATTCAATTTCTATAATTATCTTCATTTTTTGTGCTGAAAAATGAATGATTTAAAAGGATTCAGTAATAAATTTTGTATATTTTAATTTATAATACTATTTTACAAAAAAAATAATACTTTGTGCAAATGATTTACTTTTATAGAGATATATTGCTTTCGGAAAGATGATTTATTTTGAAAACAGCTTTTAACCTCTTTTTAACTTTTTCACATTGAATTAAGATTCAAACTCACATAAATAATAAAAATTCCCAGGACTTTTGAGGATAGGATAATTAGCTCGATGTTACCATAGGCAAGTAGTCTCTGTCAAATAGATAAATGATTTGGCTGCCCAAAACGAATGAAGGCAGTAAAACAACATTTTACGCAGGTCGAGTTATTCAGTAAGCAATGATTTTCATTTACAGCACTGTGCATACATACTGTATGAATGTACAATGCATACATACTGTATTAATGTACAACATTTGTAAATATATTAACATATCTTAACTGTTGAATTTTTATTTAATTGATTCAACGTTCTTTTTCTTCAAAAATACGTAGTATTTTCTAGTTTTTAACGTACAATAATGTTTTTTAAAATAGAGCCATTTTAAAAAAAATACAATTATCCTATTGAGTTCCAGTCTCAGGTGATTCAGATAACCAGATTCTACTGTATATGTACACACGTAAATGTTAAACTATAAATTTGAAACAATTTAGAAAAAAAATGTCGTTAACCTTTAATAAATATTATATTAAATAAATATTGTCTGAAAAAATACTTTAAAGTGTTTTTGAAAATATATTTTTTTTTCATAATATAGGTAGATAAGATTATGATTTCTTAATAAGTAATAATAACACAAATTTCCTCTTTTGAACACACATAAACATATGTAATCTACATGTATAGGCATTTAGGATGCATGTTTCAGATGGAGAGAGCATTCAATTGGAAATAGTACTTTCTGTATTTTAATTTATAAAGGCAAAATTTGTATAATTGTAAAAGGAAGAAAGAAATTTCTGTAATTTATAAAATCCCCCCCCCCTTCCTAAGACAAAGAATCTTAAATAGTTAAAATGAATATTTTTCATAATTGTTTTGATAATTATTCATAAATAGTTTTTAAGTAGTATTTGAATTTTTTCACGTTAAAAATGTTAGATATAATATCAAAAATTTTCAAAAGAATTATGATCTTATGAACTGAAATTGCTTTTTCTTTATTCATGTTTACGAAGAAAATAAATGATTCACAAAGCAGAGTTTAAGTGGCAAATATCATTTGTAAAAAATATCGGTAATGATTTGCGTTGTTCAAGAAAACAGTTTTTAAACTTAAAATGCATTTGTTAATTATCACAGTTTAAAAAATGCGGGACTTTTAACGAGTTTTCTCATTTCAATCGCTGAAAATAAACATCAGGCTTCATGTTGAAAAAGTTGCAATTCGTCAGAGAATCAGGTTTTATAATTTACTGTATTTTTTTCCTCGCTTCTTCACTTTGATTTATTTATAAAAAATGCTCTGAAAAAGGATAAGCTATTAAATTCGCTTTTAGCTAATTAAATTGCGACTTGTATTTATTTTTTTGCATTCTTCAAAGGGAAATAATTCTAGTCGAAGGATTTTTTATAACGTATTTGATAATTCTCCATTTAATTATTGAAGATCAACCTTTAATTAAAAAAATCATTTCAAACCTTTTCTGGTAAGTGTTAAAAACAATTTTAAATGCTTAATTCGATTGAAACTTTAAATAAATAGTAAAATAAAAATTTCAATGTATGCAATTAATTTCTAGTTAGCAACAAATTTGCCTAAACTTTGTTGTTTACTTCATATTTAGAGATGGATTTTGTGTTTTGTTAGATAAATAAATAATTCTATAAATAAATGTTTTAGTGAAAGGTAAGATTATTTATATAATACTAGTTTATTTTTTGAAATAATTTTACACATTTTCATCAAGAAGTCAGTAGTGCATTTTAATGGAAAATGCATTCATTGCCATACCAAATTTAATGACTCTAACATGCATCATTGAATTTGAATAATAATAATTCAATACAAAATATAGTCTGGTATACACATAGCTATGATATACATTTTTGCTGTAAAGGCACCTATAAAATTTATATTTTGATTTTTGTAAGATTATAAATATAATCCTCTACTTATTGTATCTCTATACAATTAACAAGAACTAAATTAAATTATAATTGAATTCATTTAAAAGTGTGTTCGAT
This sequence comes from Latrodectus elegans, assembly GCA_030067965.1. Classification (NCBI taxonomy): domain Eukaryota; kingdom Metazoa; phylum Arthropoda; class Arachnida; order Araneae; family Theridiidae; genus Latrodectus; species Latrodectus elegans. Next base: position 48,010,781 of record CM057813.1, on the reverse strand, counting down.
TTGAAGGAATCCAGTTTTATTCTAGGTGTCGCAGGAATATTATACAACAACTTTATATTATCATAACGTTTGATAGATATATCTTTAAATAATTATCATTATTAAAATGTTGAGGTAAAAAGTAATCTTAATCTAGAATAAAAAATATTTAAAGTAATTTAAAAAATATTTTTTTAACTAATATAAAAAAAATATTTAATGTTAAATTGTTTCAATAATTAACATATGAAAATAAAGGGAACCCATAATTAGTTACTGTAGCATTTCCAGTTACAGTTTTTTAAACAAGAATACATTTCTGTATTTACAAAGAAAATTTTTCCACTAAGCATTTTTGCAAAGGCATTTTTTACACACAAAATGATGAAAATAGTAAGTATTATACTAATGAGAATATCAATTAAAGAATCGATTTTTATTATGATTTGAAAATTTGATATGTAAACATGTAATCCTTCTATTCGAAACTCTGTAAATATATTATATAAGTAAAAAAAAATATTGATGAATGTAAGTGCCTATATTGTATAAAGAAACATAAAAGACTAATCTTATTCAGTAAATAAAAATAAAATTGGAAATATGTAAGTAATACTAAAACATAAATTTACCTTCAATACCAATCTCATACAATGAATTTCCCCCTAAAGAAAAGAAATGAAAAATGAAGTTTATTTTTTATATCTTTGTCAATTTCAATGGCAAAATAATGATGTCTAGGTCACACTGGCCTCTTTGGTTAGGGCATTCCTTCTTGCAATTGGAAAGTAGAGAGTTTGAACCTTGGCTCAATCGAATATCTGTCATGTTTGCTAATGACGGTTGAAGGCACAGTAAATATGTCATAGTCGCAATGTTCTTCATTTTAAATTATACCTCCGGGGGATGCATACCAAGTATTTTGCTTTTAAATCATGATGATCCCTTTTCAAAACTACAATGGCACATCTATTGAATGCCCCGCTATATAAGGTACCATGACTTCCACCCATGAAGTGCAGAAAGGTGGAATCCTAGTGGTCGCACATCATGCAAACAGCATAATCATATCCAACATTTTTTATAGTTTAATAAAAATCTGATTTTTGATATGTCATTGTCATTTTACAAATTTTACACAATATTTTTAGTTTAAAATAATAAATAGATAGTAAATATGTGATATTTAGTAGGAATTATAATATTAATTTTGGAAAATTTTATTTTTAAAAATAAAATTTCTCGATTTAAAAGGATGTTTAGAAATTATACTTCTATAATTTTAGTTAATATAAATTGATATAATTAGTATAAATTTCTTGAAATATCTCATCAAATATTTGAACATTTTAAAAATAATACTTTATTTGTCCTTATATTAATAATAGAAACTATTGATAATTTTGCTAAATATTAAAAAAAAAAAATACTGTTTTGTTTTTTAGTTTTATGTTTGTAGATAATTTTCGATTTCTATTTTTAATTTATGTTTCTTTTTAAGATAGCTAATTTTAGTGCAACTGCTAAAAATGAAATACATGAAACAAATAAAATAATTGAAGTTTTAGTAGTTTTCTCGCATTCTCCCAAGTCTTTAGTAAACACTTGAAAACAAAACGGCTCCAGAAGCTAACAAACAAGGAATAAATGTTTCTTACTGGTTAGTAGAACAAGAAACCTCATTGAGACGCAAATTTTTCTCATTGGAGGGTAATGAATTATCAACTGCCCAACCCGATGAAGAAAATTATTTTTTTAAAAGTCACACACACACTAAATATACACGTGAAATCAAAGTTAATTTTTAAAAAAGTCATGAATGAAAATGTTGAGTAAATGCTATATATTATTGCTATTTTTCATCTATAAATCTGTATTAATCATTTCATTAGTCTTTAATGTGTCGAATCAGCTATTGACTGGAAAGAAATCAGTTTGTGAAAGAATCAATAAATATATCGTCCATGGCAGTTACGGCACATTTTTTTTTTGTATCAAGGAAATTCTACAATATCCGTAACTAGTAATTATGCATTATCGCGATGAACTGTAGAGTTTCAGATGTTATAAAGATTATATCTATAGATTTTGACACAACAGAAATGATAGTGTCGATAGATCAGATTTACATCAAAGTGAACAAGATGTATCCGATGATAGAGAAACACAGCATCTCATATAACTTTCTAAACGATTGAATGTTATGATGATGTCGAATATACACTATCATTATGGGTTCACTGTGATCACACCATTGAAGGCACTTTCGTTTGTTATTCAGCTGCTGAAAAAGCGAAACCGTCGTCAAAAAACCGAAAGCTTAAACCCAATATTTTTTTTCTCAAACTGTTTGAGAATCCACATACATCTTAAAAACAACCTCATTTCTTGATTCAAAGTCACTTAATGCAACCATAAATTAGATGAATTTTCTCAGATGTTATTGATACCAGTCAGCTAATAATACCCAATTCTGTATGTTTACACTCGAAATTATAAACATTATGCAGACAGTCATGAAATCTTGACTGATGCAAGTAGTAATATCGTACGAAAGATATGATACCTATGAATTGCAGTAATAACTATAAAAAAGTCAGAAATATTCTGATTAGCATTTCTTATTCTTAAACTAAACAAGACATCAACGTTTTACTAAGCAACTGTGTTCAAATGCATATTGTATATGAGGAACCATCTTTGTAATTCATTTATTTTAATATCCTTCATATTTCAAATATCTAAGGGAATTATTAATTTACATGCGATATCATTTTCTTTCTTTCATCTAGATTTCTCTTGTGCGGCATCTTACTTTTTTAATGATTAAAATTTAATGGCAAATACTATGTATCAAAATTATCCTTTAAAAGTTATAGTTACTGATGAAATTTTGGTTTTCAAATATTAATATTTTTTGAAAGCTTATATGAAAAATTCTTAACTTCATTTGAG